>JAHRHZ010000023.1:7475243-7493179 GCA_024137785.1 Ginglymostoma cirratum
ATCAAAACACGCCTAAGGTTTCCAATCACACAGCCAATTGATACATGTTTCCATTTGAGAACTGGCTGTACGTCTTCAGCTACACGCAGAAATTTTTTTTCTGTTTAAATCTCTTAAGCTTAGAAAAGCATTTTATCTCTTAAAGGGACCACACATTCTACACAACTTAGTAACAAAAGTGTATGAGTTAGTCAAAAAGTAATTCAAAGTGCTCAACAAAGAATTAATACCTAGAGGAAATAAAAAGCCAAAGCACAAAATATTGTTGCTGGAGACAAGGCATTAGAGCTGTTACCTGTCTCTGGGAAACTGTCCTAAGTAAAGTTCACTGGACTGGAAAATCAAAAAGAAACTCAATTATATGAATATGTGTACTTCAGACAAGAGGAAATGTAAGCGTGTCATGTTAATATGTTAAAGCGATACTGTGATAGGAAGGATAATTAGAACAAAAGTGTATCCACAGCACTGAAAGAAATAGGGAATTAAACATAAATATCAGAATAATTCATGAATGAATAAGAAATAGAAAATTCTAAAGTTGATCCTCCAGTAATTACATTGGATAGTACAGAGGTGATCATGAAGCTGGATTGAAAATCATGCTATTTCTCCAAAATCTATCAGTAACTTACAGAATTTATTACAGACTCATAAATCAATTTGAGTAAATGGGTTAGGAACAAAGAATTGGATACACATTATGCCAATGTAGGAGATGCATAACTCCTAAAACAACAGTCTTACAGGCTCTACTCAGTGATCTTATCTCAGGTAATAAAAGATCCAGTTCACAATGGATAATTACACTATTGGAACTACATTCCTTTCTTCCAGGAAAGGCCAGAACCATCCCCATCCACCACCACCCTCTTCTGCCTGGCCGCGATCATCCACACCCTGAACAACATTTAACTCCTCTAACATCCTTCAGATCAAAGGTGTGGCCATGGGTACCACATGGGCCGCAGTTATGCCTGTCTCTTTGTGAGGTACATGGAACATTCCTTGTTCTAAGCATACTCAGGTCCCTCCTCACAACTCTTTCTCCGGTACATCAATGACATCCTCAATGCTGCTTCCCTCCCTCTTTTGGAATTGGAAATATTTATCAATTTCACTTCCAATTTCCACCCTTCCCTCACTTTCACTTGGTCCATCTCTGACTCCTCCCTTCCCTTCCTTGACATCTCTGTTTTCATTCCTGGAGATAGGCTGGCCACCAATATCGACTACAAACCCACCAAATCACACAGTGACCATGACTATACATTCTCATATCCTGCTTCCCGTAAATAGTCAGTTCCATTCTTCCTGTTCCTCTGTCTCCATCGCACCTGTTTTGGTGATGCTACCTTTTGCAGGAAACCTCAGAAATGTCCACATATTTCCTCAACCGAGAGTTCTCCACCATGGTGTTTGATAGGGCCCTCAGCCATGTCAGACCCATTTCCCACACTTCTGCCCTCATTGTTTCTCTTCTGTCCCTCAATAACGATAGTGTTCCCCAGTCCTCACTTTTCATCCCAGCATCCAAAGGATCATAGGCTGCCATTTCTGCCACCTCCAGCAAGATGCCACCACAAGACACACATTCTCCTCACCTCCTTTGTCAGCATATCGCTGGGACGGTTGTTTCTGAGACAACCTGCTTCACTCCTCTTCCACTTCCAACATCTCCCCACGCCCCCACCACCTTCCCATGCAATTGCAGAAGGTGTTTACCTGCCTATTTTCTTCCTCCAGCCTCAATATCCAATGTTTCAGAAATACCTTCCAGCAATTTACCTGTACTTCACTCAATCTTGTCTACTGTATTCACTGCTCACAATGTAGTCTCCTCTACACTGGAGATGAAATACAGACTGGATTACTGCTTTGTGGAACACCTACGTTCTGTCTGCAAGAGTGACCCTGAGCTTCCAGTTGCTTGCCACTTCAACACACTATTGTGTTCCATGGCCAACATTTCTTATCTCAGGTTTTCTACAATGTTCCAATGAGGCTCAGGGTAAACTGGAAGAACAGCACCTCATTTTCCGCCTTGGGATACCGCTGTCTCAAGTCTCAATATCAAGTTCAATAATTTTAGTGTCAGAATACCATTCTCCATGTTCTTTACACATGTCCACACCCTCGGCCCTATCATCACACGGTCTGCTTTTAGCACAGCCAACTCATTTTCACCTACTTGTGGTCCCCATTAACAGTTCTTCTTTCACTGTTACCATTATCCAATACTTTGTTTGCCTGTGTTTCTCTCCCTCTGGGATCTGTCTCCACCTGTGGCTTACTCCTTTACCCCTCCCCACCTCCTGTCTCTTGCAAACATACCACATTTTCCTAGCTTCAATCAGTTCCAAAGAAGGGTCACTGGACTCAAAATATTAACTATGTTTTCTACCTACAGATGCTCCCATAATTTTAGTTTTTATTTTAAGTTTTCTTAGAGTTTACCGAGGAAAGTCAATGAGTTGGACTGTGTCTGTGCATATCAGGAAGACAGAGTAACAGAGAAAATCACATCTGGTAATGCGCAGAACACTGTCAAAGGTAAATGCTTATAATCTCATTAGTCAGCTAAGAAATTAAAGACTGAAGACAAGAGTGATATCTCAATAAGGTTCAGTGTCTGTAAAGGTTATTGCTGAGGAAACAAGGTATTGAATCTTTCTCTTTTCATGTTATAAGATCCTTCCAATGTGTCTTACATATGTAACTTCACTTTTTTTATTCTTATTGTGAAAATCCTTTATTTTTATTTATTAAAAGTACATCAAAAGCCTTAAGGTTATTTTACAAAATTACAAAATTTACAAATTACAAAAATAAACTTGTGGCCTATCATGATAACTTCACACCATGACCCAACTTGTGCAGCACTACCATCAGCCGAGCATTGTAAATAGTTGTTGTAGCCTCCTGGCATAGAAAGATTGCTAACTTGGCCAGACAGCAAGGGATGCTGGATATATTGGTCAAATAAAACTCTGAAATCATAAAACCCACACAGACACAGTGCAAACACAGCAGCCAGGTGCTAATGACATTTAAAGGTAACAGACACCCTCTACAGACATGCCCCCAACAGCTTATTCATTGAACAAAGGAGAGCCCAGACAGAAAGGCACCAGATCCTACTACACAAAGAAAAAAACTGTGGCAAGCCATCCAAATGATTGACACTGTTTCAAACTATTAAGTGTGACTCCCTGATTGGCCAGAACTACAGAAAGTTCCGAAATACCATCCAAAAAGTATAAAAACAGGGTTCACTTGCAGACTCCTCTGTTAAATCTTCTGGAGACCTTCCGAGGAGACCAGCGTGGCAAGAGGCAGAAACCAGCTGACCATCCAGAGAGAGAGAGAGAGAAAGAGAGGAAGAAAGAAAGCAGTTTTGCAGACTCCGAGACAGAGCCAGAGAGAGATTGACTGCATAAAACCACAAGAGGTTCCGGAAATATTATAAACTTAAATGGCCGAAAAGGATAAGAGAGAGAGTAGGTTTAGTATTAAAGTTTATTCTAACTTGTTTCCTAATAAAGTTGGGAATGTTTTGCACCGGTATTGTCTTGTGTTCGTATTGACTTGACTGTTTCGATATTGTGGGAAACCTGGGCAAATACGTTCATAACATTCTGGTCTGTGTTGTCTAACTTGTTTTAAGGAGGAACTAGACAACACTGCTCTTGTTATTAAGGTTGCGAACTACTCTATTAGAGGATAGAAGAGAGAAAAGGGAATGTGATGACACAGGGATTTAGTTTTAGGGGTTTAAAATTCAAAAGTAATGAAGTTTCATGAGACTTGCAGCGGACCCTGATCAAGCTAAATGTGCACAGTTCTGGTCATCAAAACTTCAGAGTGACTGTAAGAGAGATTTCAAGGAAGAATGGGTCGAGAACTGAGAGAAAACAACTATTCGGAATGATGGAAGTTTGGTGCTTTAGGAAAGGAAAGGATTTGGAGACTAATAGAAACCTTCAAAAATAAGAATAGGTAGGATAGGAAAATTTGGCCTGAACACATTTACTTATGAGTGATTCTAAAACTAGGGACCATAAATATACGATAATTATGAATGGCAAATAATGAGGGACCATAAAGGTAAGGTAGTTATTAATGGTTAATAAGGAGAGATTTATTTACTCAGAGAGTGATTAGAATGCAGAAAGTGGCACCACAGGAAGTGGTAAATAGGTTGGATGCTTTGACAATAAAATTGTACAATTGCGTGATAGGAAAGGGAATAATAAAATATGCTCAAAGACTGAGACGGAAGCAAGTGCTATGAGTAGGGATTCTTCTGGAATGTAAGTAGCAGAACAAACCAATTGCACTCAGTTGCTTGTTTCTGCTGTGCACATTTCATACAGTTCTACTCTCTCAGAAACTAAAACAAATAAGTTTGATTTATATTTCTGACTTCTATGCTGAAATGCAACTGCAATTCTCAAAGGAGGAATTGTGCTGTGATGCACAGCGTGAATTTTAATACTCCTTCACACTCAGAGTGAATATCACAATATAGCTACAAGAGTGATTCATGGGACATATATTCCAGGTCACGCATAATAGCTGGATATAATTAACTCGAAATGGAACCTATTGAAATCTTTTTCTAGTTACTAAAAATAACTTAATAAATATAAAGCTATTGTACATGCCAGTGTCACTGAAGAACGCCATCTAATGATGGTTTGATGTCAAAGCAGAGAAAAATTCTCTGAATACAGAGCCATTGATTACTATGTAGGAGCTTACTGTGTCTGATTACTTTCCACTTAAATGAACATAAAGTGGTAAAAGTCAGAAAAGAGGATGAAGACCAATGAAATTTGCAGTACATTAATCTGCAGTAATGTCTGAAGGTTTGAAGATTTAACTTTGGATTTAATTACACTTAGTCAGCCCTGGTGTGTCAATAAATGATGGCCAATCAATTGTGCAGATGGCTGAAGGCATAAAGATGACACAAAAATAAACACATTATATTGATGTAAGCCACTGTCTATAAACTCAACGCAATAATAAGCAGCTAAAGTAGTTCTTCATCTTAAGCTGTAAAAAGCTTACTCATATCCCATTATGTTCTCTCCAACTGTGCTCTATACCCAATCTCTCTTGCCTTTCTAATATCTGAAGCATTAGTTACAATAACGGTAGAGATCGATAACTTTTCAAAAGAGAAATGCATTCCCCAAAGGATCACGCAATAAGATTTCACACTTTAAGATTTTTATTCTTAGAAACAAATGGAAATTAACATCTAATCATTACAAAGTCAGCAACTCATCATCACCTCACAGACGAAGATGACTCTTCTTCACTCTCAGGGTGAGTCCGTAGGTGGCTGTACAATGCAGCTCCTGCAAGCTCTGTTACACCTGGAGCAGAAGGTGATCACGGGAAGAGGTGGTTGGGGCATTCGTGGGGATGTGCACTCCTTTCTCTGTTTTTGCCTGGCTTCTGCTTTTTCCTGACGGCAAGTCCCGAGGTGCTCGATGCCTTCCCAGATTCTCCTCCCCTACTTTGGATGGTCTTGGGCCAGTGATTCCCCAGGTGTCTGTGGGAATGTTGCACTTCACCAGTGAGGTCTTGAGGGTATCACTGAAGCACTTTCTCTGTCCATCTGGGGCTCGCCTGCCATTTCAGAGCTGGTCGTACAGCACCTGCTTGGGGAGTCTTGTATCGGTCATGGGGACAACATATCAAACAAGAGTGGTCAGTATCTCAATGTTGGGGATGTTGGCCTGGTTGAGGACGCTGGCGTTAGTGCATTTTTCTTGCCAGCGGATTCGCAGGGTCTTGTGCAGGCAGTGTTGGTCGTACTGTTCCAGTGCTTTGACGTGTCTGCTATAGACAGTCCATGTCTCAGAGCCAGGTAGAAGGGTGGGAACCACCACAGCTCTGTAAACCATGATCTTGGTGTCGGATCTGATGCTGTTGTCCTCAAACAGCCTTTTCCTCAGGCAACCGAAGACTATGCTAGCACACTGGAGGCAGTGCTGGATGTCTTCATCAATAGCTGCTTTGGCTGAAAGAACACTCCCAACACACTACAGCAGGGAAAAGACATTTCATCTTTAACTTCTTAACACCATGAGAAAGGCCCACACCCATTTATAAATTATACTGCACTCTCTGTAGCCTTAAACTTAAACAACAGTTCTTCCCAGCATTAACAAGGCTGTGTGGCATTTGCCCTGATTGCCAATGCTGGCAGATTGTGGTATTTCCCATCTTCATCAGCAAGTAACAAAGGGTAAAGGTTCTTTGCATTAGCTTGCTGCCACCAATATTGGTATATTGATCCTGTCTAATGATCAGTGGTATGCATAGACCACTGCTAAGTCTAAGCAGAAGAGGCACATATCTCAGTTAATAAGATGCTTTATTGCATGATAGCAATAAATACAGTTTATAATTACTCAGGACTGTCAGAGGCTGTACATAATGTATATGCTACTGATCAAACTTACTGTAGAAATCCTTGCCTCCACCTACATTAACATCAGATTGGCTGGAAATAATGCAACCTCAGTATTAACTCTGTCAGAACTATTACCTGACACAACACATCGACCCAAACATTTTTGATTTCATTTGATTTATTGTAGTCACATGTATCTAAGTTTTGAAAAGTTTTGTTTTGCGAGCAGTACAGGCAGATCACAGCAAATAAGAACATAGATGTCAAAGGGTGTCTAGACAGAACGGGGCATATAGGTTATGGTGCAGGAGCTGCGCAAAATATGATCAACATTATTTGAAGTTAGAAAGTCCATTCAGCACTCTAATAATGCTAGGGAAGAAGCTGTTCTTGATCCTGTTGGTAGGTGTGTTCAAGCTTCTGTATCTTCTGCCTGATGAAGAGGTCGTAGGAGAGCATTATCGGGGTGGGATGGGTCTCTGATATTGGCAGCCTTTCCACAGCAATAGGAAATGTAAAAGAAGTTCATGGATAGGAGGTTGGCTTCCGTAATGGGTCCGGGCTGTGCACACAACCTCCTTATAGTCCTGGGCAGAGCAGTTGCTGTATGAGGCCATTTATGCACCCAGATAGAACGCTTTCTATGGTGCCTCTGTAAAAGTTGGTGAGGGTCCTTATGGACATGCTGAATTTCTGAAGCCACCTGAAGAGGAAGAGGCGTTATTGTTCCTTTTTGACCGTCACATCTACATGGCTGGTACAGGACAGATTGTTGGTCATCGTCACTCCCAGGAACTTGATGCTCCCAACTGTCCCCACCTCAGCTCCATTGACGTAGAGGAGGCGTGTCCTCCTCCTTTCTTCCTGAAGTCAGTGGTCAGTTCTTTTATTTTGCTACATTGAGAGAGAAGTTGTTATCATTGCACCATAACACCAAGCTCTCTATCTCCTCTCTGTACTGTGACGGATCATTGTTTGATAACCGTTCTATCACAGTGGTGCCATCAGAAACCTGTAGATGGCATTCATATGGAATTTGGCTACACAGTCGTGGGATGCACAGGGAGTACTGTAGAGGGCTGAGAATGTATCCTATATTATTAACCCATCAGACAGTAATTTATGTAACTGCATTTGCTCGTAAATTCAGGTAGTTTAGACATTTCATACCTTTCCCAGAAAATACTCTCGTTTGACTTAGAAATGGTTGATTTTTTTGATTGATGACTGTTGAACTTGGTCCTGCTCTGGAGATCATTTCTCTTTCCTTGTCAACTTTGCCGCTGGTCTATTTCCTTATCTGGAGGATTCTTAATCTCCTAAACTTCCTTCACAGAGGGCGTCTTCTTTGCTAACTTATTTAGTTATCCCACAGCAAACATCATCAGGCTGACCTTTAAACTTGCAAATGTCCATCACAGAAGACAGCTGCTCTGTTGAAACAAGTACCTTCATTCCTGAAGTATCCTGGAATTCAGAACTGGCAGCATCTTTCTAATTGGAAGAGGTATTTGCTTTTCTGCAGTACTCTGCAGACCAGGCAATTTCTTCTTCTTGATCATGCTTTGTATCTGAGGCACGGGTCTGGCTCACATGGAGTCATATGTAGCCCATCACCCTCAACTATTTTGATTGCATCGGACATCATCGGTTGCCTTTGTGGTTGTTTGATAGTAAAGTAGATTTTTTTCAGATTGTCAACTGTGTCAGTTAAAGACTGCTGCTCACTCAGCGCTGTCTCAGTTACTGGCGTTGACAGTTCTGCTTTAGAAGGCAGAAGACCAAACATTTCTACCAGTCTTGACAAGTCTGTGACTTCCTCCATGTTGACACTTTGAAACAGCTCTCTTGTCCCAACATTATAGTTAGACTGGATTTGTTCTGATTGGGTTCTGCCAGGAGTCTAGAAAACCCGTCTGTGTGGAGTTTGCACATTCTCCCCGTGTCTGCGTGGGTTTCCTCCGGGTGCTCCGGTTTCCTCCCACAGTCCAAAGATGTGCAGGTTAGGTGGATTGGCCATGCCAAATTGCCCGTAGTGTTCGGGGCGGTGTAGGTTAGGTGGGTTGTTGGGGGGGTGCGGGGTGGGTCTGGGTGGGATGCTCTGAGGTTTGGTGTGGACTTGTTGGGCCGAAGGGCCTGTTTCCACACTGTAGGGATTCTGTGAAAAAAACCCAGCGTAGGCTTTACTGGTTGACCCTTGACTGGCCAGTCACTAACGGCTTATTTTTAAGCAAGTTGTTCTCTGGGAGGTTGATAGTTTCCTCCAATTCTTTTGATGAAGTTGAGATTGAAATATGTGTGCAGTCGTCTCACAAATTAACTTTTTGATTAGGAAGAATATACATATTTTAAATTGTTTTTATATGCATTGTGTTGCTGTGTCACATTTCTCTTGACAGTTATTGCACCTGTGCCATGTGTCCTTATCCCTGTAAGCAGTAACTAATGCTTTCTTAGCCATACTAATTGGTCTGATAGGACAGAAACACTCTCTCCAGAATCAAGCTTAGAATAAACAAGCCCATTGACAAAGTAAGAGACATAATAGGAACTGCAGATGCTGGAGAATCTGAGATAAGGTGCAGAGCTGGATGAACACAGCAGGCCCAGCAGCATCATAGGAGCAGGAAAGCTTGATGTTTCAGGCCTAGGCCCTTCATCAGAAATGGGGGAGGGGAAGAGGGATCTGAAATAAATAGGGAGAGAGGGGGAGGCGGATAGAAGGTGCTTAGAGGAGAAGATAGGTGGAGAGGAGACAGAAAGGTCAAAGAGGCGGGGATGGAGCCAGTAAAGGTGAGTGTAGGTGGGGAGGTAGGGAGGAGATAGATCAGTCCAGGGAGGATGGACAGGTCAAGGGGGTGGGATGAGGTTAGTAGGTAGGAGATGGGGGTGCGGCTTGAGGTAGGAGGAGGGGATAGGTGGGAGGAAGAACAGGTTAGGGAGGCGGGGACGAGCTGGGCTGGTTTTGGGATGCGGTTGGGGGAGGTGACCTATCCGTTCTCCCTGGACTGACCTATCTCCTCCCTACCTCCCCACCTACACTCACCTTTACTGGCTCCATCCACGCCTCTTTGACCTGTCTGTCTCCTCTCCACCTATCTTCTCCTCTATGCATCTTCTATCCGACTCCCTCTCCATCCCTATTTATTTCATAACCCTCTTCCCTTGCCCCATTTCTGATGAAGGGTCTAGGCCCGAAACATCAGCTTTCCTGCTCCTCTGATGCACAGCTCTGCACCTTGTTATCATTGACAAAGTAAGTTCTGTTTTTGCTGGTTCGTCTGGATTAGCAAGTACCTTTAGGAATGTTTGGGTATTTTATTCCATTGAGACATCTTGACTAATGCAGGTATCTTTTCTCATGGTGCCTGTTGCTTCATTGTGTCGACGTGCTTGTGTGTATGCGATCACCAAATTTCTGTTGTTCCGAAATTGTTCCTCATAGTTTTAAGAATATTGCATTCCTTTGTCATGGCTGGGCATTGTCTATGCCTGTGAGGTTTGTGGTCTTGTGGTGCTACACTGGCTCTTAACATCTGGTATTTAGCTTACTTTCTGCGCTGGTTTATCATATGTCTGTTTAAAGTGCCTGAACATTATAAAGTGCATATAAACTATGTGACTTTCCTGAGGTAGAGTTGCTTTTTCCCTCTCAGAATCTGAGAGTTTTTTTGGGTTTCTGCTTCCAGAACAATCTGAATCATTTTCTTCAAAGTTAAATCCTCCTTAACTTGACAAAATCTTTCAAAGTTTAATAACCCCAATAATTCTACCTTTTATGAATATTGAATTGATTCATTGATTAATTTATTGTCACGTGTGGCGAAATGCAGTGAAAAGCTTTGTTTACAAGCAGTACAGACAGGTCACAGCAAGCAAAGGATGAACAGATCAAAAAGACTTAGACAGAGGTATACCGGTTATTACGTGTGCACTAGGCGAGATCAACAGTAGCAAGAATAGCCTTATTTGAGGCTAGAATCCATTCATCAGTCTAATAACGGCCAGGAAGAGGCTTGTGCATGTGTTCAGGCTTCTGTATCTTCTGCCTAATGGAAGAGGTTGTAGGAGATCATTACCAGGGTGCGATGGGTCTTTGATGATGTTGGCAGCCTTTCTGCAGCAGTGAGTCATGTAAATGGAGTCCATGGATGGAAGGTTGGCTTCTGTGATGGTCTGGGCTGTGCACACCACCTTCTGTAGTTTCTTATGGTCCTGGGCACAGCAGTTCCATACCAGGCCGTTATGCACCTGGACACCATGCTTTCAATGGAGCATCTGGAAAAGTTGGTGAGGGATCTTATGGACATGCCAAATTTCCTGAGCTGCCTGAGGAAGAAGAGGCATTGTTGTGCTGCCTTGACTGTCACATTTACGTGGGAAGTCCAGGACAGGTTGTTGGTTATCATCACTCTGAGGAACTTGATGCTCTCCATCCTCTCCACCTCAGATCTGTTGATGTAGAGGGGGGTGTGTTCTGCTCCTTTCATTGTGAAGTCGATGATCAGTTCTCTACTTTTGCCGACGTTGAGAGACAGATTGTTTTCATTGCACCACGTTACCAAGCCCTCTATCTCCCTTTTGTATTTTGATTCATCATTAGTTAGATATCCGTCCCACTACAGTGGTATTGTCAGCAGACTTGTAGACGGCGCTCATTTGGAATTTGGCAACACAGTTGTAGGTGTACAAGGAGTACAGTAGGGGGCTGAGGATGCATTCTTGGGGGGCTCCAGTGTTGAGTGTTATTGTGGACGAGGTGCAGTTACCTATCCTCACTGATCTCAGCCTATGGGTCAGAAAGCTGAGGATCCAGTTGCAGAGGGGGGGAGCTGAGACCAAGGTCACACACTTTTGAGATCAGTCTGAAAGGGATAATGGTGTTGAAGGTGGAGCTGTAGTCAACGAGTAAGAGTCTGGCATAGGTGTCTTTGATATCCAGATGTTCCAGGGATGAATGCAAGGCTAGGGATACGGCATACTCTGTGGACCTGTTACATTAGTAGGCAAATTGTCATTTTCGTTAATAATTCCGACAATTCTACCTTTTTTGAATATTGATTTCAGTCGATGATTTGAAATTTGTGAAATTGTCTATGGATTTCTCTGGAAGTTGAACTCTGTCATTAAATATTGAATTGAATTAAGTTTGTTATCAGAGACAAAAACAGAAATTGCTGGAAAAGCTCAGCAGGTCTGGCAGCATCTGTGGAGAGAATCAGAGTTCATGTTTCAGGTCGCGTGATTGTTATTTTTACACCATGCCACTAAGCTGTCCATCTCTTTCCTGCACTCTGTCTCGTTGTTGTTTGAGATCCGATCCACTATGGTAGTGTCATCATCAAACTTGGAGCAGAACTTGGTCATTCATTGTGAGTATATACGGAGTATAGTAAGGGGCTGAGTGTGCAGCCTTGTGGGGGCACTGGTGTTGAGGATTATTGTGGAGGTGGGGTTGCTTTTATTTACTGATTGTGGTCTATGGGACAAGAGATTGAGGATCCAGTTGCAGAAAGGGGAGTAGAGTCCTAGGTCTCAGAGTTTGGAGATGAGTTTTGGTGGAGATTATAGTGTTGAAGACAAAGCTAAAGTCAATAAATAGGAGTTTGATGTCAATGTCCTTGTTATACAGATGTTCCAGGGATGAATGTAGGGCCAGGGAGATGACATCTGCTGTGGATCTGTTGCGACAGTAGGTGAATTGCAGTGGATCAAGGCAATCTGGGAGGCTGGAGTTGATGTGTGCCATTACTAACGTCTTGAAGCACTTCATAATAATGGATGTCAGAGCCACTGGGTGGTAGTCATTAAGGCACATTGCCTGATTTTTCTTTGGCTCCGGGATGATGGTGTACCAGCTGGGAACCTCAGATTGGAGTAAAGAGAGGTTAAAGATGTCTGTGAATATTCCCAGCAGCTGGTCTGCGCAAGATCTGAGCACATGGCTGGGGACTCCTTTTGGGCTGGTGGCTTTCTGTGGATTTACCCTCAACAAGGCCGATCTAAACATCTGCGGCAGTTACCGTGGGTACAGGTGCACACGAGGCTGTTGGGATAGGTGATATCATTTCACTGACCTTTGGTTCAAAGCAAGCATATTGAGCTCATGGTAAGCCTAGCCACAATCAATGTGTGTTTCTGTGGGTTAGTCTGGGACTCTAGTTTAGTCTGGTATTGTCGCTTGGCGTCCCTGATGGAGTGAAGATATTACCTAGATTTCCTGTATCTTCACTGGAGTCTCTGACATCTTTTAAAGATAGCCGGCGTTTTATGTTGTCACATAGCTCACACTCTTTTCCCTGTGCCTCTTATCAGCTTCTTGGCTAATATTTGTCAGTGGAATGTTGAACTTGCCAGGTTTCTGTTTCCACAGTTGCTGTAGTCTCCCTCTCTGTGTTGATAATCACATTTCAGCTGCTGACTGCCTGTCTCCTGCAAGCGGAGACCCAGGTAATCTGGGGACCTGGGTTCGAACCCGGCTATGGTAGGTGGTGACATTCTCTGTGACAGTGACCTTCTTGTCCAACTTAAACTTATTGAAGCTTTCACTTTCACCATACCCACCCATGTATTCTTTGAAGATGACCATGCAAAACTGTGTTTCCTCATAATTCCTGTTTTGCCTTTCCCAGGGTAGCCTAAGCACTTCTGGTAAAGGTTTCTGTTCCCATGCTTATACAGGTATAATTGATTGTGCTGTTGTCAGCAGAATAAACAAACCCAGGTTAACCTGCTAGACAATAATGTGTGATGTATTTTTGAAGACAGCAACTGGTTATGAATATAATCAAATATTTACTGGGTGGATCTACTAATATAATGGTTTGTGGTCGAGATCTAATTTGTTGAAAGAATAATCTATTAAAACCTTGTGAAGTAGTTTCCCTTAAAATGCACTGAAAACAAAAAATGCTGAAGGTCGCAGCAGGCCAGGCAGCATCCTGAAGAGACAGCAAGCTAATGTTTTGAGACTAGATGACTCTTCATCAGAGATGAAGTGAATTGCAGAGGGGACAACACTTATACTAAAGTTGGGGGCTTGGGGATGGTGGGGTGTAGAGTGCTGGGGAAGAAAAGATGTTGATTGTTCGAGTTTTGGCAAACACCTTTTGGAACACCAACAGTGAAATGGAAAGGAACAAAGATGTACATGGTGAAAGAGACAACCAGAATTCTTGTCGGAGGGAGGAGCAAAACTTACCCCCCGACCCCCCAACTATTCCATAAATGCTCCCCCTCCTCAACCTCACTTCGGCTCTGATGAAGAGTCATCTAGACTCAAAACGTCAGCTTGCTGTCTCTCCGTGGATGCTGCCTGACCTGCTTTGATTTCCAGCATTTCTTGTTTCCATTACAGACTCCAATATCTGCAGTAAACTAATTTGCTTCCTTAAAATCAAATTAATTCTCTTGTTTCTAAATGAAGTAGCCCCCTCAGCTGGAGATTATTATAACTGCAGCTGCAGTGCTAAGCAGTTTTTTTTTAACTTTGGCTGATTTTAGACCACATGATCATAGGGTCATAGTCATACAGCAGGGAAATAGACCCTTCAGTCCAACCCGTACATGCTGAACTAATCCCAAACTAAACTAGTCCCACCTGCCTGTTCCTGGCCCATATCCCTCCAAACCTTTTCTATTCATGTAATTATCGAAGTGTCTTTTAAATATTGTAATTGTACCCACATCCACCACTTCCTCAGGGAGCTCATTCCACACGTGAAGCACCCTCTGTGTAAAGAAAAATTGTCCCTCATGTTGCTTTTTTAAAGTCTTTCTCCTCTCCACCTTAAACATGTGCCCCCTAGTCTTTAAATCCCCCATTCTAAGTAAAAGATAACTACCATTAACTCTATCTATACCTCTCATTATTTTATAAACTTCTATAAGGTCACCTCTCAACCTCCTATGCTTCAGTGAGAAAAGTCCCAGTCTATCCAGCCTGTCTTTATAACTCAAGCCTTCCATGTCTGGCAACATCTTGGTAAATCCGTTCTGCACCCTCTCCAGCTTAATAATATCCTTCCTATAACTGGGCGACCAGAACTAGACACAGTATTCCAGAGGTGGCCTCACCAATGTCCTGTACAACCTCAACACGACATCCCAACTCCTATACTCATATCTGAACCAAGCTATGTTTTTTTCTCACCTCCAATATGCTTAGTACTTCTTAGCATTTTTTTTAAAAAAAGTGGAATCACTTACCATAATCTGTACACTTCTTCCCTTGTTAGTGATAACAAGGTGTGGAGCTGGATGAACACAGCAGGCCAAGTAGCGTCATAGAAGCAGGAAAGCTTGACGTTTCGGGCCTAGACCCTTCATCAGAAAAGGGTCTAGGCCCGAAACGTCAAGCTTTCCTACTCCTATGATGCTGCTTGGCCTGCTGTGTTCATCCAGCTCCACACCTTGTTATCTCGGATTCTCCAGCATCTGCAGTTCCTATTATCTCTTCCCTTGTTGGTGCTTTTGTTTTCCCAGACGGTTGACTACCATCTCCACCTCTGTCTGTACTATGCTGCCCTTATACTTTCATTCAGGTCAACAGCATCCAGTCCATTCTATCAATCAGTTGTTTCCTTTTCTCCTTCCTTCTCACATGTTTCCTGACAATTTTTCTGTCCAATAACTGTTTCTTACCACCAGCTCCAATGATGTGGCTGAAATATTGTCTCTCTCTTTGACATTAAGCACTAAGATGCTGTTTTCTCCAGGCATTTCCAACATTTCTTCATCAGTCTTTCTGTGTAGGATTGCAAATAAATCATTGACACAATTCAACGAATTTATTTTCACTCATAGTCGCTTCTGTTGTTCACAGGTGCATAAGTGGATTCTAAGAATGGCCAGTGTCACACGATCAATGTACTTTACAGTGGAGGTGTGAATATTTCTTATCCTTTCTGAGAGAGATTCAATTTTAAATACCACAGCAGCAACGCCTTTTGCACTTAAAGGGGAGACTAGGTTCCTTCTGATTATGCTGTGGCTTTGGGAGGTGTATTTTGTCCATTTTTTTGAAGAGAGGTTTTAAGGCAGAGGTGGTGAGCAGTCTCCACAGAACCACTCGAGTAAACACTTTATGAGGCCTTGGTTTTTTTAAGTTGGAACAATAGACGCAGTCTGAATGGGTGTGGTCAAGCTCTCACAGAATCGGGTTTTTAGTTTCTTAGATTTTTCAGCAGTTGCTCTTGGAGTCTTGAAGATGTGGAATCTGTTTTTCTCCTCTCTCGGTTACAGCTAAAAGTTGGGGTTCTCTTCCTGCTGCTGGAGTTGCATGTGAGATAATGTTTTCTGAATTTGCCTTTTGCCAAAGCTGTGTTTATCAGATGTTACTATGAGATCTGTATCTATACGGTAATAGTTACTGTATCTATTATTCTGTAAGTTTTCCAACAGCATTACAGCTAAGCCAATTATTTTCTTTATTTTGACTAGACTGTATGAATAAAGTGTGTTTACCTTCAAATCTGACCAATTGAAATGCATCTGGAATGCAACACCTTACACTTATCTTTAAAATAAGAAAAAGTTAGGGTTTAGGCTATTTTCTTAAAGTATTTTGAAGGGGTCTGGTCTGGTCCATAACACTACACACTGGCTTTGAAGCTAACTCAAGAAATTAAGGCATAAGAACACACACACACACACACATACATACACTCATTCAGAGATTAATTGCAAGCTGAAGGTAAAATATTACTTTGAAAAAGTGAGTCAAGATCAGTTTCTATTGTTTGATACAGGCCTGATATTTTGAAATCAAGATGTTGTTCCCTGGAGCATTGGAGGCTGAAGGCTTACCTTATAGAGATTTATAAAAAACACGAAGGGCACAGATAGGATGAATAGCCAAGGTCTTTTTTGCTAGAGCTGGACAAGTCCAAAACTAGACAGCATATGTTTAAGGTGCGAGGGGAAAGATTTAAAAAGGACCTGAGGGCTAACCTTTTCATGCAAAGGGTGGTGTGTATATGGAACAAGCTGCCAGAGGAAGTGGTGGAAGCTGGTACAATTACCACATTTAAAAGGCATCTGGATGGGTATATGAATAGGAAAGGATATGGGCAAAATGCTGGCAAATGGGACTAGGTCAGATTGGGATGTCTGGTCAGTGTGGACGAGTTGGACTGAAGGGTCTGTTACCATGCTGCATGACGCTATGTTACATTATCTGAAGCGAAGGCTTGGAATTATAGAAATATCTCAGCAGCTGTAATGGCTTTTGCAGTTGCTCTGCCTAGGATTGTTTTGGAGGTAGGTTGTAGACAGAAGAAGAGAAAGAAGTAGTCCCTTATTTGTCTTTCAGAGGTTTGTGGGTGTGGCCCTTTTACCACATGGTTGAATAAACCTGTCCAATACCTTGTTTTATTGGAATTGCCTCTCTCATTGATGCAAACAGTCTCTCTGAAGATGTTTCAAGATATCTCTTTCCTTTGTTTCTCTCCTTTTCTGGCACCTTGTCCTGCCTTTGCTTGGCAAGTAAGCCAAGATGCCCTTGTCATGAGGTCTGGTCAAACTAGTGACTCACGTCTCAAAGAATCCCATTTATCAGTGCTCAAGGAGGCCCAGACTTTTCATCTGTTAAAGTCCTTGTCAGTGGAGGTCTTTGTCCTTGAAGGCAAACCATCAACTCAATGGGTCTTACTTGCTCTTTATGGAATGCCCGTTGAATTTCAATTTCTTTTTTGTATATGTCTGAGAATATCTTCTCTTTATCTGACTCCAGTCTAAATCCTCAAGAGGAGGTCAGGCCATCTCCAAGACCATTTTGAAAAATGTAATTTTTAAAACTGTTTTCTGAAAATGTGTAATATTATGACTGCAGGGACATAACACCAATTACAAAAAGTGAAGTTACAAACAATAACTGGTTCATATTGCAAGGCACCAGCTGGACATTCAAAGAAAAAATAAAATTAAACTTCTATTTATGAGAGTCTCATGATCTCAGGAGATTCTAAAACATTTCATGTTCGCTAAGGTACATTTTGAAGTGCAGTCACCATTATAATGAAGGAAAAAACCCTCCAAACATTCTTGCACAAGGTACGACAGACAGTAATGATAAATAACCATCTGCATGCTTTTAGCTGAAGAATAAACACCCGAGGTTAAATAGGGGTCCATTCAGTTATTGGATCCTCCCAGTACCTCAATTATATGTGACTATAGTCTTGTTCAAGTAAGTGATGCCTTTGGTCTGCCAGTTGAGTGGAGTCAAACTCCAATGTTTGTTAGTTTCCTTGATATGCTACTGTACAGAACGGAACTGCATTTGTGACTATGTGTATGTGTAAAGATATTTTTCATGAATAAATTATATTTTTGAAATAAAAATAAACACCCAGCAAGCATCCCTGTTCACTTTCAAATTCCCCATAATTCCAAAGAGGTGCTGGTTTAAACTCATCCAAAACTTGACACTTCCTACAGTGCAGCACCTGCTCAGTACTGACTCTCTGACAGTGCAGCACCCCCTCAGTATTGACTGTCTCAC
>JAHRHZ010000023.1:7493189-7508659 GCA_024137785.1 Ginglymostoma cirratum
CAGCACCCCCTCAGTATTGACTGTCTCACAGTGCAGCACTCCCTCAGTACTGACTGTCTCACAGTGCAGCACCCCCTCAGTATTGACTGTCTCACAGTGCAGCACCCCCTCAGTATTGACTGACTCACAGTGCAGCACTCCCTCAGTACTGACTCTCTGACAGTGCAGCACTCCCTCAGTACTGGCTGTCTCAAAGTGCAGCACTCCCTCAGTGCTGAGGTTAGTGAAGTTGGGCTCCAAACCACAACCTCTTGCTCTAAGATTAAATCGCCCACTTTGAATTAATACTTTTCTCTTAACCAACTCGTGCTGTAGCAGCTCAAAAAAATTGGATGGAAGATTTAAGATGGTGTCTAATGAGGTTGAAGGAAAACGAGTGGCAGATTGGGGTGAAGAATTATATATTTCAGAATTCTACCTGTCCCCTTTCCTGATGCGTAAGTGATCAATTAAGCTTGATTCCTCTTTCTGCCATAAGCATCAATCAATGAAAGTACAATCAGAAGATGTCATGTCTTGCCACTGTAATGTCTACTACTTCCTCCAACCGTATCCCATAGCTCTGCAACATGCAGAGCATCTCTTTGAGTCTTAGTACTGCCATTTCATCCTCATCCGTTTCTAATGATATTATTAGTTCTCTTAGTTTTTCATCACTTCAGTTCCAAGTCTTACATTCTACTTGTTTATTCACTGCAGAGTTCGGTGTTGTATTTGCATCTTAAAGTATACTAATCAACAATCACATTTTTCTTTGATGCTTTTTCTGGGCCAACTGCAATTATTTTTCTGCGATATCTTTCTGTTTCACTGAAGTAAAGGTTTATTCTAGAGCTGGCATGGTAAGTCACATAATGACTCTTTCTCTTCTGTTCTGTAACTTAGCTGTGCAGATTTTGCAGATTCTGGCAAAAATGTTCAACTCCAAAATAACCTAACCAATGTTATGTAAGCCTGCCAAGTAAACTATTCATGCTTTCAGCAGCAACTATTTACAAAAGAAAATAATCCTGTCTGCTCAGCAACTTTCCAATGAATACCATAGCTAGGTTCTGGAAATCGTCCATTTCATCCCTTTTTTTTCTATTCTCTGGCTAGCTTTCCTAATAGTAAAGTTAAACTACTGAAATCATTTTTCTTTTCCAATTCTAACGTGCATATCTCACTCCATTTATATTCCTAAATTCCATGTGATCATTTTGAATGGTAAATTATGTTCCCCAACAAAAATTTTGGAGTATCTATTTTCTGGACTCAGCTAGTTGGGAGTCAGTTAGTCCAGTTGGCTGGATGACTGGTTTATGGCACAGAGTGATACCATCAGCATGGGATCAATTCCCTCACCAGCTGAGATCACCATAAACGCCCTGCTTTCTCAACCCTGCCTCTAGCCTGTGCGTGGTGACGTTCAACTTAAATTCTACCAGTTGTCTCTTTCTAATATGAGAGTGGCCCCAAGGTCTGCCAGGACTATGAAAGGCTTTACTAGCCTCTATCCTGATGATATCCCTTCCATCATGTGTTCCCTTAAATTGCAATGTCTATGTGATTTGATTGTAGTACTTCCATCATTAATTCAGATGTTTATGGGTTTAAGCCATAGGTGCATAATCTCAGAAAACACGGACTAAATATTCTGTTGCTGATGGTGATTATGCGTCTGCCAAGTAAGATGTTAAACTAACGCAAAGACTGCTTGTATGGCTAGGTGTAAAATATTCTTTGGTGTAGTAAGAACTGCTGATGCTGGAGTGAGAGATAACACAGTGTGAAGGTGGAGGAGCACAGCAGGCCAGGCAGCATCAGAGGAGCAGGAAAATTGACATTTCGGGTCGGGACCCTTCTTCAGAAATGGGGGAGGGGGGAAGGGTGCTCCAAAATAAATAGAGAGAAGAGGGATGGAGCTGAGGAAGGTAGGTGGGATGGTGATAAGTAAGTGCAGGTAGGCAGTGGTGGGAGGAGCACATAGGTGGGACAGCAGATGGACAGGTTGTGTCAGGTCAAGGAGGCTGGGATGAGAGGGAGGGTTGGTCATGGGATGAGGCCAGGGGTGAAGAGATTTTGAAACTGGTAAAGTCCACATTGAGACTATTGGGTTGTCGGCTCCCAAGGCGGAATATGAGGTGCTGTTCCTCCAATTTCCGGGTGGCGTCATTGTGACACTGGAGGAGGCCCAGGATGAACATGTCGCCCAGGGAGCGGGAGAGGGAGCTGAAGTGGTTTGCGATCGGAAGGTGTTGTCATATGTCGCGAACAGACCGCAGGTGTTGTACAAAGCGGTCTCTGAGCCTCCGCTTGGTATCACCGATGTAGAGGAGGCCAAATTGGGAGCAGCGGATGCAATAGACCACATTGACGGATGTGCAGGTGAACCTCTGTCTGATGTGAAAGGTTTGCTTTGGACCTTGAATGGAGGTGAGAGGGGAGGTATAGTGGGGAGTGTGGAGTGGACGAGGAAGTCGCGGAGAGAATGGTTCCTACAGAAGGCAGATAGAGGTGGGGAGGGAAATATATCTTTGGTGGTGGGGTCGGACTGTAGGTGGCGGAAGTGGTGGAGAATAATATGATGAATACGGAGGTTACTGGGGTGATATGTAAAATATCATTTAGTTCTTTTTAAAGTCGGGAATTTCATGAATGTGAAGGTTAGTAGTGAAACCTGGATCAACACCATTTAAACAGATTTGCTGGTCATTCATCTCATTACAGTTTATGGGATTTTGCAACTGTACAACTTGTTTGCAGTAGTATAATATTACAAAAACACCTCATTGGTATTTCCCTAAAAAGGAAAGATATTAAAATAAAACAAGCTCTTTCTTTTTTCCCTCTCCTTGAATATTTGCTTATGAATGTCATATTCCTTAGAATGACAGTCTCTTCTAATTGTCCTTGTTAGAGCATAGAACATAGAACAGTACAACACATTACAGGCCCTTTGGCCCACGATGTTGTGCCAACCTATTTTCCTACTCTAAGATCAAACTACCCTCCATTTTACTATCATCCATATACCTATCCAAGAGTCGCTTAAATGTCCCTAATGTTTCTGGTTCCACTAGTACCGCTGGCAGTGCATTCCACATACCCACCATTCTCTGTGTAAAGAATCTACCTCTGACATCACCCCTATACCTTCCTCCAATCACCTTAAAATTATGCCCCCTTGTAAGCGTCGTTTCCTCCCTGGGAGAAAGTCTCTGGCTATCCACTGTATCTGTGCCTCTCATTGGCTCTTTCCACTGTTACAGAATCTTTTTCAACTCTCAGATTAGTCATCCCTTTGGAAACAATAGTCTGGTCATGATTGCTAATCTGGTTTTTGTCATGGATCTCCCAATGATTATTTGATTACCTTTCTGAATTCTATAATTATATTATCTTATTAACTGTAATCTTGACCACCCTTGTGAACCATTGGCTGCCATTTTACTGGACAATGTTAATGTTCATGATGGTATCTTATTTCAAGTACCTCTAAACAACTTACCAATACATGGTCTAAACTATGCTTCATGGAAATCATTGGATTGTAGATGCTTACAGCAAAGAATTAGGCCATTTGGTCCATTGTGTTCATACCAGTTTAAAACGAGCCCATCCATCATTCTCCCACTTTCCTGCTCGTGGCTGCAACCTCATTGGTCATGGCACTTCAAGTTCTATGAGACTTTCTGCCTCTATAATCCATCATTCTCAATGTGGAAAGGAATCCTCTCTCAACCTGAGACATCTTACCCTGAATCATGCTCCTGGTTATGAACCTCTCAACCAAAGTGATTAGGGACTTCCTATTTACTCTGTCTAGTCCCTACAAACTTTTAATACACTTCAACGAGGTTTACATGCAGCTTCCTCTGTTTCAAAGAAACAAACTCCAGATTATTCAATCTCTCTTTCTAGTTTAAAACCTCCAGGCCAGACAACATCCCGACGAGATATTGTCAGAAAAGCTAATAAGATAATTATAAGTTGGGTGGTTGGCATTGCTGCCTCACAGCAACAGGCACCTGGATTCAATTCCACCTTCAGAAGACTGTCTGTGTGGAATTTGCATGTTCTTCCTGTGTCTGCATGGGTTTCCTTTCACAGTCCAAACATATATCGGTTATGTGGAATGACCATGGGAAATGCAGCATTACAGAGGTAGAGTAGGGGGGATGGGTTTGGATGGGATGCTCATTGTGCGGACTTGATGAAATGAATGGCCTGCTTCCACACAGTAGGGATTCTATGATCATACTTCTTAGGTATGGGATAGATTAAATGAAGCTTGGTCTAGATAGTTTGGCGAATGGGCCTGGAGTTGCATATAAAAGTGGAAGCTTTATTGCGCTGCTGGGATGGTGGTGAGAAGTATTTATACCTAACAGCCATGCTGACTATGTCTTGACGGCTGGCTGTAGACAGCCTTGGAGAGATTTGAAGTTAATATGTAAACTGAGGGTTTAGATTATTCATAAAGCTTCCTTAGAACAGAGAAGATCTGAATATACCTGGTAAAGAAAGGAAGACGCTAAAGTATGCTGCCTGGCCTGCTATGTTCCTCCAGGTCCACACTCTGTTATCTCTGACTCCAGCACGTGCAATTCTTACTATGTCTGAGATGTTTAAAATTAAAGCTGCATTTGCGGTGAGTAGTACCACTAGGTGGAGCATTGCACCCACATAGGCAAACTGGAGAGCCATTCAGTGACTGCCTGAAAACTTTTAATATAATTTTATTAGTTCCCAGCTGTAACAGCATCTAACCACCTCCCTCCTTTTCTTCATTGTAAGAAATAAATTAGAAGAAATAGTTGCATCAAGGTAGACTGTGTAATTTATATATATATTTATTTTAATTTGAATTTTGAATTAGTGACATGTGGGTTTTTCTGGGTGTCTGAAGAGTTTGATGATTAACTTGTAGTTTTTCTGTAGCCATGATCAGACCACATTTTGAGTATTGCATTCGGGTCTGACCACCTTGTTTAAGGAAGGATGCTTATTCCTGAAGAGTGCAAAGAATGATTTGTATGATACCAAGAATGAGGGATTTTAGATTCAAGGCATGATTGGAGAAATTGGGCTTATCCTCCTTGCAGCAGAAAAGATCAAGAGGCAACATTATTGAGGTGTTCAAAATTAGAACAATTTTGACAGGGTAAAGAAGGATATTCTCTTTCCACGATTTGGGGTGTCAGTAAAGGGGCATCACAATTTCAAGACTGTCAGCAAGAGAACTAGGAGTGAGATAAGGAGAAATTTCTTTACTCAAAGAATTGTTAGGATTTGGAATACACTGCCTGGAAGAATGGTGAAGGTGGATACCATAGGAGGTTTCAAAAGAAAGCTGGATTTATATTTGGCAGTGAATTTAGAGAACCATGGAGATAGAGCTGGAGAATTGGTCTCGCTAGGTATCTCTTTTGAGAGCCTGTGCAGACATGATGAGCTGAATAGCCTCCTTCTGTACTGTAAAATTCTATGATTTATAAAAACAATGAGGGAGTAACTTTCAAACTTAACAATTTTTTTATCTTGGGAGAATTTATGACCAAACAAAGGTAAACAATTGTAATCAAGGTTTCTGTTAGAAACTTAGGGATTCTTTTCCTAAGTTTAACGGAAACACTCATAGCTTGAAAATGTTTTATTCTTAGCTTTGAGGCAGTTTTGCAGTAGACCTTAAATAAAGATGGATTTATAAAGCTGTGCTCTTGAGAAAGGGAGAGGGTAGTAAAACTTAATAACATTAGAGTAAGGAGTTTAATAATAGGTTTGCAGAAAACCCTGAAGAGGCTTTGTGAAGCTGAGAGCAGTTAAACAGTGACAGCTCCAGGAAAAAAAAAAGCCTATCTGATTTTCCAGACAGGGAGTTGAAATCACAGTTAACTTAAGCTTTTTAAGGTACCACAAAAATAGATTTTTTTCTGGTCTGTATGTTGTACAAGGGGTCCTTTTGGATACTGTAAAGGGGTATTATTGTAATTTGTGAAGTTCTTTGGATTATATTTCTGGAGTGGGTTTCAAAATCTTTAATTATGTATTATATGTAAACAGTTTGGTCTGCTTTATTTTATTTGCATTTGTTTAATAAATTTTTGTTTTGTTGTTAAAACCAAACTGCAATGTTGCACGTTTCGGTTTCAGTGAGAAAGTTGCACATTTTAAAAAAACTGAAACATGGGCTATGGTCTAATTATGGTCTAAAATACAGTCTGATCAGTCAGATGTCACTCTGGAACCTTAGTTATCCAATAACAATGTTAGCTGGGATCATAACAATATCAAATCAGAACAGTGGCTTCAATGCTTATCTTGGGGCTGAACAGTCTCAGAATTCATTGTTGAAATCAGGACGTGACATTTGGATGACCAAACTAATCGAGGTGGACAACCAATGGGATCAGATTGTTTGTCATATTTTACTTTTCATTTGAATACTTCATGAATTTAAAGATTCATTAAATAAAAGTTTACATCAATAGTGTAAGTAAGAAACGTTTCATGAGTGTTTCTGAAGACTTCGTTCTAACAAGCAATTCTTTATCAGAGTAGACTGGTCAATTGAAAATACACTTGTGAAAATGTAGCTGCTTTCCACATTACTGAGTTTCAGTTTGTATCCATTTTGAAGCTTTTGTTAGAAAGCAGTTGTTTTCTTCCACACTAATGGCATGACACCACGGATGCGTAGATGGATCCCAATGAGCATTTTTAATGATGAATTCCTATCTCCTGTGCACAAACAATACATAAAGTAAAAGATAATTAAATTAGTTTTCTATTTGCGAAGAAGCCATGAATATCATATCATCATGCAGATGTGGCAAGGAAGTAAGGAAGGTTTTTTTGCTGTTTCTGCTGTTTTCACAATCCGTGAGACAGTCAGACCGGAAGTCAGTAAGAGCACCTCGGATAAAGCCATGACAGTCTGCCAGGACAAGGAACTGAAGGCCATCAAGAACCGGGAACGTTTCTGATCTGGAATCATTGCACCAACAGGCAAGTGAGATTGATGCTCAAGCTGAGGAAATTCAAATTTTTGAGATTTTGAACTAGGACTGGAGGATTCACCTAGCTGGATACTATTGGGAAAATCTGCAAGAAATATGTCACCTTGGAAAATAATTGGGAAAGCACAGTGAATTTCTGGGAGCTGAGGCATACATTGGTTTGGTTCCAGAAGAATTAAACGAATGACTAGGAAACCATAAAACAAAAATGTGGTTTGGAGTGAAATTGGGATCGGTTTACCATGTGGTACCATATGATTCGGTGAATCCTTCCCCACACACAAAGTAGGTGTATGGCCTCTCCTCAGTGTAAATGCGCTGGTGCTCCTGGAGATTGGAAGATTCATTAACTTCTTTCCCACATAAGTAGTAGGTGAATGGCCTCTCCACAGAGTGTACTTGCCAATGACACAGCAGACTGGGTGATCTAGGAAACTCCTTCTCACACAGGGAGCAGGTGAAAGTCATGTCTCCAGCATGAGCCATCTGGTGTCTGAGGGCAGGCTGAATAACTGAGTGAATGCCTTAGTATTTATGAGATAGATAGGTTCTTGATTAGTAAAAAGATCATGGATTACAGGGAGAAGGCTAGAAAATAGAGTTGAGAAACATATCAGCCATGATTAACTTGATAGAGTCTTTGTGTCTTTCTAACTAGAGATTTATCCTGCTTCTCGGTATTCATTCCAATAATTCATTCACCAATGAGGTCAGGCTGTCTGGCCTGTAATTATTCGGATTAACCCTTTCTCTATTGTTAAACGATGTGGCATGACCATTTGAAAATCTGTTTCCTCATTGCAGTGTACGAGCTAAGAAACTAGGTGATTTGGAGATTTTTGGGATAGATTTGCTAACTGCCCCTGTATACTTTAAGCATTGATAACTACTCCATTCATGACATGTATTACAACATTAGCTATCTTTCAGTCTGTAACAGTAGGCAGAAAGGATTGGGAAATGATGGTCAGAGCCTCCACTATTTCTTATCTTGGTTTCTTTAGCGGCCTAGAGTACATTTCATCTTACCCACTTTCAAAGATGTTAATATTTCCCTTCTCAGCATGTTAATTTCATCTGATATTTCACACCCCTTCCACCCGATTGTACTGTTTGCATTATTCCAATCGTTTGTGATAATTGACGAAGTATCCATAAAAAAACTGTATCTGTGCCCAATGACACCACACACAGCTAACCTTATCATCCCTAATAAGCCTGGCTCTTTTGTCAATTATACTTTCTCTTATCTATTTATTGTCATGTCCTCTCTTTGTCTTTGTTATTTCCTTATTAATTTCTACAATTCTTATACTCCTTTAGGAGTAGTGTTCTGCAACTTGAATCTTCATCATTTCTCATACAATTCCATTTTTTACATCTTCTTATTTAAACACTTTGACATCCAAAGGGCTCTGGATTTGTGAGTCACACTTCTGTCTTGTCGGGAAGACACTTACTCTGAATCCTTGTTATGTCTTCCTTGAACACCTGTCAATAATCTGTTTTATCTTCAGATAGCTGTTTCCAATCCAGTTTAGCTAAATATGTTCTCAGCTTGTAAAATTAACTTCACCTGAATTCAGAACTCTTATTCCTGGTCTATCATTGTCCTTTTTCATGACTACTGTAAATCTAATTGAAATAAGATCACTTCTACTAAAGTGCTTCTCCTTTGGGACCCTTTTCTCTTGCCCAGCTTCATTCCCTAAAGCTGAATATAGAACTGCCCCTTCTCTGTTGTCTAAAAGAAAAATTGAGAAGTGTTCTCCGTCTGACCTTATCTTAGTTAATATTAGAGTTGTTGAACCGCTCATTATTTCTACTGTTTTTATGCACTTTTCAGAGATTTGCCGATGTATTTTTCCTTCTATCACCCTCAGGCTATATTGGATGTGTGATTCTATAATACACTCCCAGTTGCGTGATTTTGTTTTGCTCTTCATTTCAACCAACATAGCTTCCTTTGATGATCCTGCTAACAAATACCCCCACACAGCTATTATTATTTCTTCAATTAATATTGAGACCAGCCTCATTTTCATCCACATCTCAATATCCTTTTAAAATCCTGCAATTGTGATTGTTGAGCTGCCATTCTTGTCCTTTTTTTCAGTCATGTCTCATCACGTGTCAATCTATGGTCTCAGCTCGTTTCCTAGACTTCTTGTATTGAAGTAGCTACCATTTAATACTGCCAACCCTGCTAGGTATCTATTTTCAGGCCTTTGTTTGCTCCACCTTCCGAACTTGCTTATTAGCTTTCTGCCTTACATTTCTTAACTTAGTTCTCGCTCTGCTGAATCTACTTCCAAGTTACTATACCTCCGCCAAGCTAGTTTAAACCCTTTCATAATACATCTAGCAACATCTCTTGCAATTGTATTCACCCAGCTCTTGTTAAAGTGTGTAACCTGTCAGTTTTATGCAGGTTCTAACTCACCCAGAAGCAGTCCTAATGTTTCATTTTTCAGAGATTTTTTTCAATCTAATCAAGTTACATTATCTTAATCTTGATGGTCCACACTTATATTCTTTCATCTTCAGTGTTCTTGGTCACATTATCTCCTCCAATCTTATACAGAGTATGCACTTCACACATTAAATTGCCTCTAAAAAACAGTTTCTTTTGATTAACACTGTATAAAGTTATAGCTGCTCCAAGTCTTGAATATTGCTGGCATATCTTGGGATTGCCTTCTATTGTTCTCTTTGCAGTTTTGAACAGGATGCAAGATCAAATTTATCTTATCAACAAAATCTGTTTCAACATTGGCTCTCATCTTGCCTCTTTCACTACTTTGCTTGTCCGTCCATTTCACGAACGAATGTGTTGCTTCAAACTTTGTATATTTTTTGAGACAGACTTTAACCGAAATTGAAGCTGAATTTAAAACTGAAACTGAAATGGAAATTTCAGGGGAGCTTCTGGGGAAATTAGCTATGCTTGAAACTAGATAAATGACAGAACCATTTCAGTTCAATCCTGATGTTGCAGAGCATGCAGGCTGAAAGAACTTGCAGACTGGATCCGGAATGGGGATATAGAGGAAAAAACGTTACAGTCACTGCGTTGATATTTTAAGGGAACTGACTGATCAACAATTGCCATAAAGTGCAGTGTGTTGCTATTAAGGTTACAGATAAAGGTATTTTGGGTGAATCCATACTGTCAAGACTATTGTGAGCAGAGCTGAATAGCTTCTGAAGGAGTGCATCATTTTGGTGAAGACCATGCCTATGGAACTTGGCTTGACTGTGAGCGGCAATTGGATGAAAATTGTTTCCTCGCTCCTCAAAGAAAAGCAGCTGGAGTTCTACTTGAGGTGATTCTGAACTTTGAATAACTTTGTGGCTGAAATAGGACTGCTTAGTAAATCCGTGAGCTCTATCTTTATTCTCCTATTTAACATGTCATTGATTGTTGATATTTACTAAACTTTTCCTGCTAATTTATGCTGATTTTAATCCAATTTCTAAAGTAGAACTTATAAAAAGTGACATTTTGATTTTGTTTTGGTTGCCTCATTGGGCTAATTTAGTAAATTCAGCTCTGTGGGGTTGTTGGTCTCCATGGGGTGATACCTTCTTTCGATACCACAACTGTCAAGCTCTTTAACAGGTTTTACTCTATTATTGCTCCCAAGCTGAAAATATGCCATTCTGCATGCCCTTCAGAAATCCCCCTCCAATCCACACTGTGTTGAAATCAAATCTGCACTGATTCTAATTCTTACTCATCTCTTCCCACAACTCATTGCTAAAATGGTCTTTAGTCTATTTCACCTCCTACTCTCGTTCAGTTTATGAAACCCAAGTTTGGCAAGGGAGGCTGGATAAGCTGGGACTTTTTTCACTACAGCGTAACAGATTGACGGGTGACCTTATAGAGATTTATACAGTCATAAGAGATACAGGTACGGTGAATGGCAGGTGTCTTTTCACTGTGGTGGGGGCTTTCAAGACTGGGGGTATATTTTTAAGGTGAGAGGAGAAAGATTTAAAAAGGACATGAGGGGCAACTTTTTTACACAGACAGTAGTTCATGTGTGGAATGAACTTCCAGAGGAAGTTATGTATGTGGGTACTGTTACAACGTTTAAAAGACGTTGGGATAACTACATGAATAAGAAAGGTTTGGAGGGATACGGACCAAGGACAGGCAGGTGGGACTAATTTAGTTTTGGATTATAGTCAACATGGACTGGTTAGATCAAAGGGTCTGTTTCCGTGCTATATGACTCTTATGAATCTTGATTTGCTTCATCTTGACCCTTACTGTTCCTGAACCATAAAATGTTCAACAGTTTACATCACTTTGCTTGTTTATTTTGCAATACAAAATTTTTAAGAATTACATTCTTGCCTTCTACACAGCATCAAGTTATGCAGCCATAGTAAGCTGTTCATCTTATTAATGACAGACTGACCAATGCATAGTTGTGCAACTGAAGACAGGGAATAACTTTAAGAATTGAGAATAACAAATTTCAATCAACAAATTACCTCCTAATGGAGATCTGCAAGACCGAAAGATAGTGACAGGAACTGGGTAACATATACCAGGGATTATTAAAAAGCATCATATGAAAAGTGTGAGAGAGAAATAATAGTAGAGAGATGACGACTTCTACCTTTTTTGGTTTTACTCAAATGTGATCAGTTAATTCATTGAGCACTTTGATTTTATTTATTTATTCTTACAATTAATGAATGATTCAGTCACAGAGGCAGCTGATGACAATCATTTGGTCTCCTATTGAAAATACTGCAGGTGTGATTGCTAAGTATTCACATGAGCAGATGTGTTACCCTGCATTTTAATGTTAAATAGTCAATGTGTATGCTAGCTGAGTTATTTAATAACTAAATTGGTCCTTGCTATGAGGCTGTTGCTGTCTGAGCCAAGATTTGTTGCCTATCCTTAGTTGTCCTTATGAAGGTGGTACTGAGCTGCCTTCTTGAATTGTTGCAGTCCATTTGGTGTAGTTAGACCTGCAGTGTTGAGGAACAAAGCTCCAGGGATTTGACTCAGTGACACTGAAGAAATGGTGATATAAATCCAAACCAGGACACTCAGTGATTTGGAAGGGAACCTGCAGGTAGAGGTGTTCCCATGTATCTGCTTCTCTTGTCCTTGAAGATGGTAGTGATATGGGATTTGGAAGGTGCTGTCTAAAGAGCATAGTATGTTTCTGTGGGGTTCTTCGATTCTGACCTGCTCTTGTAGCCATTGTATTTATATGAGTAGTCCACTTCAGTTTCTGGTCAATGATAACCCCTAGGTTGTTGATAGTGGGGGAGTCAGCAATGATGGTGTCGTTGAATGTCCATGGTTGGGTTCACTTGTCAGACACGGTCATTGCGTGACATTTATGTGGCATGAATGTTACATGTCACTTGTCAGCCAAAGCCTGTTGTATTGTCTAGATCTTCCTGAATTTTAACACGGACTACTTCAGTATTTTAGGAGTTGCAACAGTGCTAAACATTGTGTAATCATCATTGAATATCCCCAATTCAAACCTCATAATGGAAGGAAGGTCATTGATGAAGCAACTGAAGATGGTTGGGCCAATGACATGATCCTGAGGCACTCCTGCAGAAATTTCCTGGAACTGAGATAATTGGCCTCCAACAACTACAACAATCTTCTATTGAGCCAGATATGATTCCAACTAGTGGAGAGTTTCCCCTCTGATTCCCATCATTGGACTGACGGCCCATCACTGATGATTGAGTAGGTATTACCCTCACATCCCCTCCATCCTCAAAATTATCTTGAGACAGCAGTCTACCAGCAGACCAGCAAAGTAATCCACAGTAAAAACCTGAGCGGGGAAGCTCAACTCCATATGCCATTGAAAATTCACTCGTTGGTTCTGATCCTCCTTCTGCAGACATTGCCTGACCCATATTTATATTCAGTAATTTTTCCTATATTTATTTCAGAATCGTAGGAGTATCTTCCTTTGCTATTAAATTGAAATTACCCCAGTGTTAGTTCGAAAGAGATGAATGGATATGAGATAAAAAGCAATAGGGAAGGTCAGGAGAAATGGTTTGGTGATCTGTTTGTGGGTGAGAAGATGTTTCAGTTTGTTTTGTGAGAAGATAGTTTCCCCCAGAATATGCCATTAAATACTTTATTATGGAAACTGTAAGTTAATATGTAAAATCATTTTTTTAAAATCACAAAATACCTTCAACCAAAGTGGGAAGCTGGGGGTAAAGTCAGAGAGGCTGAGCCAAACATGATCAATACTTTGAAAATTAACAACAACAAAAACAGAGAATGCTGGAAAAGCTCAGCAGATCTGGCAGCACCTATGAAGAGAAATCAGTTAATGCTACAGGTCTGGTGACGCTTCCTCGGAACTGGATAATTAAGTTGGCAGATGACATGAAATTGGTGGTGTGGCAAATAAACAGGAGGAAAATCTTACCCTACAGGACAACACAGACAGAACGATGGTAAATGGAACTGAATTCTGAAAAAGTGTGCGGGGATACATTTTAGGAAGATAACCAGACAAGACCGTACTTATCATAGGGAATTGGTAAGCATGTCCACATACTCTTAATAGCAGCAGTACGGGTCGATAAGGTTGTTCAGAAGGAATGTGGGATACTTGCCTTCCTAGTCAAGGCGTTGAATAGAAAATGATAGGAGCAGCATACATTCGCTAAACCACAGTTCTGGTGGTTACACTACAAAAAGGATGTGATCGCACCAGACAGGGTGCAGAATATTTTCACCGAGATAATTAAAAACAAAGAACTGCAGGCGGGTGCTCGGGATCCGACACAAAAATAGAAAGAGACAACAAGCATGGGGCTGGATGAACACAGCAGGTCAAGCAGCATCATAGGAGCAGGAAAACTTGACGTTTCGGGCCTAAACCCTTCATCAGAAAGGGTTTAGGCCCGAAACATCAAGTTTTCCTGCTCCTATGATGCTGCTTGACCTGCTGTGTTCATCCAGCCCCATGCTTGTTATTTTTGACTGGGGGTTCCTATTCTTTGTAACTGTTCCACCGTGTCTGCCGATATTGTTGATGATGTTGAGTGAGCTTGCTTGCTTGTTTTCCCTTGTATTGTGTGTTATATGTTTCTAGTGAAATTTGTGATCATCCTGAAGCACATGCTTTACTCCTTCATGGCATGTGGGCATTGTAGGCAGGGCCAACATTTGTTGCCCATTCCTAAATACAATTTGAATATCTTGCTAGGCCATCTCAGAGGGAGGTTAAGAGTCATTGCTGTACTTCTGGAGTCACATATGTGGTTGACCAGGTAAGGTTTGGACCTTTCCTTCCCTAAAGTGTTTCAGTGAACCAGATAGGGTTTTATGACAATTGATAATAATCTTCATGATCACCATTACTGAGACTAACTTTATATTCAAGTTGTGTTCATTGAATTCCAATTCCAATTCCACTAACTGCTGTGATGGGATTTGAACCCATGCCTCCAGGCATCAGACTTGGCCTCTGTTTTACTAGTCCAGTGGCACCAGCTTCACCAACTTCCTGACAAGGTGCAACCCAATGTTTCAGTTCCATTACTTTTTGTGAAGCCATCTGGGAAATCAATGGCTGTTCCTCTGTTTGGCCTGCCTCTGTTGAAAGTTGCCAGATGGCCTCGTTATGGATGGTTGATTGACTGCAACCAGGTCTAATGCATTTAGCCCTGTAAGCAATGTTTACACAGCTGTGAAGGTCAAGTGCTAGCTTTTTCTGATTGACACTTTAATGAGTTGAAATAAGTTGGTATTTCCTTGATGTGTGTTTTGTCAATGCCTGCTTGTTTATTTGGACGAGATTCTGATATTTTAAGATAACTGTGTGTTTTCTTGTTGATATTATGAATGGCTGTGTTTTACTGACACTTGTATGAGGCTGTCAGAGGAGTAGCTTTTTGCAAAGGAGATTTTCACTGCTTGATTTGTAAGGAGCATTTCAAAGACCTGCCCATGTTACTTTATGCTGATCTGTTTCTGCACAAATTAAGATCCGAAAGAATGGACGAAGTAAATGTTTGGCGGGGTGTGGAATTGAAGGGACATTTGAGTAACAGAAGCAGCATTGAACAATAGAGGTGATTGTTTGCCAACCTAGCTCTCAATGTCCCAACAAGCAAACTTCTGACCAGGTTGCCTGTCCATCCACGCATTCCTTCACTGTCACGGCCTGCATTTGGACAGCGGAACTTAAAACTCAAGCCTGACCCTGACTTCCAGAGACCAATGGGAGCATGATATTGGGAAATGGCCCAACTTGAGGGCAAGAGCTTCAGGAATCCGACTTGTGGTTCTTGACTCTGAGGGGAAAGTGCAGCCCACAGTCGTGGCTTTGGCAGAGGTGTCCTCAGTGTTGTAGGTGAAGATTGGAAAAGTGAACGAGAAACATTTGGTCACTGTTTGACTGATAATATAAAAGGGAAAGATTAAACCACTATCCTCACAAT
>JAHRHZ010000023.1:7509059-7568463 GCA_024137785.1 Ginglymostoma cirratum
TCTCGGATTCTCCAGCATCTGCAGTACCTTTTATCTCTGAAACAAAAATAGAAAGTGCTGGAGGAACTCGCTAATCTGGGAAGAGGGGAATAGAGTTATCTCTTCGAGCACAGTGACCCTAGGGGGTCAGAGCTGACAACAGTCGGGATGCGGGTGGTAGAAGCAGGAACCCTCCAGATATTCAAAACAAAACATTTAAATGGGCGCTTAAAACCAGTTTAGCATACAGGGTCACGGGACGAGTGTTGGAATAAATCGACGCTCGAAGCTTTCCCATGCTTTAAAAACTTTACAGTACCCTATGACTATGCCTTTAGGAATCAGTCGACCGAACTCCGGCACCAACGACATCACCGCCGCAAATCACTGGAACTTTCTCTCGCTCGTCTCCTGTCAGTGCGCAGACCAGGGGAGGCCTCTGACTGGTCGTCGCCCCTGTCCATCAATGCTAGTGACCCCCTCACCCGGAAATGATGGTGCGCCTGGGCGGGTCCGAACGCCACTGCGCGTCTCTGATTGGTTCCCCCGGCACGCCTCGGCCGTTACCGGGGCGCTGTTGACATCACGTGACGCCAGTGAGGCGGCCAATGGCGAGCGGCTGCGGCCTGGCGCGCGCTGGGCACCGAGCGATGCGGCGGCGGCGGCGGCGGAGGAGGAGACGGCGGCTGGATGTGTGGATGGGGATGTGAGGGCGACGCAGAGAGGGATCGAGAGGTGCCGTCGGCAGGGGCAGGGTAAGGAGTTGACGGCTAGACTGCGTTAACCGGGGGAGAAGGGGGTGGTTCGATCGGTCGCTGCCGAAGAAGGAGGTTCGCCCAGAGAGGAAAGGGAGGCCTGCGGCTCTATCACAAGCCGACTAGGCCTCGGAAATCTGCTTCTCTTCTTCCCCCTTGCTCTTTTCACCCCTTCCCCCTTTGCTTCTCCCCCCCCCCAACTTGTTGCTTTGCCCCCGACTTTGTTTCCCCCCACTTTTTCTCCCCCCGACGTTGTTCCCCCCCACGACGTTGTGTTCCCCCCCCGATTTTGTTTCCCCCCACCCCACCCGCATCTCCTTGCTACCCCTTAACCTCCTCTCTGGGGGCAGCTCCCACAGTTGGAAGAAAAGAATGCAGCACCCACAAGTGAAACAATGATGCATCCACCGTGGTTTGGATAATTCCGATTTATCTTCACCTTAGGATGTCTTGTTGTTATAGGTCTCTTTGCCTCTCACTTGGTTTGATATGTGTACCAACAAACTTTAGGACGTTGTTCAGTTAGGTCGGTTTGTCTGCAAGGTTTTTCTCCAGAAATTGACAGATCGCAGCTTTCCTGGGAGCAATTTACTTGACTAGGTTAGGGATATCTCTCGTGGAGATAGTTCGAACTTTGAAAGGACACCATTCGGTGAGCCCGTTAAGATAGAAAGCTGTATATGCAATGTGGATAGAATTGCAGTAGAAATCTGAGCACATCTGAAGAATAACAACTACGTACAGTTGTATTTCAGCTAAATTACGACGCAAAGAACTGTTCTGCAACCTATAAAATAAAGTGGTATTAAATCTTTATACAGTATGTTATAATGATTTAGACCAAGAACAATCAGTGTGTGTGTGACTGTAATGTTGTTAATGCATTGTGATTTGTGGTTTACTGTCATCAGTGCAATTGAGGACTGGCTTCTATTTTCTTTATGCAGTAGACAACAAATATCAAGTGCAGACACTGTAAAAGTATTCTGTGATTTTTTTTCTTTGTGTTGCATCATAACTAAGAATGAGCTAAGAAATATAAGCCAGTAAATCTGTTTGGCTACAAACTAGCAAAGAATGATAATTTTGAGCTTAGTTGTTGAGCATGCACCTTTTATAAGTAAGGTGTGAGCATGTTATGTTGAGAAGTGTAATCTGGATCATTGACTAAGAATCAGATGGGGTCACGTACGTTTGGCAGCCAAAACCGACTTGACAGCATGCTTTAGAGCTGGAGTGGCTGTGTATCACCTGGTTAAATAACCTGGTATCAGCCAGAATTGGGGGAGATGTGTAAATTGGGATACCCACAGATCTAACTGAATGTTTGGGCTGAGTTGAGAAGAAAACTTGCATGTGTGCCACGATATAGTTTCTTGAGCAATATTAGGTATTTTAATGCAGAGGGTTTTCAACCGAACTTTTTGCAGGATAGAACTTTGTTCAGGTTGAACGTTTATGCAGGTAGAACATTTTGTACAGTCTCCCTTTGCTCTGTGAGCAAACTCTCAAAGCAACTTGCGTTGCACCAGGAATGACATATCAACAGATCTTTTTGTGACCATTTCATGGTGTGGATTTTTGCACTTTTTGTACTTTTTTTAACTCCAAGCTATTATTCAAATATCATTTCTTAAACTGCTAGTAGTCGAGCCAACATGGTGATACTCCAATGTACACATAATCATTCTGCAGGTGTGTAGAGATCAGTGAAAAAAAATGTTAATATTGACAGGCATTGATACATTATGACCAGATCATAGACAGTTATAACATTTGAGTGCATGTAATGAACTTTTTAAAATTAAGTTATTTGGTGTTATAGTAGGAAATTTCTATACATGGGAATGTTGTGTTTATACTTTAAACCAACAATATACACAGATAAATATACTAGTTGACAATCTACTTTATGGTATTAAATCAAGCTTATTATAAATATTTTGCGCAACACAAACAATATCTAGAAGTGATAACTTTTCTATGCGGTAAGAGTTGCTACTTTTGCAGTATAATTTTTTGGCTAAACAGTTTTTTGTTTGTGGAGCATTGTTTAGAAACATAGTATGTTTCCAGGCTTGTTCTGTTTGCATGTTGTGGGAAATATAATAGTTGCCACCTGTTAACTTAAAAGCATGAAAGTGTATTTTTGTTTTACATTGACATTTGTTGTTTTCATGTTTTTTGTTCTACTTTTGTATTTCTTTACTGGATTATCATTTTCATCTTGAGTACCAAAACAAGTTTGTGTTGAAAGTGGGCAGCAGGGACAGTGTGCAATATCATACAAATGTGCCACAGTGTTTGCTTGCATGTTCTAAATTTTAAAAAAAAGATAGCCAATACTTTTAAAAAAAGACTTCTACATAATCCTCAAAACATTGTTGGAAAAAATAAAAAATTGTTAATCCAAGTACAACTTCCATGAGAGATGTTCTCATGTCTGGGATGCAAGTTAACATTGAGAGGAACTTTGTTCTGATGGGTAGGATTTTATTTTAAATCAATGTATGTTTTTGTGAAGTCTCTCAAGATACCTTCTTAGATAAATGCATATTGTATTAGGCTGCTGTTGATGATGATGATGTCTTTCCATCCAAGGCAGTTTGTGCTGAAGTTTGGGGAACAGCTGTGTGACGTAGCGAGCAAAGTTCAGAGAGGGAGAGGAGTGAGACTGGAGTTGGTGACATCTCTGTTCTGGATTAAAAGCTATCGAGGTGCTTGCTGGCGAGAGGGAAGCGGCGTGTCTTTCGGTGGGCTCGGGGAGATGGCATGTGTTTGAGAAGTCTGGAGTTGCCCCTGTCTATCTTTTTGCGTTGCCGATTTCCTTGCGGCGAAAGGAGTTGAGGAGAAAGAAGAAGGGCAGTGAGTGTGTGTGTGTGAGAGAGAGAAAATATTACAGCCACTTTCTGGCGCTGGAAATATGAACCTTTGCCGGCTGAGACCCCGCACGAACAGGCCGTGCCCATGGTGAGGAAGAAGAAGACAGTCTCGGCTGCCGAGGACCGCCAGAATGGGTAGGAGAAAGAGGGCAAAGTCGCCCCACTAAGCTTGGCGATGAGTGGGGAGGTTTCAGCAGCTCCCGGCCGACATGTCGCGGCTCAGGAGTGAAGCTCAAGGGGAAGGAGGAAGACATGAACACTGCCACAAACTCCGGCTCTCTCGACCCCGCTAGCTCCCCCGAGTCGACAAAAACCCTTCCATCCCCCGGCTGGTCCATGGATCCAACTTCAGGACCCCCGACCTGGCCGAGGAGAAGCATATTTTCAGCGGGTGGTTGCGGGACAGCGATCGGGGGATCAGGAGAAAAACAACGGCGGCCATGTTGGAAAAAATGTTTACAGCTGCAAGTTGAGAGGGTTCAGAAATTTTGAAATAAATATGCTTTTAAAGATGCTTTTGGCTAATTTTTTCCTTGTTTTGCATTCCCCAGAATGACGGCGAAATGTCTGGATGTGAGCAGCGATGAAGGGCTGAAGAGATTGGGTAAGAGGTCTGGGGAAGAGGAGAGTGCTGAAGGAGATGGGGAGAGTGAAGAAGGAGGCAGCAGCTCTCAACACAACACAAAGAGAGAAGATCCATCAGCAGTTGCCACAAGCCCAGATCAACATCATTTCTTAAGATCTAGTGTCAGACCCCCCAGCAAGAGGTTAAGGAAAGATTCAACTGCTTCGAATGGATCCAGTGGCTTCCAGAACAATAAAGGAAAAGGTAAAATGAAGGCTCTTGCTGTTAAGGTTTAGTGGCATCAAACACATTACACTCTTGTGTGGGTGAAATGGGTATGTGCCTGGCTGTTTCAAAGAATTCCCTTACTTTTGTGTAATATTACAAAGATTATTTTAAAGGTTGGTAGTAGTTTATAGTATATATTAATTCATATATTGTGTAAATATACAACCAACAGCTATTATAGCCTTACTTAGCTCTTGCACTGCTTGTGCTGGAAGCCACTTAAGTAATAACATTTTAATCCTCTTCTCTAGAACAGCTATATTCTAGTTTTTCTCTACTTTTAATTTCCAACAATATAATCTCCATGTATACTTTTTTGTTTAGAATTTGAAGTACTGCATCACAGCACAACTCTTACTTTTTCAGTGGAACAACAGACTAAATGTAAAATATAACATGAAGAAGAAGTTTTATCTATGAACAGTAGACACCAGGACACTGGCATCGCTCACTGTAATTTTTATTTCATCCAATCTTCCACGGTTGTACGTTTTTGCACATTATCTCCGTACATACAAGTGTATGAATTACGACCAGGAGACTCCCGTTTGAACCTGCCAAATTTGATGATATCGTGGCTCATTCGACTGTGGTCTGACCTCCCTTTCACTGCTTACCCCTTTACCTCTTTTCTTTAAGCCAAGAATCGCTGTACCTCTACTTTAAAAATATTCAATGACCCTGCTTCAACTGCTGTCTGAAGAAGAGAATTGCACAGATTCTCAACCCCCTGAGGAAATAAAAATCTCCTCACATCTGCCTTAATTGTGTCCACTACCGTTTAGTTTCTCCCACAAGGGGAGGATCCTTTCCGCATCCACTCTGTGAAGTTTCCTCAGGATCTCATATATTTCAATAAAATCACCTCTCAACCTTTCCTCATAAGATAACTCCCTCATTCCAGGAATCAGTTCAGATTTTATCTGAACTGCATCTTGTATCCTTAATTAAGGAGACCAAAACTGACCTTGGAGTAGATAATAACATTTCACATTGTAACTTCAAGCAAACTTGTTGTAATTCATGTACAACTTCTCTGGAATTTCTCCTTTGCCTTTGCATCCTCTCTAATGCCTTTGCATCCTCCCTAAAATGTGTTGACCAGAACTGGATGCAGTACTCCAGCTGAGGCTGAACTGTGTGTTCTTTATACAGATTTAACCTAACTCCCTTGTCTGCAGAGTTTTGCAATCTTACCATTTAGAATCATTTTCTGCTGTTTTATTCTTCGTGCCAAAGTGGACAAGCTTACAGTTTTCCATATTATACTTCATTCAGAATAGTGTCACAAATCTGGATTCAAGTTGCAAGTACAACTTTGAGGTGCATACTGTATCATAACCTGAGCTAGTGAAATCAGTGGGTATGACACTTAATGGATAATTTCCTTTATTTTCTTAATACAGTTGTTCATTGTAATACAATTGCTTTTAGTTTCTTCATTACTATTTCTTCACTGAAGCAACAGTTTTTACAGCCTGTAGTATACTGACATTTCTGTAGTTATTTAACTTGTTTTAAAAATTATGTAGTGCAATGATGACTGAATGAATCATAACATTCTTTTTATGGAATGGTTATGACACCAAAGGAAGCCATTTGGCACACTGTACACAGACCTGAAAGAGCAATACACCAAGTGCCATTTTGCTGCTTTTTCCCTATCATCCTGCAACTTTTTTTTTCTGATGATCCAATTTTTTTTTAAATGACTCTATTTGCCCTGTCTCTCCTGTAATTTAAGGCAGTTAGTTCAGATCCTAATCATTTGCTGAGAGAAATGGTTTTTCCTCACGTTGCCATTGCTTCTTTTGTCAATTACGTTAAGTTTGCTGTCTGGTTCTCAATTCTTTCACCACTGGGATCTGTTTGTCTCCATCTTCTCTGTGAAGATGATTTTTAAATGTTACCGAATCTCCTGTGGGCTTTCTCCTTTCCAAGCAAACTTGTCTAACTTTGCCAATCTATCTACATAACTGAAGTACAACTTCTCTGGAATTTCTCCTTTGCCTTTGCACCCTCTCTAATGCCTTTGCATCCTCCCTAAAGTGTGTTGACCAGAACTGGATGCAGTACTCCAGCTGAGGCTGAACTGTGTGTTCTTTATACAGATTTAACCTAACTCCTTTCTTTTGTATTGTATGCCCCTGTTGATATAACCCATGATGCTACTCTCAGGTCTTTTTCTTCCTGGACCCCCTTTAGAATTGTTTTAAATTACCTCCCTCATTCAGCTGAAATGAATTTCTTGATACTACTTTGCATTGTATTTCAACTGGCACTTGACCACCCATTCCACCAATCTGCATACAGCTCGAGCTTTTATTTAAATCATTGAAATCATTTGCGTTTAATTTAATTTCTAACATTCTCGCAATCTCTTAAACTACCTGTAGGAATCTTTCATCAGATATATAAATTACTTGTATAAGAACTCAGAATAGTAGTACGCAATTCAGCTTATATATAGTTTATTGAACTGATTTCTATAATACTTTATTTTCAACTTCAGAAACTACTGTGCTGTCATCTATTTTACTAGAAAATCATTGCTAACTGTGTAATTAGTTTAAGAAGGTTTGTTTTTGGTTTTGTAATGAGTTGCAGTATAATTCAAGAATAATGACTTGTCATCTCAATCAAAACAATACTTGGGTATTTTTACTGAAGAGCAGGTGAGTGTTGAATTTATAGCAGTCTTAACTGATGAGCCCATTTGTTGCATTGTTCTCAGGTGACCAGACATTGACCGAAGCATTTCAGTGCAATTATTTGTAGTTTTATTATTTTCAACGAATGTTATTTTCATCAGGGTTTTTTGGGATATTCTACTGGATCCTCATCAACTATATTGAATTTTAATGTACCTGAGAATCCAAAGCAGTGAACATAGAGTGGTAGTAAATGTTGAAGTCAGGGAGAAGTTTTAAAAATATGAAATATTCACTGAAAACAATCAGCTCCAATGATGAAATTTTTATCCTGACAATAGGAAACCCTCTTTGAATACTTAAAATGTTAGAAATGTACCGGCTAGCAGCAGGAGTAGGTTCCCCCACTACTCAATATGATCTTGGATGATCTGAATACTCTATATTTGCTCCTGCCTCCATAATCTTTTTGCTGTCTTGCTTATCAACAATCTATTTCCCTCTTCTTTGAAAATATTCAAACATTCTGCTTCCACAAATTTTTGAGGAAGGGAGTTCTAAGGTCTCAGGACCATGTGAGGGATGAAATAAAAAATCTCATCTTTGTATTAAACGGGCACTATTTAGTTTTAGAAAATGATGCCTATTTTTAGATTCCCCTCAAGGCAAAACATTCTTTTGAAATTCACCCTATTAAGACCTCTCAGGACCTTGTAGGTTTCTTACTGTTACTCTTCTAAACTCCATTGGATAAAAGCCTAGCCAGTTCAGCCTGTCCTCATTAGGTAGCACATCATTCCAGGTATTAGTCCAGTAAACCATTTAAGAATGGCTTCCAATGCATTCTCAAGCTTCCTTAAATAAGGAGACGAATGCTATGCACTGTATTCCTGATGTGGTCTCACCAGAGCCCTGAATAATTAAAATATAACCTCCTGTGTGTGCATTCAATTCTCTATGCAATAAACAACAACATTCTATAATTCTCCTTAATACGTGCTGTCCCTGCATACTACCCCTTTGATATTCATGCACTGAGACAGCGAGATCCTTCTGTGTCTCAGACCTCTGCGATCTCTCACCATGAAGGATCGGAATCCCTGCATGAGATTCGTATTAAATTTCGTACAGTTGGTATTCACATATATATACAGCCTGTTCTTTACTCGTGATCATCTGAATTATCTTCCGTTATCATTGCACAGTTGGGTTATGTTAATAAGCTACTGCCTTGCAGTCCCTTAGTTACATTCATTCATTTTATCATTCACGTCATGGTATCATTGCGGTTCTAAAGCACACCTTTTGAGGGAAATGTGAATTTTACATGATTGTGAAAGGAATAATGACAACTAACTCATTGACAAATGTTTTTACATATTTGGGTGTTCAGAAATAGTTATTCTTTTCTGTGACTTAGAAGGCTTTTGGGGGATTAGATGAACTTGGCATTCATGCACTTGTGATGTTAATATTTTTGTGTATTTTTACTTTGGTTTTAATGTATAGCATAGAGCTGAGGAATAAAAAGCAACTTGTGGCTTATATGAAAATAAGTCTGCTCTGAAGTCAGTCAGTCATTCATCCTCTGAGAAATATCAGCACTTTATGCTAGGTGTTAGTTTTGTGACCATTAAAGCAGTTACTTATGAGGGACGGGTTTGGTGAATGCTTGTTGTCCACAGATTCGCATGACATTTTACACTTACTTTCAAAACATAAAGCAGTCTGAATAGTTTCAGTGAAACTCCTTTTAAGTTGCTGAATATATCCTGGGAAGCATTCAGTTTTTGGCAACTTCTTTCATTATTGGGGTCTTAATTTTATTAATACAGTAGAAATCCTCAATTGACCAAGAAAGCCAACATTAATATGTTAAACATGTGCATTCTTGAACAAACTGATATTACAACACAACAGTTTAAATCTAAAATTAATACTTGATTGTTCAATTACATTTCAGCATATCTTGACTTTAATTGTGCTCAAATTTTAATCAGCTTAATCTCTTCCAGCATAAAACATGCTGTAACATTTATTATAACAATTTGTGTTACAGGTAACCTAATGGTTGGAGGCAGTAATTGTTTGTTTAGAAAATGAACTTATTTGGAAGACAATAGGAATTAAAGATGCTGCAGTTTTGGCTGATCTGTTCTTTAAAAGCTGTTGAATCTTTTGATTGTGACATTCAGTTTGATAGATCAGCTGGAACTGATGATTCTGTATGTAATGTTTCTTATTAAGCCGATCAAGCTGCAGGTAAAGATGAGCTTGTGAAATGTGCTTGTTTATTTGTTTCGATTAGTAATGGCTGTTCTTCATTCCATAATTGCATTCTGCTAACTTGGCCATCTTGAATAAGTGAACCCCCATGGTCCTGAAAGTGACCATTCTTGTGGAGACTTCCACAATGAATAATGTATGTTTTTTTTCCAAATTTGGAAACTGTTAACTAAAATTGTGATAATTACATTTCGTAATCAGTAGATTCATACTGCTCCATTTTAAGTTCCTCAATACAATCTATTTGATAATTCCCTTTCAGCAGAGAAATAATTTTGATTTATCAATTCATATTATAAGACAATTTTCCTGATAAGTTGGGCGTGTATGTGGCCTTCCAGGAGCATCAAAGGTAACACACAAGCTTTGTTCTACAGTCATGTAAAATAATTTGTAAGGGCTGTATACTTGAAAAGTTAGCCGTGTACAATATTGATTTACGGGAATATTGGTCCAAATGTTTCTTTCTTAGTTTTGCGTTCAGGCTTCTGTGCCACTTTACTATGTATTAAGAAAAGCAACAGACCTGATTTGATGCAGTCTGATTTAAGAGCCACTATTCAATTTAGCTGAGTTTTATTTCTCACTGCTGACCCACATACATTTAGTGAAATACTAATGTGCAGTTTGTGTAAACATTATTTCTGCTGAATATTCTTTGCAGGAATGCATGATCTGTAAATAGTACATGTAACGGTAAGCATGAACACATGGGTGTAACTCAAATGTTCACTATACAAATTAATGTAGCTTTGCATGTTACAGGAAATTATATGTTGGAATGTAACTACTGGTGTAGGTTAGATGCACATTCCTTTTAAAATGACTGTTTTCCCTTTCTACTTTCTTTATTAATCCCTTCCAATTTGATGGTATACTTTCTAGGCTATATTACTGTTTCAATTTTGTATATTGTGTGCAATCTTTAATATTGGCCTTCAGAGAATTCTAAAAGCCTCAATTTTAAAAGAGCTCCACCAGCAGTGCTTACTCTGAAGAGGGGGCACCTATGCAGTCCTAAAACTGGCTTGAATTTTTATTACAGTTGATTTTAGTTTGAACTTTGTGTGTTAAAGTGAGTGATGCTCGTACTTTTTGCTTTCCATATCCATGTTGGAATCAAGCACCCTTGGATGAAATGTTGCAAAAGTTGAAATAATGTGTGCCTTTTCTAACTGACTACAATAACCCATGGGAGCAGTACGAACCTTTCCACTACCTATTCATATGGCTTCTCTTACTGAGGCTCGGTTTAATATTTGCTTCTGTGCTGCAGACGTTTGCTCCCAGGAACTGGGTTGAGACCACCAAAAATCATTTCACTTGGGATCTGAGCAGTGTTGAAGGGAGCCATTTGCATCTTTACTAAAGCCTGAATTTAAACCCGTACACAAAGGATAAAAAGATTGTGCCAGTCACTATCACAGAATCTAGAATTGTATTTGTTCAGTATTCACTTGATTTCTCTTTGCTAGTTTGTTTGATGATTCCACTGTGAAATGCTTTAGGATGTTACTGCATTAAAAGTGTTATATACCTGCTAGTTGTTATTGGCTACTACAATTGTCTATTTTGGATTTCAGATCAAAAAATGAAACCTCTTCTAAAGGTCACTCCACAGTCACAAATTATGCATGCGTTTTTGTTGTTACTTAGTGGTGGAAGGTGACCTGCTAGGTTTTGATAAAAGCTGTTTTCCTGCTGCAGACATAATTACTTTTTTTTGGTGCCTTATATGACATTAACTGTTGTGTATGAAAATGTCATAATAGTGTGAAATAGCACATACGTTCTCTATTTTCATGTGATGAATGGGTGACTGACCATAACTCAATGCATTGCATTGCTGTAGTCAAATAGCTTGAATTGCATTGAATGCAAGTATGGTAACATTGAATCACTGAGTTTTTATCCAGAGGTCTGCCCTAATGATCCGCAGATTTGATTTCAAGTCCCATCGTGGTTAATTTACACTCACTCAATTACATGCAGTCTGGCATGGAAAGCTAGTGCCAGTAATGATGACAAGAAATTACCAGATTATTGTCTTTGTTTTAAAACAAACACTGGGCCACTATTTTTCTTTTTGTAGAATGAAATTTGCTATCCTCAACTCATTTGGGCTACATGACTCCAGACTATAGCAACATGGTTGACTCTTGATTACTGTCTGAACTGAATGAGCAGACTACCCAGTTGTATCAAATGCTACACTTGCAATTACGCAAGAGGTTGGTCACCACCATCTTCTTGAGGCCAGTTCGGAATGGAAGTTCAGAAATAACTACTAACTTTGACGGTGATGCACACATGCTGTGAAGAAAATGCCTGATGTAAACTCTGGACGTTTGGGGAAAACTAATAAGACATGTTCAATATATGCTGTTTCATTAGTGTTGTCAATTACAACAACTGGCAGATGATCGCATAAAGCACTGTTGGTTCTCACAATCTGAATTCAGTCTTTAACACATTTTATTGCCACCTCTTCTTCTTATGTTATTCCACTGTCATCCAACTACCATGGAACTGCTCTCATCTGTTTCATTTTTAACTATCTAGTCACAGCCAGAGTATCATTTGCAGTGGAGTGCCTTCTCACTCCCACACTATTACCATTACTGCTGCCCAGGAGTGTCAGCATATCCCTTGGGTTCTATTACTCAATCTTTAACCCTCTTCCCCATCTTATTCGCTCTTCGAATAGGAGGAGCGTACCTTCTTTGTCACTGAGGTTGAGACCATCTGATTGACTGCCTCTGTCACTCAGCCCATGCTTCTTCAAAAGTTCCCTGCTGCCCTAACCTTGAACTACTTTCTTTTCTCTATATTCTTCCCCGATCTCCATCAAAGTCCTTGCTGAGCTCATCTTGTCTGGGAAACCCTCTCGAACTTGTCCCTACTGCACAGAAAACAAGCCAACTTCTCCTCCTGGGCCCTATGTCATCCAATATTGATAGTCCTTTCTTTTCATGTGTTGTTCCACTCTCCTTTTAAATTTGCTGTCATCATCTTTCTCAAAAGTACCCTTCACCTCACCCTTCTTGCAAAGTACCTCCCCATCTTCAACCTCCGTTTCCTTCACAAAGTGCTTGAACATATTGCCCTCAAATCAGTGTCTATTTTTCTTGGAATTACATATTTAAATCCCTCCAATAGAATTTCCACCAAAGCAACTCATTTTGGAAGTCACAACTGAGATCTTATGTGACTGTGACAAGGATTAAATTTCCTTTGTCATCTCTTTCAATCTGAATTCAGTCTTTAACACATTTTATTGCCACCTCTTCTTCTTATGTTATTCCACTGTCATCCAACTACCATGGAACTGCTGTCATCTGTTTCATTTTTAACTTTCTAGTCACAACCAGAGTATCATTTGCAGTGGAGTGCCTTCTCACTCCCACACTATTACCACTACTGCTGCCAAGGACCTATCCACAGTCCCCTACTGTTTCTCAAGTATTTGCTGCCCTCTGCCACATCATCCAAAAACACAGCAATAGTTTACATGTATGGATGTTCAACTCTCATCATCACCAGTTTCTCTTGATTTTCAACTGTTGCTAAATTATCAGACTGTATCTGACATCTAGCGGTAGATAAGCAGAGATTTCCACTGTTTGAATGCTAGGAAACTGACACCATTGTTTTTGACTTCCCATCTAAATCTGTTCCAGAGTTGTCCACTTTATCCCTCTCCTGGAAACAGCCTGTTCCAAACTTCAGTAAGACAAGCTTCTGACTTCCTTTTTGTGCCATCTCTGAAACTCTATTTCCACCTCTGCAACATGCCCCAAATTCATCCTGTTTCAACTTATTTGCTATTGGTACCCTCATTCATGCCTTTGCTACCTCTAGACACAAAAATTCCAATGCTCTCCAGGCTCATTTCCCACATACACTTGATGGCATCCAAAATGTTGTTGCCTGTTCTAAATTCACGGCAAGTCCTGATTTCTGACGATTGCTTGTTGACCTACATTTTCCTGGTCAAGTAAAGTCTTGATTTTAATATCTCATCCTTGTTTTCAAATCCGTCCACAACTATCTTTGTCTGTTACCTCATCTAGCCCCACAACTCTTCCAGATCTGTGTTCTCGTGTAATGCTTCTTGAGCATCTCTAATATTAATTGATGCACTGTTGGTGGCCATGGCTTCTGCCAAGGCTCTAAGTGCTGGAAATATCTCTGTGCACATCTCAGCCTCTCTATTTTGCCCTCTTTTAGAACGTTCCTTATAATCCACCGCCTTAATCGAGGTTTTGATCATTTGACCTAATTTTTCCTTGTATGGTTCATTGTCATATTTCATGATGCTCCTGTGAAGTTCTTTGGAATGTTTGATTGTGTTAAAGATGGTATGTAAATATAAGTTCTTAATTACTCCTGGAATCTGTTATGGTTTGTGATAAAGCTGTTTGTTTTAATTTAATGTGTGTTATTTAGATTCAAAATAACCTATCTAGTTTACTGCTCAATTTATTTCTTTTCCCAATCGCAAAAGACTTGAAGTCTAGCAGGTAAATCTTTTGCCCAGTTCAGTAAATGTGTTTTATTTTGTTTCCCATATTCGCATTTTGGGTTAATCAGCAAAAGCAATACTAAAGATTGGAATTTAACATAATTAGTTGGAATGCGACTGTTGTGATCTGGACAGAACAGTTACAGGCAAGCCAGCAAAGATCCACTGCATTGTCTTTACAGAATTGGGGCCCAGCTTTTAGCCTATTTGCAAACTGGCTTTCACAAACTCCACTCCCTGTCGTCATTATTTTAACATTGAAATCTGAAGTAAAACCAGAAAATGGTGGAAGCATGCCACAAGCCAGGCAGCATCTTTGGAGAGAGATACACTGGTTGACCTTTTACATCTATAAAAGTTCATCAATCTGAAACATGACTTTGGTTCTGTCTGCACAGGTCTGCTTGTTTCCATTATTTTTAAATTTAGTCCCTGTTTTCATTAGGATTTTGTTAGCTGCTACTGCCAGTGGTTCTATTTGATTATTTAAAAGTCTCGGTATTCAATATAGGAGTTTCAGATGTTCATTCTGGAATGATTTTGTCTTTATTTCTGTAATTCACGATGTAACCCATTTGATCCAACAAGATGAAGCAGCTGGTGATGTATGTGCTTGCAGTATTTATTTGACGCTGGAGTAACAATATTGTACCGTATTTTGCGTAGATGGTGTTGACAGTTGTGTTTGGCTCTGTTTATCCCATTTTCTAGTGGTCTGTTTTATTTTGGTAATAATATATTTAGGTGCACTTGTTAGAGAAATATCTAGACAGACAGGACATTAGATTGACAGGGGGGAAACTGGTCACAAGAATATATGAACACCAACTAGCGGCAAAAAGACAGGACCTGTACTCTTGCGTCTCCATTCAGACGGATAACGCCAGTTCGATTGGGACAACATCAAGATCCTAGGACAGGCCAAACAGAGACAAGCACAGGAATTTCTAGAGGCTTAGTTCTCCACCAAGAAGGCCATTAATAAACATGTAGAATTGGACCCTATATATATATCCCTGTGAAGAAAAACTGGAAATGAGATAACCAGTTCCAACAGAGTTTAAATACCAGGCGGGAAACCACAACAGCGCTTCATCAGAGGCTGCGATGATGATGTTACCCAGCAGGGTAACGAAACGTCTGCGAACTAACGAACCAGCTTGGCGAGCGAACCAACCACAGCATCCACAATCTAAGCTACAATTCTACTCAAGAACCTTTGGTGTCTGTGGTCAAAATTTCCTTCTTTGGTAAAGGTTTAGGTAAATTGAGACCAGACGCAGGTCTAAGACAAAAACATTCTCATTTTTTGTTTGTCATTAGATTACTTGTAAATGCTGTACTGGTAAAAGTAGCTGTAGTTGTTTAAAAATGCAATTCTCTATTCGAGTTAAAATGTGAGTCTTTATTTACTTGTGATTTTATTTTATAGTGAGCCATTGCCAAGATGATATTCAGTGTCTTTGCATCACGCTGAAAAGTTTTGTACAATTTAGAGCCTGGCACTTGGATAAATATTGTACTCCACTTGAGGAATGGTGGTGTAATGAGAATGTCATTAGACTAGTACCCTGGATACTAGTCCGTTAGGGAAAGAAAGCTGCTTCCTTACCTGGACTGACCTATATGTGACTTCAGAGCAACCGCAATCTGGTTGACCTCTTAACTCTGGGCAACTAGGCATGGGCGATGAATGTGGCTAGTCAGCAACATGTCACTCCATAAGTGAATTTTTAAAAAAGTTCTGTGTTCCCCAAATAAAAATTTAAAGTAACTGAAGTCATTTGCCTTCAGAATGTTATTTCTATTGCGACATGTAAAAATGTGATTATGTTGGAATATACTGAAAATTTTTTTAGTAGTGGTGATTGGCACAATTTTTTATTGCCTATTTAGATTTTGTTACAAATTCTCATTTTTATTGCTTACTTTGGATCTTACACTTTTTGTCTGTGGTAAGCAAGGAAAGGTTTATTCAGAATGTTTTGCATAATGCATTAAAAATACATTTAGAAATGATTGGTTTTCGTTTAGATGTGCAGTTTGTTTTAAAATGACCATGTCTGGGCTAGAGGTGAATCAATGAAATATTAATGAAAACTATTCTGTGTGATGTACAATACAGGTAATAATTTTATTTCTTTCTTTCTTTCTTCCTTAACTTTAGCTGTTGCTTCATTCCTGTTATCTTATTTAATCTTTTTTAGCTGCCTTGTCCACAAAGGTATCTTGCAGTACTGAACTGTAAAGGAAGTGTAAACTTCACAGACAAAATAAGAATTCAGTTGTATATTCAGTCCATAATATTGATTTCTGTGCTTTAACTATGGGCAAGTTCCAGAACCAATTTGTAGTAGCACTATCTTGACTGAGATCAACTAACACCTTAGACTTGGTGTCACATCTGGTGTCCTGTTCATCTTTATAGCTCAGTTATGTTCAGAAGCTCATCAGATTTGCTTAACACCAGACTGGGATTGTTAACTGCATGGACAATTGTTGAATTCATAAAATGTCTGTTTTTTTTCAGTTGTCTGCTATTGTTATCTATTGACATATTAGGTTACAAAGATAGAAGTGTTTTTAAAAAATTGCATTGTACAAGTTCTTCTTTGAAATCAGTGCAATGGGAAGAAGACCTTGCCTGCATGGCCCAGGTCACACTTTTGAAAAGTCTGACTTAACTTTTTTGTTCCTTCTGCAGGTCCTGAGGGGGGAGCTGCTGCCTCTGGTTATGCATCTGGCATTGCTGCTGGCAGCACTGGTGGAAGCAGCAAAACCACAGCAAAGAGCTTATCTTCCATTTCAGGAGAAAAGGAGGAAGGGAACAAGAAGAAAGTTCGAAGACAGTGGGAGTCCTGGAGTGCAGAGGATAAAAATTCATTTTTCGAAGGGCTGTATGAGGTACTTTTGGTTTCCAGAGTTAAAATCGCAATATGTTAATTTGATGTCTGCTATATTAGTTCTAAGGGAAATAGTATTGTTCTCTAAATCATGTTATTTAAAATCTGATTAAAAGTTAAACATAGTTATTACTTCCAGTTATGAGACTTTCTGATGGGATAAATGCTTAAATTTCAGTGATTTCCCGGAATGTCATTGCTATACCTCCCCATCCTCTCCCGTCACTTCTTTTACATAGATATACCCCTATAACTGCAAAAATAAAAGGCAAAGGCTAACATACGTACAGTATTGTAGCCCATTGGTTCTGGATGTTAGCAAGTTAAATGTTGTTACGATTGTAGTTTTACAGTCATGCTGATCCCACATTGGAGCTAGTTGCTATGGAATCTGGTGCTCTAATGCATTGTAAGGATTTGCCCATTATGTTGAATTTTCCCTGAAGGAATTTGGTGACTATTGATGCAATTATACAAGGTAATGATCATTTTAACTGTCTGTGCGAAAGAACTTAAGTGATTCTAAGGGGTTCAGATGTTCTTTTGTAATGCTTTTAAGCTGATTGAAGGTGGTTAAATGTGCAAGAGATACATTACATTAACACTTTATTGAACAAAAGAAGTCATAATTCTCTTTTGTCAACTCTGCTATGTTTGTTTATATTTCCTAATACGTCCCAATCAGAGCTAATTGTAAACACAGCAGTTGTATGTATAGACATTTAACTGTAGTGAAGCGTATGTCTGAATCTTCCAAGTTTATCTATTTCTGTTTAACTCCTGAAAGTATTTGAAGAGGTTACAATTTGTATTGATATTTCTGTCTTCTGTTGATCCATCAGTTCCATTGCTTTGTTTAGTAATGTGCCTTTTTTGTCCTGTCCCTGAGCAGTTGGCGGCAGCGTGCCCCAAGGCTTCAACCTTGGCCATTACCATTCCTTAATCATAAGCAGAGGCATGTTCATAAATACGGAGCAAGCTTTTGTAAGCGTGCTGACAACACATGCTTCTGCCATTTCCTCTTGTTCCGTGACTGACACTGTGCCATTTGACTATCTTTGATGTAAGTTAAGCATACTTTGAGTTACAGGAATAAGTGCTTACATTTCATGGTTTCCCATCACATCATGGGCTAGAAATTCTACAGCAAGTAATTCACTTACTCAATGTCTGCCATCTACAAGGCATATGACAGGCTGATGGAATATTGCCCATGAATGGGTGCAGCTCCAATAACACTTGAAGCTCAGTACCAACCAGGACAAAGCGCCTGCTTGGTTAGCACTCCAACTACAATTTTCAATATTTACTCCCTTCACCTCCCAGATGATCTTTATCATCTAGAAGGGCAGGGTGGTATATGTATGGGTACGCCACTAGCTTGAAGATCATCTCCAAGGCACGTGCCATCCTAATGTGGAACTGTATCATTGTTCCTTTATTGTCGCTGGATTAAAATTCAGCAGCTCTCTTCCTAACTGCACTGTGGGTAACCCTAAAGTTCAAGAAGGCAGCTCATCATCACCTTCTGCAGAGGAATTAGTGATAAGGCAATAAATACTAGTCTAACTAGCAATGTCCGCATCCCACGGTCAAGTTGAAAAAAAAAACGAGTTTCAGCTTGACAATGATGTGATTTAATCCATCAATTCATCTCCAGTAGTAGGCTATGTTCCTCAGGGACCATCATTCTCTGCTGCTTGCTCACTGAATCATAAAATGTTCATTTCCTTTCACTCAAATAATTCCATTTACTTGAACAGTAGTATTAATATAGTTTCATTTAATTTTTAGCATGGAAAGGATTTTGAAGCAATACAGAATAACATAGCTCTAAAGTACAAGAAGAAAGGGAAGCCAGCAAGTATGGTGAAAAATAAGGAGCAAGTTCGGCATTTCTACTACCGTACTTGGCACAAGATCTCCAAATACATCGACTTCAATAATGGTGAATACAGAATTCCACGAGAATAATTGCATATTTACTGCTTACTGTTTACTTATCTTGGTGTTCATTTGTTGTTCTGTATCCACTTAGATTGCTATATGCGCGACACAAAATTTTACCTTTTACTATGGAATACTGTAGTGGTTGTTGAGTTACAGTCACCAAGAGTGATAAATTCTTTACTTTTCCAAGAAAAAGGAATGGATACAATTGCACTTGTGGTTCTGTGTTTTTCAGCATGTTGTGTTTCAGCATTTTTGTTAGCAACATTTTGAAAATAAGTGTTGGCTAACAAACTTCTCTGATGACACTCAAAATCTATTCTTTGTATTGTATTTGAAAGCATCTATATTGCCCAAATCAGGCATTTGAGGTTTGAGTTAATGTTTAAATGTGGTATGATTTTTTAGACTTAACTTAGCTGTGTCGTTACTAAAATTTAGTGGAGAAGTAGTATAATTGTAATTACATTTTAAAGAAGTTTTTATTTTGGCCAAATTGCAGAGGTCCATATGTTCATCCTGTTTGACGTGGACAGGGGTGACTAACAAAAATAAACACTCTAATAATCCATATCATGAATACAACTCAATTTCCCTGGATAACCTGAATAAACCAATTAATTCCAAGACAGCTGATTGCAGCAGTGAATGTACTCTTACTGTAGAAAAGGCTAGTACAGAGTCATACATTTCTTGAAATGTAGTGAAACCTAGCTGGGAGAAATTGCATCTGGTAAGATCATACTCATTCTAGAAATAAAGATTTTTATGTAGTTATTACATGTTGTTATCTGTGATTTTGTTTTCTTCAGTCTAATCAACCTACATATTATCCCTTCAGTATCTAGAAGGTATTTATGAATGATAGCTATTTTGTTTTATTTCTCAGTGGGAAAGAGAATTGATGGGGTGTAAAAACAAGTTCCTGATTTGCTATCCCCCATTTTGCTTTAGCACAGAATTTCAGTAATAGAACTTTAAATGCATTTTAATGGCATTTTTAGATGTGTTTCCAGAAAGCAAAATAACAGACCAACATGCTGATAACTTAGCAAACTTTGACAAAATTAGTACAATTAAAATGCGAGATGATGTTTGAAATAAATTGAAATTGCTAGCCTTGCACATTGTGTCCTTTGTCTCACTCACGACCTTTTAAGTTAACTAGGTGATAACAAATGCTGAAACTTGTTTCTTTTTAAGCATTCAGCAGGTAAAATATGTGTGATTTACTAACTTTATCTGTGTCCTTTTTTAAGTTATTTTCTGTGTCCTCTGTCCACCCTTTGAAAATGTGAGGGCAGCTTCCAGCGTTGGTTATTCCTTTTGTAGTCTGTCCAGGCTTGCTCATTAAGACAGAGTGGTATTGGGTTACATTCTGCTCAGTAGTCTTATTTCTAGTAGAAGTCAGTGGATTGTAACCAAGAATTGCAATCCTAGTTGATTTCTTCTTTCTTCACGAATAGCAATGAAAAGCTGGTAACCAAATTGAGATCAATCATTTCAGCATGGGTCTAGGATCATCCGGTCCATATTGCTCAGCAACCTGCTGTTTTTAACAACTAAATTATTGATTGAAATAAAAACTGAAAATGCTAGATCTGCTCAGTAGATTTGGCAACATATGGAGAGAAACAATTTTAAAATTTCAGATAATGACCTTTAATTAGAAGCAATTAATTCATATAAAAGGTCATCATGTTATGGTGAAATATTGATTGATGTGAAATTTTAATTGTTTTCCTCTCCTTTAGGATGCTGAGTATTTCCAGCATATTCTGTTTGTTTCAGATTTCCAACATTCCACGATTAGGCTTACTTCTGTGTAAATTATTGACTGAATTATGTCTTAATACATACAAAAATTTTGAATTATACTTTTGTTGCAGTGTTCTCCCGAGGACTGAAGAAATCATCCCAGGAGCTGTATGGGCTAATATGTTACGGAGAATTACGCAAAAAAATCGGCGGATGTGAGTATTTTTATAGGATGTGGTAGGGATGTAATGGGGTTCCACAGGATCAGTGCTGGGACTACAACTGTTTACAATGTATATTAGTAACTTGGAAGAAGGAAGTGAATGTACTATGGTCAAATTTGCAGACGACACAAAAATAGATGGAAAGGCAATTATGAGAGGGATGCAAACAGTTTACAGAGGTATCTTGATAGGTTAAGTAACTGGGCAAAAAGTTAGCAAAAGGAGTATAATGTGGGGAAATGAAAAGTTGTTCATTTTGGAAGGGAGAAAAAAAGGAACAGAATATTATTTAAATGGAGAAAAGCTGCAGAAAACTGCAACACAAAGGGACCTAGGGGTATTTGTGCATGGAACACTGAAAGTTAGCAAACAGGTACAGCCATGATTCTATTGATTGGTGGAGCAGGCACGAGGGACAGAATGACCTACTCCTGTTCCTGCTGATTTTGGCATTATGGAAGCAAACTTCTTGTAATTGGATCTAGCCCTTTTGCAGTGTAGAAGTAGAAAACCAGCATTGTAAACGGCTGTTGACAGTCTTCAAATATTTTCTTTCTTAAAAATTAGGTATTGCCATTCACTTCTATGAATCCTATCACCTTGTAAAAAGGAACTAGTCCCCACTCAAAAGCCCCTGTTTTGCCCCCTACAGACTATCGTGTTTTAGTCTGGATAGTTTCTGAATTCTAATCTCCCTGTCATGTAAATACCTCATGTATCATGTCTATGTCAAGTTGCTTGCTCAATGTGAAATATATGATCTTAAAAATTTCTACTTCCTATGAAATATCATGAATTAAGAGCATTGGATTAGAACAAGATTTTATTTCACTTAAATGTGCTGGTATTTAACAAGACATATGGCTGTACTGTTTTAATCATTTTTTAAAAATTTGCATTTTTCTGAGCTGACTAAGCAACTAAATACCAGCTGATGTGGTATCACTGTTCTGTTAAATGCTCAATGAACGTATTCAGGAAAGATTTCTTGTAAAGGCAGATTCTGAAGAAGGACCATACAGTCTAGAACAGGCAATTAATGTATTCTAAAATTATAGATTGCATATTAATTTAATTATGTTATAATGCATTTATTTCTCAGGCATGGATGATAAAAATGCAGCTAAACTCAATGAATTAATTCAAGCTGGGTAAGTAACAAATTTATTATAAAATGTTATCTAATGCCATCAAAGAATGATTTAATGTAATTGCTCACAACGATCATAGTGTGTCCTTCGACCAAAAATTACCACTCTTTTCAAGGCTTAAAGTAATATGTGGAAGTTTTATATCAGTTGGTTTGAATTTAGAGCCTTACTTTGTATCTGTCTACTGGCTACTTCTGATTATGATAGCATGCAGCAGTCTCTCATGACAAAAGAGTAATATGTAACAAAGCCACCAAAATATGTCAGAAAAACACTGAATCCTATTAAGTATGTTCACTGTCCCTTCACTTTACTTTGGAGTCTGTGATTTTCCCACAGAACTTCTTCAAAAAAGCAATCTTTTCAAGATAATTGGAAAGCCCTGTGATATAATGCACACTTCACAAAAAAAAACCTTGACAGAATTGCACATCAAGACAGTTATGTAAGTTTAATATTATTGATAAATGTTGGAGGTGGGTGAAGAATTCATTGAAGGAAAGGCACAGTAGGGTATGGTTATGGAAGTGGTGTTGTGTTGCACAGATATATTGCCCAATATAGGTCAGTGCAGAGGGTTGTTTTGATCTGCCTGAGCAACCTGGCTTCAGAAGCACAAAATAAGTTGATCAGACTTTTGAGTTGTTTGGGGAGCAGGAGAGCTTATTGAAGCAACTGAAAAGTTAAAAAGACCTAGACTATGTCTGTCAGTGGCCTCTGAGATTCAGTATAGTTAAGTGCAAGGATAAAAGGCTTGGAATGAGGTTGGTACATGTAGTTAATGGCGTTGAACTGAAATAGAGACAGAATGATAAGGAGTGATAGAAAGCTTAGTATTTTTTCTCCTTATAGAAGCTGACTTGTTTATTCTTAGTATTTTAAATTTTTATTTCAATTTGGTGTCTTTTCCTTTTTTTTACTAATAATGTACAGTGATTTCACGGCATCGGTTAAATAGCAATGAATTATTGACAGATTAGTTGAAAGTAGAGGACTGTCTTGAAACCATTGTGCTGAAGCAGCATGTGGATTTGCTCGGGTGCACATTTGCATGCTTCTTCACTTCTGGTCACCAGGGCAAAAAGAACACTTTAAGATTTGGAATTGGTGCAGACTATAACCAGGAGATGGATTGTTTTTATGAGGGCAGAGTTCTAAGGAAATGATGCAGAAGAGTGCTTCTAAAGCAAGGGGCTAAGGATGAACTTTTTATAGAAGTATATGACATCAAGATGAACTTGGAAAGATTAATCCTAAACATAACCACGACTGCAGGACAAGAAGATATAATGAAAGCTGATTAAAAAGCTGAGGGCGGCACGGTGGCTCAGTGGTTAGCACTGCAGTCTCACAGTGCCAGGGACCTGGGTTCGATTCCAGCCCCAGGTGACCGTCTGTGCGGAGTTTGCACATTCTCCCCGTGTCTGCGTGGGTTTCCTCCGGGTGCTCCGGTTTCCTCCCACAATCCAAAGATGTGCAGGCTAGGTGGATTGGCCATGCTAAATTGCCCATAGTGTTCAGGGGTGTGTGGGTTATAGGGGGATCGGTCTGGGTGGGATGCTCCAAGAGTCGGTGTGGACTTGTTGGGCCAAAGGGCCTGTTTCCACACTGTAGGGATTCTAATTCTAATTCTAAAAATGAGTTTAGGATTGATGACAGAAAACATCTCATCGTGCAAAATCATTGCTACCTGACATAGTCTTTTGGAAAATGGAAAAAAATACCCTCGCTGCATTCAAAAGACATTTGGATACTTATATTGACAGTCGTACTTATGATAGGTACAGGTAGCCTTCCTGTCTTCGTAGTAATGTTATGTGCTGTGATCATTGCTAAGATTTTGTAATTTGACCAGTCAGGCAGTTTTGAGGGGCTTCTATTGCATGATTTATCCAACTTGGAATCGTTGGAGCATGTGGAGAAGGCTGTCTACCATATTGATTTCAGATGGGTAACAATATCTTTACTCAGCAACTCCCAAAATACAGTTGTTTCATAATTTAAGTGAATGCTGAGATTATTGGTCTTGTCTTTCTCTGTCATTAAAGCCATTGTGATTTTTCTGATTCAGTGCCACCACAGTGCGATACAAAGGTCGCAATTTACGTATAAAGACGCCAACATGCCGGGCTTTGAAAAAAATCTGTGATCCTGAGGGTAAGTTCTATAAGATGATGTTCAAAGTCAGATGAAATTGACTTCATCAAATTTTAAGAAGGTATTAGCAACAGTAAATGGAAGGTGAAAAGTTTGTCTCTGCATCTAGTGGCTTACTGTTGGAACAAGTAAATTATCAAATGTGATGAAGGGCTGCCAGGAGTCAGTACCACACACCCTCCAGTTGTCATTCAATTCCCACCCCGGCTGAGGTTACCATGAAGGACTCTCCTTCTCAACCTCTCCTTCCGTCTGAGGCATTTTGGCCCTCCGTTTAAGCCGCCACCAGTCAACCCATTCTAATGACAGAGCAGCCCTATGCTGTGGTAGGATGATGATGCCTTTTACCTGTTGTCATGTTTTTGTTACACCTCACTTATGCATCTGTCCCCATCTCTTTGCTTCTTTTCCTTAGATTCCTTTCATTCTTTGCTTCTCTCTTTCTCTTTTTCTTCATTCTGTTTTGACAGTAGGTGATGAATGGTTTGAAGATAAAAGAAATTATCAAGACTGCAGTCAAAATTTGAGGTGGAGTTGCAAGGAAAATACCGTCCTTGACACCTCTTCCGTAGCCCAGCCACTTGTGCTATTCCTCAACCCCTTCATCCATTTACTGCTCTTACAGCCAAACAATTCACTTTCATTTTCCATCAACCCCCCCGGCTCCTATCAAGCACATTTACTTCTTCCTCGTGCTTAACCTTTGTAGCTTCCCTTTTTATTTCATTGTCACTTCTCTTGCTATTTTTCCCCCATAACGTACCTTACTCCATCAGCTGTCTTTCTGGTTAAATAGCAAGATAACAAATGATCCCTTGTTTACCCCTGTTATGTCTTCCTTTCTACCCATATTCCCCAAACCATCTTTTGATCGTTTTTTTTAAAATTAATTTTAGGAATTAGTGATGAAGAAGACCAGAAACCAGTTCGACTTCCTCTGAAAGTACTACTTGAGCTTCTGCCGCGCAGTAACTACACTTGGGCAAGAGTTCAGAGTTTGGCACAGAATCCTCGACTAAGGTAGATGCTCAATTTCTAATCTGTTTACCTATGACAGGTTCATTACATTGTTTTGCTGATGATCAAGTAGAGAGCTTATTTTGTTGTGCTGTTACATTTTTACATTATAACTAGAAAGCCTCCTCCTGTAATGTTTATATAAGTAGATATGATTCTGAGTAAGGCTTTATGTAACATCTAGCAGAAAATAACTTTAGCAAATGTAACAGTTGGAGGGCAATTCATTTTTAGGTGAATGATTATTGCTAAACACCAATTTTCAATAAATTACATGAGACAAAATGTACTTAATGGTGGTTTATACTGAAAATAGTTCACATATGACTTCCTACAAAGGTAACTATTTTAATGTCAAAGAGAAAACTAAAGCCCTGGAATGTCATTGGTGCAATTCAGCCAAATTGGAACGGCAATCACCCTAAAGTATAACTTGTGTGAAAAAAACCAAGCCATGTAAACTTTATATTGCTTCTATTTTTCCTCCTCCTGTATCTCTCCCTCCATCTGTAAATTAATAAAGTGGGTAAGCCTCCAATTGTCAGCCAATGGATCTGCTTTGGAAAGCCCAACCCTCAATGCCATTACTGTTAAGGCAGATCCAGAGCACTCCATGCGTAGAAGTAGTTAGAATTGAACAGGATGCTGGTGAGACCACATCTGGAGTGCTGTGATAACACAGTGTGGAGCTGGAGGAGCACAGCAGGCCAGGTAGCGTCAGCGGAGCAGGAAGGTTGACGTTTCAGGTCGGGACCCTTCTTCAGAAATGGGGGAGGGGGAAGGGAGCTCTGAAATAAATAGGGAGAGAAGGAGTGGGGCTGGGGTAGGTAGGTGGGATTGTGATAGGTGAGTGCAGGTAGGCAGTGGTGGGGATTGGTCATTGAGGTGGGAGGGACGGATAGGTGGGAGAGAAGATGGACAGGTTGTGTCAGGTCAAGGAGGTGGGGATGAGAGGGAGGGAAGGTCAGATGAGGCCGGAGGTGGGGAGATTTTGAAACTGGTGAAGTCCACATTGGGACCATTGGGTTGTAGGCTCCCAAGGCAGAGTATGAGGTGCTGCTCCTTCAGTTTCCGGGTGGTGTCATTGTGACACTGGAGGAGGCCCGGAATGGACATGTCACCCAGGGAGTGGGAGGAGGAGTTGAAATGGTTCGCAACTGGACGGTGTTGTCATTTGTCGTGAACAGAGCGCAGGTGCTCTACAAAGCGGTCTCCGAGCCTCCGCTTGATCTCACTAATGTAGAGGAAGCCACAGCGGATGCAGTAGACCACATTGACGGATGTGCAGGTGACCCTCTGTCTGATATGAAATGTTTGTTTGGTGCTTGGTTGGAGGTGAGGGGGGAGATGTAGGGGCAGGTGTAGCACTTACTGCGATTGCAGGGAAAGGTGCTGGGGGGTGGTGAAGGCAATTGGGGAGTGTGGAGCAGATGAAGGAGTCACGGAGAGAGCTTTCCCTACGAAAGGTAGATAGGCGTGGGGAGGGAAATATATCTTTGGATGTGGTCGGATTGCAGGTGGTGGAGAATGATACATTGAATACGGAGGTTGGTAGGGTGATACATGAGGACGGGGGATTCTGTCTTTGTTTTTGTTGAGGGGAGGGGATTGAGGGCAGAGGTGCAGGAAACGCAAGAGATACCGTCGAGACCACTTTCGACCACCAAAGGGGGAAAGTTGCGGTCCTTGAAATAAGAGAATACCTGGGATGTTCGGGAGTGAAACGCCCTATCTTAGGAGCAGACACGGTGGAGGCGGAGGAATTGGGAGTAGGGGATCACATTCTTGCAGGCAGGTGGGTGAGAGGAGGTGTAGTCTAGGTAGCTGTGGGAACCGGTGGGCTTGAAATAGATGTCGGTTTTGAAGCACTCACCAGAGATGGAGCCAGGTTCAAAAAAAGAGAGAGAGATATCACAGCTGGTCCAGATGAACTTGAGGTTGGAGTGAAAGGTGTTATAAAGTTGATGAACTGTTCAAGCTCCTCATGGGAGCATTAGGCAGCGCCGATACAGTCATCGATGTAGTGGAGGAAGAGTTGGGGGATAGTGCCAGTGTAGCTGCGGAAGTGGGACTGTTCCACGTATCCTGTGAAGAGGCGGGCATAGCTTGGACCCATGCAGGTTTCCATGGCCACTCCCTGAATCTGTACCCTCTGAAGTACTGTGAGCTGTTTTGGTCCCCTTATTTAAGGAACTATGTAAATTCATTGGAGCAGTTCTGAGAGGATTCACTGAGAGAGTCCTTGGTATGGAGAGATTGCCTTATGAGCAAAGGCTAAACACATTGGGCCTTTACTCACTGGTTTAGAAGAATGAAAAGTGATCTCTGAGAAATGCTGAGAGGATATTTCTTCTGATTGGAGAGTCTAGGACCATAGGGCATAGTCTCAGAATAAAGGGGTGCCAATTTAATACCCAGATGAGGAATTTCTTTTCAGAGTTGAAAATCTTTGGAACTCCTTGCTATTGAGAGCTGTGGGGCAGAGCCCTTGTATGTACTTAAGGGCGATGGAGAGAGATTTTTGATCACTGGGGGAATCAAGGGTTATGGAAAAACTCAGGAAAGCGGATATAGGGATCAGCCACAATGTTATTGAATGGTGTAGCAGGCTGTAGGAGCTAAATAGCTTACACCGTTCCTATTTCTTATGATTTTGTAGCCTTATTGTAAACTTACATCCGTTTACTTTATCGACAATGTGTTGAAGGTTTTGTTTTTAACTATGTAATTTCATATCCAATGAAGTACAGATGATTCTGGAGTCCTCTGCTGGGAGATAGCTGCTGAATGTCAACATATTCTGTTTTCACCCCTTTATTTCAAAAATGTATAATTTGCAATGTGATACTGTTGTTAGCAAATCATTCTTTCATGGACAAGGTTTTTATTTCCTTGCAGGATGATGGTGGAGCTGCACCGCAAAGTTTCTAGTCTCATTGAATTCCTGAAACACAAATGGGCTTTACAAGAATTCAGAATCGTATCCTTTTTCAACGAATAACAAAGAATGAAATCCTGTGTTAAAAATAAACGTGCTCATGAAATTCAACATGTCTTGACAGTGTCTGTGGAGGGAGGGGAAGCGATAATCTGTTAACATATCATTTAATGTTTAACTTCTCTAGTTTTGACCAAACTAAACACAAAGTATATTAAACCTGTGTGCTGTAACTTGTGTTTTGTATTAAATACTGACCGTAACCCAGTTGTCCTACTCTTACCTGAGACTGAAGGTTGGAGGCGCAAGGTCCAATCTGGAGACTTAAGCGTGCAACTTAGACTTACACTCGAGTGCAGTATCAGGAAATGTACTAGAGGAGGTTTCATAAGCTTCTGAGGTGGATGCAAAAGACTCTGTGCTAAGAAAAAGAAACAGGGAATTTCTCTTAGGATTTTGGCCAATATTTATGCTTTAGCCACCATCACCAAAACAGATCATTTGGCAGTTTATCTCATTATCTGGGGGGACCTTTTGTACAAAATTGGCTGCTGCATTTTCCTGTGTTACAATAGTGAATGCACTTCAAAAGCACTTTGTTGGCTGTGAGTAACTGCAACATCCTGAGGTTATGAAATGTGTACTGTGGCTTCTTTCTTTTTCCCCTTTGTTTTCTTTTGTTACTAATTGCAATACCAGTACCATCTGAATGTGGCAAGAATGTTACCAATCAAACTAAGCTGACCAAGCAAAAAAATTTATGTAGTTCGATTTTAATTAATCCAAGCAGCATTTTGTTTTACCTTAACCTTGAACTTAGCGCAAGTCATTAGAAGAACGCCAACAGGACTCTGGAGATAATGAATCGAGGGGTGTGGGATTTGATGAAAAGACAGAACTCCATCTCTATCCTGCAGAGAACTGTACATTAACTGCATTACCTGGAGTGGCAAAGGTGGTTCATTCAAAGGCTTGTTGCACAGTGCACTGGCAGGAAACTGGGAGGTGCAGACAGACTATAAAAGACACTCATTTGCACCCACCAGCACAGATTCTAGCTAAAGCATCTGTCACCAAGGATGTGACTGTTCCTGTCAACCAAGGTGCACAGGGCCCAATGAAAGGACCTGTTAAGCAAATGCGGGCCACAACAGAGGGGCGAAATGGTAGCAAAATGACTGGGTTGTTGACTGGAGAAGGAACACAAAGCACTGAAGATGAAATGCCTTCTTCAGAAGGTATTTCTGCTGAGGAGACTGCTGCTCAGCAAGACAGTCCAAAACCAGAGGAGTTTTTTGATGTGGGACAGCAAGAGTTGGGAGAAAATGGAGAAAGTCTATTTCATTCACCTAAGCCTAATTCAGAAGTTTCTACTGAAGAATGCAATGGTAATGAAGCAACTATTATGGAGTCCTCAGAAGTAACTACCACTGCTGAACTCTGTGTATGTGGGGGGATTATGAGCACTGATGAAATATCCCTCTTGGATCCAGTTCCTCGTTACATGAAATCTTGTCAGAACTTAGTAGTTCCAGAGAGGTGTACGTGTAAGGACAAATCCTCTGAAAAAGATGTTACTGCTTCAGGCATAAATGGATTTTCTGGTGATCCCAGTGCTGTGCATTTGGAAAATGTAGAAATGATGGAACTGAACAATGAGAACCTTGCTGTTTCAGGGCCACAGTTGGCCAGTGATACCACTTTAAAGTCACCTAGTTCAGCGACAGTAGATGATGGTGATAATAGGACAATACCTTCTATTTGCACTCGTGACCAGCCAGTGTCATGCACCCAAGAGGTGTCTGAGACTGACTGCCTGATGAGGCAGTCAATAATTACTGAGCCCTCTCAGGGACAACCCAGTAGTGCCAGCATTGTTCCAAAGCCACTGAAAGAGGATAGTACCCACTTGGCCCAGCAGGTGCAGGAGGATGGCTGGAGCCCGAGTACCTCTGAGAATTTGACATTGGCTGAATTATACCTCATGCTGGGGAAACCCAGCAAACTGCAGCTCGAGTATGACTGGGTGCAGACCTCGCGGAATAATGCAGAGGAAACTGAGAGGACTAGGAGTGCAAGTCAGAGGTTGCTGAAATGCTTGCTGCAGATTATCACCACTGAAGTGAATCCAAAACCTGTGAGTATACTGGTTCAGTGGGAGGGAATAAAAAAAAATGGTTTCTGTTAAAAGGGTTTAAATTTAAATGTTATTTTAGAGGCAGACAAAGCAGTATAAAACAACATTTAATGTATCTGTGCATTATTTTGATTTTTACCTTTAAAAAAATCCCAAAAACTGAACGTTGTTAGAAGGTACTGTGATAAGTCCCTACCTACAGACAAGCTTCATTTTGCATTTACTTTGAAGAGTTAAAAGTTTCTTTCTAAAATATTAGCATTTACCAAGCAACACCAAGAAACCTGCTATCACTACATTCCAGGTGGCACGTGCTCATTCAAAGCACTGGGAGGGCTTAAACTGGAGGCAGCTGTCATTGCCGTACCACTGTTCATGATCACTTGTGTCCTAGTGATTAGCAACTCCAGATGCTAATTGCAAGTCAACATTTTGTCATTTCCTTGAAGCCCTTTCTATTCTGGTTAAAAATTTGCTTTAAAACTGTAGGATAAAACCAAAGGAAATAATTTGTTGGTATGTACACATGGTAATATAATGTTGTGTTTAACAGTAGATCACTTATTCTTGAATTGGATAATACCAAAGACTTCATTACAGCTGATGACGTGTTCTTTGTGAAAATATTTTCCCTGATTATCTCCGGCTTTGTAAATCAAATCAGATATTTCCTAAGTGTACAGGAGAAATATGCAATCACTAATTGGTGTTTCAGTAGAATTTCTTCAAGCCTCTCAACAGTTGAGTTGATTTTTAAAACAACTTAACCCAAACTTAATATGATCAGGTCACTCCTTTATAGGTCAGAGCAGAAATTGCGGGGCATCTGTGCCAGAGCATTGATAAATTTTCGGAAGGAATGACGTCTTATGCAAAAGTTGGTGCAAGAAATGTTAATTCTGTTGTGAGTTTAGGGAGCATTGATGCTCGTACTCATAAATCTGTTTCCTCATTATGCATCAAGATGCTCGGAGTCTGAGAGAATTCAGACAACAGGCAGAGTTCATGTTGTCTCAGCAGGCCCTAGAAAATTGGGATTAGCTTGCACATAGAAATAAATAAAAGATTTTTAAGGTCACTAGAATGTAGAAATACGCAATTTATATCTGCATTATTTTGAAATGTGGATTTTTTTAGGGTTTAAGTTTACATTTTCCTCTGATTTGTTCTCTTATGAAAAGATCCTTAACACTTGTTAGGATCTGACATTACCATTTAAAAATGGCAAGACATTAGGGTTAACTGCATTTTGATTATTGAAGAGAATTCAGAATAATAGTATTTGTTGATATCTTCTCCTTTGCTAAAACTCACACCATTAGACCCTACACTTGAAAATAATAGATGATGTTAGTTACTATAGCAATAACTAACAACATTATAGAAAATCAATCTTGTGAACAAATGTATGTCAAAGACTGTTTGTAAAAGTCTGTGTGAAGCTTGCAGCATGTTAGAACATGGAGCAGAGAGCAAAAATTGTTCAGTGAAAGCATTCCAATTGTATTGGACCAATCACACTACCCCACTGACATCTTGTTAAATGTGGCTCAGTGGAACAGTAGAGATGTGGATGACCTGGGGGATGCATAGAAGACTTCAGTGCTACTGTCTCATGCAGCTCTTTTACAATATATAGAGTCCAGAATCTAGCTCTGTGGCGACATCTCCAATGAAGTCAAACCAAGAAGATCAGATGCACACTCCACCAGGGAAAGTGATCACTCTTGCACGTAGTCCTGGCTGTGTCCGAAATACTGCAGCAGTTCGATCTAACAAAACAGTTACTCCTGCCGCTGCTTCAGGTTAGTGCACTGACCAGTGAGTCCAAAGAATGATAATTTGTCTGACCCTAACCGTATATGTGCAGCTGTGTAAATCCTTCACTTTTATAAGTTCCACTCAGCGTAGGTTTGTTGCTCTTAAAATATAGTCAGACTGTGATGTGTAAACTAGCTATTCATAGACCTGCAGAGTTCAAAGATAATTACTTTTATTGGTGCCAACTCTTTCCAGTATACTTGGTAGCTTTTGAACTGCATAGACTTTACTGAGCAATAAATTGCTATCTCCTCTCCTTCCTGTAATTCTGGAGATAAATTATCTTTATTGTACATGCCAATTTACCAAATTCCATCCCACCCTGTTTCTGATGACTGTGTTGGTGTTGGCACAATTTACTCACCATAAGTGACGATTGGCTGAGGGAATATATTGCTAAGGTTTGTGTGCCTTTGTTACGGGTGAATGAATTCCATAAATAAACTCTATTCAATGAGTTGCTCAGAAATAAAACAATTACTGAAGTACTAAATACTGAAAATTTCTTTTATTCAAAAATACTTCTTTGTCTTTCCGGCATATAAGCAAACTTACCAGCATGTCCTACTTTTTGACATGATGAAACTGTAGCCTTAAGTGGCAGATATTTATTCCAGAATTATAAAAATGTGAAAACCTGTGAAGTGTGTGTTTCGAAAATGATGTGATATGAGGAGGTTATTAATAATTCATGAGAAAGCTTCCACCTTCTACATCTTGTCTCAAGTCAGGTATTATTAAATTGAAACAAAGATAACCAAAAGCAACATCTTCATAATTGAATTCAGTGGTTTTTAAATTATGCCCCTCTAATTTTCAAAATTCTTATCTATTGAAAGGTCTTTGTAATAAGAATTTTCATTCCCTCACCCTAAGAAAAAAATTTCAAATGGTAAATTTGTAAACTGCAGCAGAATAGTGATTACATTGACCAATGCCTAGCAACCAGGATTTCCTCTCTACTTGAAAATATAGAAGTTGCTGTTTCTTTAAGAATGTGTTGATGTGTTCTGCACCATTTGAAGTGCCATGTTATTGGATGCCAGGTTTATTTCTGCAGAATTTGTAGTTTGCAATTTTAAATTCATATGCAAAACCTGTCAGGTGTTAGCCAGTTGAATTTGCTGAACTTGATTTGTTGTGAAACAAGTTCACTTGGAGTAGCAAGGGCTGCTGCAGGTGTTGTTGATATCCAAATGTAATGCTGAGGACTATTAGTTTAGAATTATCCATGTCCTTAGCTAGGGTATAAATGAAATACCAGCATTTACCCAACAACAGAAAATAGCTAAGGAATGTGCTGTCTGTCAAATGAAATACAATTATCATTATCATTATCAGCAAAGTGGCGTTTTCTGGCTAATAACCAGTTTCACAGTATTCCATTTGAGTTCAGCAGGAACTGCTGGGCTTCAGGCCTGGTTGTCCCATTGGTCCAAACCTGGCTGCCAGGTGAATTTCAGAGACTTAGTGAGAGTGACTGCACTCAACATCGTCAACATTTTAAAGCATATGAAAGCGATTAAACCCAAGCAAACCTGAAGTTAATTTGAATTGCAGTGAAATCTATCCAGTGCTGGGGGTCATAGCTTACACCATGTTTGTGATTGTCAGATGCCAATCATCTCAAGACAGTGCCCTAGGCTCAACAGTCTTTGTGCTGCTTCATCTCTTCCCTCCATCATAATGTGTGAAATGGAACTATTCGCATTTAATTGCAGAATATTTAGCTCTGTTCACAATTTTTTCAGATAATGAAGCATACCATGTCCACGTAGAGCAAAGACTGAGTCATTGTCCAGACTTGAGTTGATGAATAACATTTAAAGGCATTACCATCAACATGTCCCTCATAATCAATTCCCTGAGAGTCAGCATGGACCAGAAATAGTAGTGGAACAGCATTGTGAATGTCAGAGCAGGCCAAAGGATGGATATTTAGAACAAGGAGCTCACCATATGACTCCCTTGGACTTCCCTAACACCTACAAAAAACAAGTCAGGAGTGTATTGGAATGTTTTTACAGCTGCAGCGACACGTAAGATGCTTGACAATAACCTGGAGGAAGCAGCTGCCCCACGCTCGGCATGCAGTCTACTAGCCTATATATTCAGTTGTTTCACTACATGCTCACTGTAACTACAGTGTGTATCATCTCTGGAATGCACTAAACAACTTGGCACAATTTCTTTAGTGACGCATCCCAAACATGCAGTCTTGATTTAAAAGGACGAGCAGCAGGCACACGGAAACACCATCAGCGTCAAGCTCCTTTTGAAGTCCCATAGCATTTTGACTTGGACATACATCAGCATTGTGGGAGCGTATTAATCTTGTACACTGCAGTAGCTCAGGAAGGTCAACTAGTGCTATTTTCTCAAAGGAAACCAAGAAAAGGCAATATGTGGATAGGCAACTAATCTGAGCCTTGCCAGTAATGATTTAGCTTTCGGAAGCACTTTAAATTTTTAAAATGCATGTCTGTTAAAAACAAAAGTTGCTTATTTAGTCATTTGAATCACCACAGTTCATGGTGTCCATCCCGAAATTTTCTGATCACCACCGATGTATGTAATACCTTCCGAAAATTGAGTATTTTGTAGTGCTGGGGCACTCTCACTTCTGAGAAGATTTTACAGTATGCTGACTCTTTCTTGCTGTCTTGCATTTCTGTCAAGATATTTTAGAAAAATCTACCTACCATTTGACAGACTTGATAGTAATTAAATTTTTGCAAAGAATGTCTTAATGTCTCTGTGATTTTACCCAATAAGTTCCTGAAATATTCTTGCATGTAGGTTGCAGTGCCATTCCCCAATCTGAGAGACTAATTGAGTTCAGTGGCAGCAGGCCACAATTGACCTCCACATCCCTGGAACATGGAAGGGAAAACAGATGAAATTTAGTTCCTTAATTGTTATTTACAGTAAAATTTTAAGCACTGTTTTGTTCTGATAATGTTGATAGTTTTGCCACAGTTGCTGGTCAGAATTTTAGGAATGTTAACGACATTGCTATAAATAGGGATTAACCAAATTATTTTGCCCACCGATTCCTGATCCTAACAGAAATGATCCAGTCGCCAACCACTGACTTTAAACATTCTCTGAGAGCAATAAAATTGTAAACCTTGTCCAAAGACTTTGGTTTTATTGTGTGCCATGAAAATTGCTCAATTCCTGGCTTTTCACAGCCACCTTTATTGGCTTAGAGCCATTATACCAAAGTAAAATCAAAAAAGGATGCATCTGCAGAGAGAAAGATATTATGAAAACCAAACAAAACCTTTGTCAAACAGTTTGGTTTTAAGCAGTGTGTTAAAGAAGGCAAGGGAGTATATGAGATGAGGATGGGGATGGCAGTGCTTAAATTTCAGACCAGGGAAGTCCAGGTAGTTCATGAATTGGCTGCCAGTGTGTTGTGAAGGAAGAAATACATAAAATGTCAGATTCAGATGCACAAAGTTTGGATGAAGAACTGGAAGTTATAGGGCTGGATGAGGATACAGAGACGAGTCCTGAAGTGGTTTAAACATAACTGTGAGGATTTTAAATTGAGGGTGTTGGGAACCAAATTAGGTCAGCAATTGTGCCTTTGTTCCTTGATGCAAGTCAGAAATCACACAACACCAGGTTATAGTCCAGCAGGTTTATTTGAAAGTACAAGCTTTTGGAGCATAGCCTCTCCGTCACCTTGTTCAGCCCAGTCCAACACCAGCCACCTCCATGCCATGGCTTCCCCAATGCAGATATTTATTATTGAGTTCTTTTGAATTGGCAAAATTACACAATCTTCCTCCACATGATTTCAGATCAAGATAATCTGAAAGTACCTGTTCTGATAAAAGTTCTTCATGATTTGATGTGTTAGCTGCACTTCTCTCCACAGATACTGCCCAACCTGCTGAGTATTTCCAGCACTTGATGTTTCCTATCAACAGGCTAACAGCTTAGCAAGTGCTGAAAGCTCACAGCTTAACTGAACACTAAGCAAAAAGTGTATATTTGAATGTCAGATGAGAACTAAAATTTATTTATATATGAAATATTGAATAATTTTATTATTTTCAGGAATGCGTAATATACAGAAGACATTGGTGGTGCCATGTTCATCTGGTAGCTCAGGAAGTTCAAGCAGTGATGCAGACAGTGGGGTTTTTGCTGTTCCTACAATTCTGCCGCCGAACAGTAGGCATAACAAGATATATTCACCCAGCAAAGAGACTGACTTGACATTCAGGCAGCGACTGGATTCTTTCAGCGTGAGTTGAAATTTCTTTCTGTAAATGAGACTGGCGAAAAGAGCGAGTGTGCCTTTTACTATGGTTGATGATAATAACAATGTATGTTAAAAGATGGGAATGCAATAATTTGCTAGTTTGACTGAGTCAAAATCTTGGAATTCCCTCCGTAACAGCACTATCCCTTTGCCTACACCCATGCAGCGTAGTGGTTCAAGAAGGTGGCACACCACTAACTTCTCAAGGGCAATCAGGTAGTGGATTAGTTGAAAAATGCTGGCTTTGCTGGTGATTCTCATATGCCAAGAAAAGCTTAAAAAACACAGCTAAACTGAAGGCACATTATTCTACAGATTGCTGCTAATTTGGGACACAGTAGTAATGTCTCTGGATTATCAGAGACCCAGGCTAATGCTCTAAAGACTGCAGTTCAATTTAGATTTAGTTACTAAACCTGGAATGTAAAGCTAGACTCCAAAGTGGTGATCATGAGAACTGCCATTGATGGTTGTAAAACCCATCAGGTTCATTAAACACTTTGTCTGGTCTGGCGTCCATGTGACTCCAGATTCTCAGCAGTGTGGTTGACTCTTAACTGTTGTTCTCAGAAATAGCCTGTCTTGTCACTCATTTCAAAGGCAATTAGGGGTGGTCAGCAAATGTTGGCCTTGTTAACAATGCCCACATCTATGAAAAGGTAAAGAAAAATAATTGAAACTACAAACAACAATAATAGAATTCTTGTGCAGCACCCTATTTGCTAGTTCTAATTATTCTGAAATCTGAAGAATTGCTCAGTTAATAAGTTAAGTTGGACTGTGTTGGTTATTTTGTCTTGTTGTCTCAGATTCTGATTTAATTGTATTGTTATTGATGGTCAATAATTGGAACTCTCATAGTTCTGGTAGTGCAGGTGTCTAATAGCAGCACAATAATAGCAAGACTATTTAAGTTCTAATTTTTTTGGTCACCTAGTTAGTAATTTAAAACAATAAGTTAATAACTTTGTGCAAACAAATGGTACTGTTAATTATTCTGCTAAACCTGTAGTGTTAAATAATTACTTTAGTAACCATTAAATGTAAATTTGATCACATATCATAAATGTTAAGTATTCTTCTTAATGTTGGAGCTAAGGATGGGAGCTTAATTCTGTTTGTTCATATTTATTCTTTCCTGCAGCATGACAGCTGATTTGGTGCTACTAGTGTGAAATAGTTCCTTTCCCTAGCTGTGAGAAGCATCGACTTTAAACTCAACTTCAGTCCTGTTGTGTATAACAAAATGCAAAAAAAAGGACATTACACTAGAAAGTCTTAACTTAAGCTTCTACAGTTTTTAACAGTAACCTGAATACTGTTTTGTGAAGTACCACCTTGATGTTGATCAAATAGATTAATATGCTGGTGTAGTAAGTAATTAGGAAAGCTGGTAGAATGCTATTTCATATTGCAAGGGGAACCGAATATGAGAGTAGGGAGGTTATGCTTTAGTTACACAGTGCATTTGTCAGGCCATATCTGGAGTACTGTGTATGGTATTGGTTACTCTATTGAAGAAAGGATGTAAATACATTACACATAATTCAGAGAATACCCATAATGAGTGGATTGGCTTAAGAGGAAATGTTGGATAGGCTAGGCTTGTATCTGCTGATGTTTAGAAGACCAAAAGGTGACATGATTGAAACATGTGAGATCTTAAGTGGCCTTGATGTGGAAAGAATATTTCCTTTTGTGGTAAAGTCTTGAATTAGGGCTCATATGTTGAAACGTAAGGGGCCAGTCATCTAACACAAATAAGAACAAACATTTTCTCAAAGATTTGGAAGTCCTTTGAACTCTCTTAACTGGAGGTATTAGAAGCAAAGTCTTTTGAATGCATGTAAGATAGAGGTAGGCAGGTTCTTAATGTACAAGGGAATGAAAGGTTATCAAGAGCGAAGGCGAGTGTGGAGTAGTCATATGAGCCGTGGTCTCATTGAATGATGTGAGCAGTTGAGTGGCCTACTTGTCTCCTTATTTGCATAAATATATCCATTATTGCAAACAGCATGACATGAGATTAACAAGGTTTTGATTTTCTTTTTGAAGCAGTGCACGACATCAGACTAACTTTTATTTAGAATCAGTTCACTCTAATTTCACTCTTAAGCGTTGCCATTTGACACATGAAACTCTTCGTGCTACTCTTTGTCCATAACTTGGAAAAATTTTCTTTCTTTTTGATAAGGAATTAAAAAGAAAGATTTGATCTGAGTGAAGAAAAAAATCCTGAGTACTTGATAAGAATTTGTCATCGTTACCCTTCTCAAAAACTTTGGACACTATTTCTATTAGATTGCACCTGCCCTCAATTTTGTACAATTGAAATAATTTCATTATATGTTTCCTACATGTGTGGATTGAAAACGTTTTGCGTTAGCATGTATGATTTCTTGATACGATTTGTGCATGAATGATGAGGTCAGTGCTGAAAAAAAAAATCCTGCTTCATAAATTATTTATCCTAATTTTGCTTGGTGATAAGCTAACATTACAAACAAATTGTAGTTAATTATTTGGGGACACAGACGTTTTCACCCAATTGGTCATTTATCTTGTTGCTATCATTGTGGGATCCTTTCTTATGCAAGCTGGAATTTAGTACACTTAACCTACATAACTACATTTCCAAACTAATTCATTGCTTGTAAAATGTTTTGATTCATCTTGAACAGAAGGTACTATGTTATTGCATGTTATTCTTTGTATCATAATGTCAATCTCTGAAGGTTGTGAAAATACAAGAGGCCAAAATTCATTCCTATGTCAACTGTTGCTCCTAGAACTAACCACAAAACCGATTTTAAGAGTTGAATGAAATTAAATTTTCACAAACCTAGCCCCAACAATGGCCCGCATTGCCTTGAGCTAGTTTTCAATGCATTTAGAAAACCTTAATCAGATGGTTTATTAGTGAGTGTGGTGGCCATCAGTAGACCTGGGAATCTGGGTCCTCTGATCACATCTGTTACTATTTCAGAGGCCGCCAGACATTTACCTACCCAAGCAAAGGAAGCTACGAAATAATCGCCCACGCAAACCGCTAGTAGTTCAGGTAAATATTGTTTAAATGTGTTTGTGAACTAAACTTCTGAACTCTTGCGTTCTTTTTCAGCACACGTGTATAATGAATGTAATCATTTGGGATATTGTTCAGTGTTGTTGTCCAAATTGATATATGTATTGTTTCCATTCCATTTTGCATATTATGGCAATAAATACGACGATTTACATTTCTAACTGTTATAAATAGGGACTTGGCCTACAGGTCTGTACTTGTATCACATCAAATGTTTTGTCATCTTGATTTAGCTAGTAGCGTTCTTGCTTTGGGGGTCAAGTAAACTATTTGAATAATCATCAATCACAGTATAGAGGAAGAGCTGTCTGCCAGTGTGCGGGCCTATTTGGTACGAGTAGTACCAAATTAGGAGCTCATCTCATTGCCTTGTGTTTGAATATTAGTGCTGAGTAACAGTTGCTACATTAACTGCCATCACTGTCCAAGTTCAGCGGGTAATAGGGAAAGCAAATGGACTGTTGCCCTTTTGTTTCAAAGGGAATGGAGTATTAAAATAGGATCGCCTTGTAAAACTAACCAAGGCACTGGTGAATACTATGAACAGTTTTGGCCCCCTCAACTAAAGGGAGAAATATACTGGCTTTGGAGATGGTCCAGACAACATTCACTAGGTTGATTCCGGACATAGAGGGAGGTTTTTTTTTGTGGAGAGGTTGGGTTTGTACTCAGTTTAGAAGCATGAGAGGAGATCTTATTGAAACATACGAGATTGTTAAGGAGCTAGACAGCGTAGATGTGGAGAAGTTGTTTCTTCTTGTGGGAGAATCTAGGACCAGAGAGCATAATCTCAAAGTAAGGGTTGCTCGTTTAAAACAGTTGGAAAAGAATTTTTCTGAGGGTAGTGAATCCATGGAATTCTTTACTGTAGAGGGATGTTGACGGTGGGTCATTAAGTATATTTGAGGCTAAGAAAGAGTTTTAATCAGAAGGAGAATTGAAGGTTATGTGGTTAAGGCAGGCAAGTGGAGATCAGGGTTGTCAGCTCAGCCATGATCTCATTGAGTGGCAGTGCAGACTCAGTAAGCGGAATGGCCTTCTTCTAATGTCTGATGATCTTGTATTTGTATAGGAAAATAACTATTGTCAGATGTACTATGCGGTGTTTTAAAATTATATACTACGCGTAAGATTTTAATTAAAATTGCTGAGATTGAAGTAGAGCATCTTCTCTGCTCCTAGTTTACTGAAACGGCATATGCATGTAGAACCATCTTAAATAGGTACTGAGAATAAATGGGATTTTGGTTCAGTGCTCATTCTATTGAGTTGTTGTTTTCAATGTCACAGCAATTACTTGCAAAATGGAAGTTATGTGCTTCCTTAGAAAAAGGAAGAATCCCACAACCTGTGTTTGCAGTTGGCTGACGTGCTCAGTGGGCTGGAGATTAAAGACCAGTTTGTCTGCTTTTTGGTTACAGTGGGTCTGTGGACAAGGAATGCGAGTAAGGTTTGAAAAAAATGAAAAATTGGATGAAAGGAAAGGACATGAATGGGAGGTAGATTTTAGAAGATCTAGGGGTAGTCTAAGCAAAGTCTTCTAGATATCAACAGGAAAAGACAGGGTAGATAAAGATATTATTTCCAGAGGTTGGAAATTCTAAAATTAGGGGGCATAGTCTTAAAAATTAGGACCAGACCATTCATGAGAGATGTTAGGAAGTATTCCTACACATACAGGGTGGTAGACATTTGGAATTCTCTTCCACAAATGGCAGTTGATGTTTAATTTTAATTAATGATGGTTAATTTTAAATCTGAGATAAATTTTTGTTAAGCAAAGGTATTAAGGGATATGAGTCAGATGCAGGTATATGGAGTTGGCCACATGATCTCGTTGAATGGCAGAATAGACTTGACGGCTGAATGATTTACTCCTCTTCCTATGTTCCATGCTCAAAATTGCATTTGTTGGATTTATGTTTATTCATGCCCCAGTTTGGTATGTTTTACTTGGGAAAATTTGAGCTGTAGCAATGTGAATTCCAATCCCAAGGGAAGGAGAAGTATAAAATTAATTTTAGTCTACCAAATATTTATCATTTAACAATCTTTAGCTAGTTGACACTGTTTAATGTTTTTGTTCTATGCATATTTTCTTTTAAGGAAGAACAAAATATAGATTTAATATAAATATTAAATGCCATTCTATTCAAATTGAAGTTTTTGTTTTGTTTCTTGCTGAGTGAAGCATTCTTCTTTTTCTAATCTTTTTACAGCGAACTCTGTTACCACGGCCAACTGGAAATTCCTCTCAACACGTTTGTTCTTTTTCCATCTTGTCCAATTCTGCCACAGGTATCTATAATCACTTGAACAGATCGCAGATCACAGATCAACAGAATAACATAACAGAAAATGTTGGTTATGTAGCAGGTCAGGCGGTATCTATAGTGAGAAAACCAGAGCTAACAAGGTGAACTTTCATGGTCCCAGGATGCTGCATTTTTTGAGATGAGTTTGGAGGTTTGATGGGTGGTGGTGTCAACCAGGAAAATAGTGAGGATCCATGCAAACGGCTCAATGGCACATTCTGGCCACCGGTAAACGTTCCCATGGACAGACTGACAAGCAGATTAACTGACTGATTGCGGAGGTCATCACTCCATTTACATAATGGAGGCCTCAGTGAGGCAATTCTGCTAGCAGTGGAGCCCCCTCGTGCCAAAATCAAACGGTGCAGTTGCTTCCACTGAAAGGTGACTTCCCTCCAGAGACTCTATTCTCCATTGGGAATTCTCTTCGACCCTTATGAGCCATTCAGAATGGTTATGCCTTCAATTTTAGGGCCTGCCTGCTTCTCCATTCTAATAGATTTATGGCCCCTTCAATGGTGCCTCTATTTTGAATCATCCTGGAAGTCACCGAACACCTTAAGCTTCCAATGTTATTTGCTGACCTTGATGCACCATTCGGAGGCACCTCCAGGATGTCGCTGTGCTGCTGGCAAGAACTGGCTCAGGTGCGTCATCTCATTGGGATGTTAGAGTTATGAAGACAGCAGGAACATCCAGTCCAGGTTTTCAGGTCAATTGCCTTGCAACAGAATGGAGATAGAGATATGATAGGCTTAGGCAAACATTGAGGTAGGGCAAAGATAAGATGGAACTGAGAATTAAAGGGAGATCCAGAAAAAGGAGCAGACAAGCAAGATTGTCAGTTTGACATTATTAAGACAAGCAAAACTTAACTGTTCAGGCATCAACAATGAAGGTGAATATGATAAACAAGAGGAATGGAAACCCCACAAGAGAAAAGAACAGACCTCTCTAAGCTGGGCATTTGTCTAAAAGAGAAGTCATATTCGTACAGTTTTTATGGCATGGAAAAGGGCCTTTCTGCCCTTTAGAGTCCATGCCATCATCAAACATTCATCTATTCTGATTCCATTTTCCAGTACTTGGTCTGTAGCCTGTATGCTATGGCATTTCAAGTGCTCAGTCCTTGGTTATTGTATCTGTTTCCCTCCCTCTCTACCCTGTCTGTGCCCCTCATTAGCCTTCTCTGCTGTAAAGAAAACAACCTCAGTCTATCTAGCTTCTCTTCGTGGCTGAACTGCTCTAACCCACAACATCTCTTCTGCAATCTCTCCAGTGCAACCACGCCCCTCCTGTAGTGTAGCAGTCAGAACTGTACACAGCACTTCAACTGTGACTTAACTAACGTTATATGCATCTCCATCATAACCTCCTTGCTGTTGTATCCAGTGCCTTCACTAATAAAGGCAAGTATCCCACATGCCTCTTTTTCTGACCTACTGCCTTCAAGGATCTACGGACATGCACACCAGAGTGCATCTGATCCTCTACTTGCTGGAGTCTTTCCATTCAGTGTGTTCTCCCTGGCCTTGTTAGTGCTCCCAAAATGCATCACCCCACAGTATACAAGATTAATTTACACTTATTATAGAACCCCTGGTGAGAAGTGGCGAAAGAGGCCATTTGGCCCATCGAGTCTCGCCAATCCTCCAAAGAGCATTCCTTGCTATCCCCATAACCCCACACTTACCATGACGACACCACCTAACCTGCACATCCCTGGACGCTGTGGCAATTCACCATGGCCAATCCACCTAACCTGCACATCTTTGGACTGTGGGTGGAAACTGGAGCACCTGGAGGAAAAACTTGCACAGACACAGGGTGACTGTCTGTGTGGAGATTGCACAGTCTCCCAAGGCTGAGATTGAACCCGAGTGCCTAGCACCATGAGGCAGCAGTGCTAACCCCTGAGCCACTGCCCCATTGGTTAAAGTTTTCTTGCTTGCTGTTTACCACACCATCGATTCTCCTGTCACATGGACTTCCTGATCATAACTCCAATGAGTAAAATATTAATGCAGAAATAAGCAGAATAATATGGCATTTTATGCCACTTTGGGTTTAGGGATGTGATTCCATGGGTGCCAGCAGCCCCCCTTCCTGACCTAAGTTCCATTTCAGTTGGCTGAGCCTGAAAAGCTCAATTTGATGAGTTATCTGAGCGTAGCAGTCATTCCAACCAATTCTGGCGTCCATCCACCCACTGCAACCCCCCACCCCAACCTATATACACACCACACACCCATGCACACTCGCAGCAATAATTGTTGGTAATGGTCAGTAGCATGAGCCCTGGCCAACGTCTGTTATTCTTCCTGATCCAGGGACAATAAGGACAAAGCAAGTGCCAAACTGGTTCCTGTGTGTGTAGCTATACCTGTCTGCAACGTGCCTTGATCACTCGGTTGTCTGTGTTTTGCTGCAAGTCCTATATGATCATGGTTTAGCTGGAATCTGTCCACTAACATATTGAGAAAGGAAAGCTCAATGTTCTGAGGCTCTGTCGTAAATTTGTGCCATTGCCACCAATTGCATCCCCATCCACAGTTGATCCAGACCGTTTGTAAACTTGACTCCTTCTTTAATCTTGAGTGATATTTCTAAGACTGTCTTCTTCCATCTTGTATCATAGTACAGCGTAGAAAGAGGTCATTTGGCCCATCGAGTAACATTTTTATTGCTCAGTCCATTCACTGTGGAAGTCCTCATCCATACTTCTGTCACGGCCTGTTTCAACTGTTTCAAATGCTGTCCTGGCTGGCATCTCATCCTTCAGCCTCTGAAAACTTTTAATCGTAAACCAAATTTTATTTGCTCATTAACTGAGCTTTTAACCTCTGACAGTAAATAGTCCCTGTGTTAAATTGCTCATTCAGTGTTGGTCTATATTGGCATCACATTTATGACATTGCGCCCTTAGTCTCAGGATTTCAGCTTTAGGGTTGTTAGCTTCTGGAGTCACTGTATGTTATATAACTCAATTGGTGTAACTTTGGTGTGGCCCCTCCTCCCCAGTTTTCTACTGTACCCCATCTCTCAACCTTTCTGCTCACTGCTTTCTCCTCTGATGATACCTCCCACCTTCCCAGATCTTTTGTTACAACTCCTCAATTTCTTTGCCATCCCTCTGCTAAACCCTCCCTCAGAACAAGGGAGAGGTAAGCAACCAGAAAGAGAGAGTTGGCTAGCGAGAGAGGCAATGAGTGGGAGGCAAGTAGGAAGACTATGTTATATTGGAAGTTATTTCATATACAAATGTAGGAATTTAGGAATGGACAATATTTCAACTTGCAATGCATAACATTTTTTGTTTGTTTTCTGCTGTGAAATCACCTACGGAGCATAACTACAAATTTTACCTTGGCTGTAAGGAGAAAACCTAATTGCTTTAAAGTTGTTTCATTTAAAGTCACACTTTTCAGGAACAAAACTACAATGCTAAGCAAGAAATTACTTTATTTGGTTTCTCATCCTCAATGAATCGAATTTTAAATCTTCATCCCCGCCCATTCTATACACAGTTGCGAACTATGTGCTTCTATATTTTTTAGGTACGGGTTCCTTCCGTCCTCTTCAGTCGTCACTTTCCAAAGCATCTTTAGCTCGTCCTATTGTTCCAAAAGCCATTCCAGCATCTACTAGCCAGCTCTCTAGTAAGTTACAGTTAGTTCAAAAGTTAATTTTCAAAAGAACTCTAATGTATTTTAAATTTTGTATGTTTTCAATCTTTTATTTTTCTTTTAAGTCCTCTTGATTTGTAGACTGTGAGCCACAGACAATCTTTTAATTAAGAAGATCCAAGGGCTTGCTGCTAAATTTTTTAAATTAATGCTAGGGATTGTCATGGTTCAATGAACATCATGCTCAATTACATGTTATTACCTTTGTAATTTAGTGAACGTAACTAGCAGATTATTTATGGCAGAAAAGTTTAATATTATCCCTCTACATTGAGTGATATCAAGGAGCAATTCTGTTTTGTATGCTAGCCATTATGCTGTGGCTCTCTATGCACCCAATTGTTTGTTGTAACACCGTCTTGGTTATGCATTTGACCTTCAACATGGAAACTTTTGTACCTGTTATGGATTTACTGATCAGTTCTGTATTGCAAATCCCATTCTATTCCTGTTTATTTGAATTATAATTTTCTAATGATGTATCAACAAGTTGTCTTTTAACAGTACTTTATGAAAGCTTTCTCTCAGAGGTTTCACCTGTGCAGATTTGGTTTTTGCAACATGCTGCCCATTTCCAAACTATTGTACACAGGTGTACTTGTAGATGTTCAAATTGCAGCAGAGGCTTATTTATGTATGTATAGAAAACAAATGTGATATAATTGTATACATTAATAAAACTGTTTCTTTTGCATCAGGTGCAATTGATATGGCAGCTAAATCAGCTGGCATAATTCCAGGCAGCCCGATCCAGACACTTGATGCCGAAGGATCACAAGAGTTGACACCTTTGTCAACAGAAGGGATTTCCATAGTAACCTCAAACCAAGAGTTATCCTCAGTCCATCAAAATGGAAGCAACGCAGCAGCAACTATGACAACAGTGAGTTATCATTGGCTGTCAACAGTTAGTCTTCTGTAAACTGTATCTGTGTGCCATTCCTTCTGAATATTAAACTGCAAGCTTTGGTATTTACCTGATCTAAGTTCTGTGTCTACAGCATACCTGCAATGAGTATAGTTTTTCACAGTAATTTTACTCACTAATTGCTTTGGGTGTTAATATTTCTTTCACCATTGTCAATTCAAGCAGCAAAACACGATCATGCTATTGTATATCTAATCAGTAACCACAGAGTTACCTGATGCGGGTAGGAAGCTTTTCAGCACATAGTCCCAGAAGATTAATTCTGTTCTTCTGTGTTGGAGAAATGCTCAAAAATAGTAGAACCTTCATAGCAAACTTTCTTATAATTGAGGATAATAGCCGATAGGTGTGAGTCACTAGTTTATGTCTGCAACTTCAGCTTACAATGTTAAGTGAATCATTGCAAAGTTTTAAATGACCTTAAAAAGAATCATATCCGATTGTGGAAGTACTCTTATTTCATATACTTCTCATTTTAAAAATGAAGCGTGGTACATTGTAGACCAAGACCTGAAATTCAGATTAGTGTCTTCGGATCTCTCTTACCAGGCATGGACACAATGGGCTGAATTGGCATCTCCTGTGTTGTAAATGTGTGAGTTGATAAGGTACTCCTTTACCCCCTTGATACCTGCTGCCTTCCCACTAATGTCTAGATGTTAACCTCTTCTTTTGATCAGGAATGAGATGCCCACAGGAAGGAAACAGGGTTGTTCTTTAAATAAGCAATGATGTCAGTGGCACAAAGCTGCATTATTATTTGAATGAATGCAGCTCAATTTCTTCAGCTGATGAGCTGCTCATCTCCAGAAGTCAACTTGCAAAGAACAATTAAATACAAGTTTATTGACTGATTGAGGGTATCTTGCACAATGTTACAAGCTGATATAAGCAAACTCAAATTTCTTACGTAATTAAGTGGAAGGAACCTGGTGTTCCACTGTTCTTTAGTTTGTATTCAATTTATACAAGATACTGAACTGAAAAATAGAAGAAAAATCAAATGGCACTTGAACTATCATGAGCACCTGTGAATTCCATCAGAATTTTGCTTGAAAGTATTGTTTTTTATGAAAGATGTTGTTCTTTTTAAACCCTGTATTAACACAGAGGCTTTGCCTGGAGAGTGATTTCGATTGTCTTGACTGAGGGAATGCTTCCTGTATCTTTTGACCATGTTAAATGCCCTTAATCACTAATGTTTTGTCTTTTCTGCATAGAGGGAGCTTGAAAAACATACACTTCAGAATGGCCTGCCTTCTCCATCAAGTGAAGCTTCCAACACATTGTTCACTTCTCCTCCAAATGTCTCTGCACTCCTGGATATATCATTACCAGGACCGCCTGATGACACGTTGTCCCAGGGTGGACCCCACAGCCAAATCAGCGACTCTATCATTGAGCTTGCTATTAACTCTACTCAGTATGTTGGTGGTAAGTAGAAAAGTATATAACTGTTGACAGTTGTGTATCGTTTTATCAGTTATATCACGCACTACAGGTTAATTTGAAAAATGAGACCTATTTAACGTGTCTGAAGTACTATTTTAAGAATATCACTGGCAGAACAAAAGTAGGAAGCTCAACTATTTAGAAAACTGAGTAATTATGTGGTACTGAGACATGCCTTCAAAATTAACATTTAAATAATAAATGGAGAGTTAGTTGCCACTTATGACATTTTGTTGCTGGAACTCTGTTATTTTTACTCATATTTTTCTTCCACATAAATATTGATTTGTGCAGTTTTTTTGTAGCTCCACACTGGAAAATCAATTGTGTGTATGACTAAAGCTTAAAGAAAAACCTTGCATTTACATGTGACTGAAGGATGTCCCAACATTTATTACAGCCAATGAAGTATTTTGAAATTTTTTCACTGATAGAATGTAATTTATTTACTGTATCCATTTCTGACCTAAATCTTGCCTTTTGTTTTAAAAGGTGATGGTGCTTCTCTCTCTCCAACAAAGCTGAATGGTAGTGATAGCTCAAAAAGTCTCCCTTCTCCCTCAGCCAGTCCTCAACGAAACTGGATTCCCTCACCAACGCATGATCCACAGTGGTTTCCAAATGATTCTGGTGACTCTTCATTGGGTAGTCTATTATGTAAGTATCTTCTAATTGATTGTCCTCCAGAAAGTATGTTTCACCATACAGTCTTGAGAAATGTAAGCAATCAAGAAAGCTTGCAAAATCTTGGTCCCATTTCAAATCTCAAGATTCATCATGAGGCAAAGACTTGTTTCTCTGTTTCTCTTCAATTTATTCTCATTAGTACAGACAGTAAAATATTCAATGCAGTTAATACTTCACTATGTAGATTTTGTATATTAGCATCTATTTTGAGCCCTCTTTAATTTCACAGTGATCTTGATGTAATTTTTTTTTGCTGTTTATACATGATCTTTCTCTGGATTCCATAAATACAAGACAGTTCAAGATGTGTGTCTCACTGTTTGTTGTTTAAGCCTATCTGACGGGAGTGGAAGGTTTGAGTTATAAAGAAAGGCTGGATAGGCTGGGACTTTTGTCGCCGGAGTGTAGGAGATTGAGTGGCAACCTTACAAAAGCTCATAAGATAAAGAGGGGTATAAACAGAGTTAATAGTAGCTGTTTTTTGCCTAGGATGGGGGATTTCAAGACAAGGGGATATATTTTTAAGGTGAGAGGAGAAAAATTTTTAAAAGTCATGAGGGGCAATTTTTTTTTTTTACACAAAGGGTGATTCACGTATAGAATGAACTTCCTGAGGAAAGTGGATACAATTACAACTTTTACAAGACATTTGGATAAGTACATGAATAGGAATGGTTTGGAGGGATGTGGGCCAGGAGCAGGCAGGTGGAATTGGTTAAGTTTGGTACTATGTTCGACATGGACTGGTTGGCCCAAAGGGTCTGTTTCCATGCTGTATGACTCTTATGGCGTGTGTGTGTGTGTGTGTGTGTGTGTGTGGAGCTGAAGGAACACAGCAGGCCAGGTCAAGACCCTTCTTTGGAAATGAGGGAGTGGGGAGAAGGGAGCTCAAAAATAAATCGAGAGAGGAGGGGTGGAGCTGGGGAAGGTAGGTAGGGAGTGGTGGGGTTTGGTCAGTGAGCTGGGAGAGAAGATAGACAGGTTGTGTCAGGTCAAGGAGGCGGGGTTGAGAGGGAGGGTTGGTCATGGGATGAGGCCGGCAGTGTAGGGAGATTTTTGAAACTAGTAAAATCCACATTTAGACCATTGGCCTGTAGGCTCCCAAGGTGCAATATGAGGTGCTGCTGCTCCTCCAGTTTCCAGGTGGCATCATTGTGACACTAGAGGCAGCCCACGATGGACATGTCACCCAGGAATTGAAATGGTTTGCGACCGGAAGGTGGTGGTATTTGTCACGAACAGAGGGTAGGTGTTCTACAAAGCATTGTCCGAGCCTCCACTTGGTCTCACCGATGTAGAGGAGACGACATTGGGACATTAGACAGAGGTTCACCTGCACGTCCATCAATGTGGTCTATTGCATCTGCTGCTCCCGATGTGTCACGTACTCAAAAGAGTGCGGTGAAAAGTTGACAAGTTGCCACTTATAGTACCATCTTGGGTACCAGGTATTTAGGTACAGCTTCTTCAGTACATGTTCTTAGGAAAAAAAAAGTAAAATAAAGAAATAAGAAGTCCAACATTACAATTTGTAGAAATAAATTAGAAAATAGAGAGGAGAAAAGAAAGTTCAGTACTGCAGTCCTTCCAACCCAGTCCATGCTGGCGCCTTGACTCCAGTCCATGCCAGGGTTCACCTCAAGGCCAGGAGACTGCTCTGGAATCACTTTGAGGTTGTCACATGTATTTTTACAAAATGAAATAGTGAGAAGTTTTATAAGTTGCCATACCACGGCGCCTAAACTAACGTCAGAGGTCATAAATGACAAGAAAAGCAAAAGTTCATCACAGTTCAAGTAACATTACCTGAGTTTGCGGGAAACTGGGCCGAAATCACCACATAGGACCAGGCCAAGACGTGCACGCTCGGACTAAACATCCACGCTGGGGCATTGGAAGACCCGGAAGCCATCTCCAAAGCAAGAATGTCCAAGCCAAGACGGGACCTCCGCAGTGGGCTGCTGGAGTGCCCAGAAGCACCGAAGAAGACCCCATGACTGAACGAAATCTCCGCGCCGGGGCAAGTGAGAATTGGTCATATCTCTTGTTGGCTAGTTGGTGTTCGTGTATGTCTCTTGGTGGAAGAAAATTGACTAGAAGGATACACGAACACCAACTAGCCAACAAGAGACATGACCAATTCTCACTTGCTTCACCACACAGAGACAGTGAAAGACACGAATTCGACTGGGACAACACATTGATCGCACAAGCCAAACAGAGACACGCCAGGGAATTCCTGGAGGCCTGGTATTCCAACTGGAACTCCATCAACATACACGTTGAATTAGACCCTGTGTACAAACCACTGAGAAACAAAACCGGATGTAATACCAAGCTCAGTGAAAATGTGGGCTCGTAATCAGACTATGCTGAGGGATGTTTTATGTGTTAATGAATTGTTTATTAACTTTTTAAATGACTGCTAAACAAATAAAACATAAATGTGTAAAATGTCTCATCACTTTCCCTTGAGCCTATAGCCGAAAAACTTGTCAGAGTGATTGTGACTCTTGAAGAAGTAAAGTTGAGGTGTGGTTTCTGAGAGTGAGCTTATTTTAAATGCATAAGTACTGTGATATAATTAAAGAAGTTAGTACTAAAATGGATCTTTGAAATAGATGCTTCTATTTTATCATCCTCCCAGCCAAAGAGAGGAACATTCATAATGCATTACTCCTTTTAATACTGCTCCATGTGTTGATATGACCCTGCAGTAGACCTATAGCTTTGAAGCTTTTGACTCGGAAAGGAATGGTCACACCTGAGCCAAAAGTGTGCTGAAAAAGTCGAAGAGGTTTAATCCTGATCTTTGAAAGGATATGTGCTATTTCTTAGGTATTCTGTACCCTTTTCGAGAAATGCAGTGGATTGATTTGATATGTTTTGGGTTGTTTGTTTGCAGCAAGTTTAATATCACCTGAAAAGGGACGGAAGATGCTAACAACTGGCAACTGTAATAGCAACAGTAGCTCTTTGCTTGGAACAAGCCTCTTAGACGGGAACTCTAGGGATTCTTTTGCGTCCCGCTCACTTGTAGATGTCTCTGAGGTAAGAACGTGGATTCTATTTGAAGATTAACCCAAGCATTACGTAATAAAGAAAATTCAAAATACCTTTTCAAAAAATAAGTTGTGTATGTAACAATACACATTTAAAGCTCAATTCTAAGAAGCCATGGGTTCTTAGCTGTATTGGTCAAATGTGTACAGGTAGTTTTCCTTTAATGCGGTAGTTGCATTTTTTTCATGACCTTGTGTTATAGGAAATCACTAAACCTGTACAGTACAAAGCTTGCATTATCCAAACAGCATCCAGTATTCGTTAATCGCATTACAGCCAATTAGCATTAACGAAACACGCATTATAGCAAAACTACCTGTAACTTAATATTAAGTTCCACTTTTGACTAAGAACTTTCCAAATTATGTAATCCTGGAAAATAAATGGAAGATTAAAATGTTGAGTTAGCCATAGATTTTGAGACGTAGAGGCTTCAGTAAAACTATCCTGGTTGCTGGAAGAGCATATTGGTAAAGATCGTTACTATTGATTCTGCAGTTGGCAGAATCCATCAGTTTAATCAAATTTCATTGACATTGATTTGATCTTAAATATTCATGCATATTTCAGTACAGGACACTGTACAGGAAGGTAAATGTGCTTTGTGATCAGCAGTTTTAACTAATTATATATTTTAGTTGGTGAGTCCCTAATCAGTATTGATCTAGAACATTTATTGTCAGTTGTAGAGTGACCATTAATGTTTTCCTGGCTGCAATATTTCATAGAACTTTCATAGAATTGCCTATAATCAAGTGGCAAGCAACTTTGCTACTTTTACATAAAAATGAATCTCCTGCCGGAGAAGAGCAGGATTGTTCTTGTCCAGAAATAGTGCTCTGGTACCTTTTTGACTTCATAACCAATGTTAAAAGCAATTGTTCCAAAAGATTTTGTTGAAGCTTTTCCTGTTGCATTTGTCAGGACATTTTGCAAGAATACAAACTCAAGGGCAATATTAATATGTGCACTACATGACAGGAATGTACTGCTTGGTTGGCAAGTGGGCTGTTGATGAGATGAGGTGTACCAGTGGATTGTGCACTGTAGTCCTGATTGATAGTTAACCGCCGGTCTTGAAATTTTCAACAGGCAGGTTGAATGTCAGGGAATTGCCCTGAGAGATAAACCAGCAAATGGGTGTCACCTATTTTGTTGAGTTGGAACAGGTGTACTGCATAGAAGTGTTCTTTTGGCCTGCAAAGAGCAGGGCCTCGGGTATTGATATATGTAGCTTCCAGTATGTGCATGCGTACCACCCTATGAGCTCAACTAATAATTCCAAATTGGTTGTCAGCATAATTCCTCGCACATTCAGGATTATCTAGCAAATGTTGTCAAATTGCAGAATCACATTTGATGTTAGACACTAATGCAAGCTTTGCAAGCAGGAGCAGGTTGAGTACAGTTGGTACCTTGCTTCTTGGGAACATGCACCACCATTCTTTGGGACGTAAGGCTTTAAGCATTTAGATTCGCACTGACACTGAAATTTATGTACTGCGGTACTCATTTGTGTGATATGCAGAATATCTTTTTTGCATGATGGCAGCATCCTAATAGCGGTGAGCACCATTCGTCTTGTTACCGCAGCACTGAAACGGCTAATTTCACCTGTGGCTCAAATATTTGAGACACTTTATTCTTCCCGGGTAAGCTGAGGTAAACTAGATGCTTTTTGGGACTTAGAGCTGTTGCCTTAAGGGCCTTCGATGGATTTGAATATGTAGTGTTTTTGAGTTCTGACAAAATATCTTAATAAATGCAACGTGAAAAGCTTCAACAAAATGTTTTATATCAGCAGTACATGTTCTAAAAATGTAAAGCTGCTATCTAATATCTAGCAAGGGAAAGATTAGTATTATAGTTCTTGCTTCAGTGTTGACAAAATGTATTCTTCATGGATATTGTGCAAGAGTACAATGCAGTTTTAATTTCAAATTAGCCTTGAGTCATGGAGTCATGATGATGTAGAATAAGATCATTCAGTCCAAGTCCAGTTAGAGCTTTGATAGACAAAGGAGTCAAAGACTTTGGAACGGGCTGACAGCAAGTGGGTTTGAGACCACAACTGTATCATCTGGGATCTTTTGTATGACAGAGCAGACACATGGCCTAATCCTGCTTTTAAGCCCTGTGTTCCTTTACTGGTGTTCTGTAGAGCAACCCAATCAGTGCCATTCTCCACCATCAATCCTATAATCCTGCAGGTTCAATTCCTTGAGTGCCTATCCAGTTTCCTTTTGAAATAATTCATTGTCTTCACTTGCACTGCCCTCTTCAGCAGTGAACCCCGCCTCGTTGCCACTTGCTGCACAAAAACTTTTTTTCTGTCCTAAAACCTTACCAGTGTCCCCTTGCACCTGTACCATCAGCTAATGAAAACAACTTACCTTTATCCAACTTAATTTATCCTGTCATAACCTTGTACCACCTCTATAAAATCTCCTCCCTACAAATCTCCTCTACGCCAAGGATAATAACCCTAGTTTCTTCAAATTCTCTCTGTAGCTAAAATCTTTCGTTCCTAGAACCATTCTGGTAAATTTCCTCCGCACGGTCTCTAAGAACATCCTATCTTGCCTGAATTGTGGTGAGCAAAGCTGGACACAATACTCTAGAGCTTTATAAGGTTCAGTATACCTTCCCTGCTGTTGTGTTCAACATATCTACTTTTGAAGCCCATGATTCCACATTGTTTCCAAGGTTAGTCTGTCTCTGCTCACTTATAGGGCTGTGCCATTTAAGTCTATATTGGCTCTCCCTGTCCTTTCTCCTGAGCTTATCTATGTCCTGTTGCAGTCAGTTGATGTCCTCACTGTTTGCCACACTTGCAAGTTTGGTATAGTTGGCAAATATTGAAATCTTACTCCATTCCAATATCCAAGTCAATTTTATAAAATATGTCCAAAAAAAAAAGCAGTGTTGCAACCTTTCAGACATGTCACAAAGTTTTCGTTCAAGACTAATTCAAAGGAAGGTTTAGGTTGTTTTGGATCCTTGTGGCAAAAAAAGAAGTTCTGGAAATGCACCTGTGCTGCTGACTTGCTGAACTGAAATCACCTTCAAGTATTTTTATTTCATAGCTGCCCTATCAGCTACACGTTTTTCAGCTGAGGGAAACTCATTTATTTCACTTCTCCCTAATGCTCTTGCCTCTGTCACCATTAAATAACAGAAGAGGTAAACTAAAAACTGAGCAAGGGTAAGCTCCTCTGCCATTGTATCAAGTAATTCAAAGATAAAAGCAAATCTCAGGCATTAACTGGGAAAAGATTGGTCAAAACAGAGAGAAGAAAGGAAAAAAAAATTCATTTTGAGCATTTGTGCTGTGTGGTGAATCATGCACTCATTCACTGTTTTTATTGTCAAGGTCGACTCTCAGCTGGTGTGTATGATGAATGAAAGCAGTGTGGATTACATTGCCCGCTTTAATGACCTCGCCCAAGAGCTCTCAGGGGCTGAGACTTCAAGGAAGGAGATGCTTTTTGACAGCGGCCCTCCGATTGGTGATCTCTCACAGTAAGGTCATGAACCGAACAAAAGGGTGCGTCTAAAGCCGCCCCCACAGCCCCCCAGTTTTTCAGCACCTTGCCAATTAAGCTGCCCATAGCGGGCATTGACTACTGGAGGATCCATTTGTAAATGACACTGAGTTTTGAAAAATGTGCAATAAGTTTGACAGTACTTCCCGTGAATCAGTATTAGGTTTATGATGACATTAAGCTGGCAGTCAATGACTTTGCGTGAAGCTAATAAACAGAAGAGCCCAAAAGGATCCTGCGATGGGACTGAACACTAGAGTGAAATTCTCTTTCAACGTCTGAAACTGAAATGCAGTTAGAGCATGTGCTTGTATTAGGCACACAAACAAAACCGTTTCTGAGAACTAAAGGTTTCATTGTAGATCTGATAATGTTCTTATGGTTTGTACCAGATTATTTCTGGATTGATTGAGAATGTTCTGAGAAGAGTTATACAAACCTTCTGCTTATGTGTAACACACCCGTTAATGCTTTCCATTAAAAGAAAAACAGTAGTAATCATAGTAGGGGTGTCAAAAAAAAGGAAAAGTGACTGTGTATTCTACCTGAATGAATGTTAAAATACATGGCTCACATGCTTATAATGATTATTCTGTCATTGAGACTGATTATGGTAAAGGGAGATTATTAAAAAGATAAGGGTAGGTTGTACTCATTACATTTATGCCATTAAATGTCTGTCTGATGTACAGATGAGTACTTTTGAGAATTCCATTTGAGCTGCATGGTGCTATTGGTAGGCATGTTCAGAGAGTGGTACAGAATGTACTGGAGAACTTGACAGTCACAATCAAGTCCCTGATGGTCACTTTAAGAATCAAATCCATTGCTTAGTCCGCACATGTGGTTTGGTAGGTGCTAGTTTATATGTATGTTCATTGGCATTTTGATTATCCTGACGCGAGCCTCCTATTCCCAACTTTGTTCTCACACACCAGATTTCTTGTTCACACTGGCCCTTTTCATTGTTCTCATTTAAAGTTCTATTGTTATGGCACTGGTGGATCTCCTTTTTCCCCACCTGGGAGCCCCTTCGTTTCTGTTTTGTTTGAGCTGCTGTATCAGCTCAAATGGGCCATCCATTATGCACTAGAGTATGCTTTAGATGCCATTTTGATATTCTGTCTAAATGCTTAGATGATTTACATTTTACAACATGGGAAACAAGTAGTTTGGCCTGTCTAGGCCCACTACTGGACCTTGATACCTTGTCCTCTTTCCTTATTGTCTGTCAGAAACAAAATTGAAGTTTGATGCTGAGGCTGTTTTAATATGGTTGATCCATCCAAAATCAAGTTTCTGTATGCCCCTTCCCAATTTGTTTCTGTGCTTTCGATTTTAAATATCACCTTTTTTCTCATGCTTCACCCACCATCATCGTTGTTGGCTGTCCCTCTCACTCAACCTTGTTGCTGACTTCTTCTGAGGATTGCTAGCCTCTGCCATGGGTGTTCATATGACTGAAAGTGAATTCTCAGCCCACATGAGGCAGCATTCGTCACTTTCCTCTTCTAATAATGTATAGATATCTAATTACATATAAAATATAAAGATTTTTCATCGTAAACGGTAGTTGCGTATTTTCCCTTTAAGGTTAATGTGTGGGATTGCCGTGCCCTTGGGATCCATTGAGCCACAGTTAAACTTTGCAGTTGCACTGTTGACTTTTTAATATTATTATGAAAGCTCTTGTTGGCTCTGTAAGAACTTTGAGAGGTGCAGCTTTGTATCCAAACAGAATTGCGGTCAGTGACCGAAGTATAAGTGTGCAATTAGTGTAACTCTGGTCTGCTGGCTGAGCTTCACAATTCACAGATTAAGTTTTTAGAAGAATTTTATGCTTTTTTTTTTCAAAAAACATCTTGAATTCTACAGATTGTGCACTACCACTAGCCCCTAGTGATATGTGGCCTAGATGATAACATTGTTAGTGTTAATGTGTTGTTCAAGGTGACTTGCATTTCATTTCCTAATCCAAGCTATGGTTAACCAATTAGATCAATATATAGCACTGTCCCTAAGTAAGTTGTACTGTCCAACAGCATCCAATTGTTGCTCGTTGGCTGAGGGCCAAGCTATTGCATCTATAGGCACCTCAGGAGCAAGGAAAGTAATTAAGCTGAATTGTACAACAGTGGGCCATTTTATTAGGACCACCAGTGTATGTTACGGTGCATTAGTTGCGTTGCAGGTTTATTCAAAATGTGCTACATGTCAGAAATAGTGACTTACAAAAATTTAGGCAAAGGTATATCCAAATATGCAGATGCATTTGTTGCTTGTGATACTGGCAGCTCACAATTTGTAATACTCTTGAATTATTTTTTTAAAGTGATAAATCTCTTCTGAGAACCTGTAGTTAATCTGCATCTTGCACCCATAGTTTTGTATTTTCTAATCTAGTTCAGAGCAAAATAAATATGCAAATAAACAAGATCTTGGCATCTTGCAACGTTTTATCCCATCAATTCGGTTTCTTCAAATTTCCACTGCTTTGATTTCAAATAATCATACGTTGTTGATTTAGGATGACGTTCTGTATTGGAGAAGTTATAATTTGTACATTGGTTGAGTAATAAAGAAGGTATCTACTTTTGTATTGTTAGCTTGGTATGGCTGGAGTGAACAGAAGACAATAGTGTGTACTCAGTACACTTTTCCAGTGGGAAGCAGTGACCTTTTTGTAGTTTTCTTCGTTTTTTTTCTTTATCTTTCTGACATAATTGCAGAAGCAGTTTCATAAACGACTAGTCAATACATGAAAGTTCTTTCCCCCTTTTGTTCTTGATATTCCATCTCTCTTTTACCATTTATGTTTAGCTCAATTAATGGCCTGGATGGTTGTGGCTGTGATTAAAGTTTTCTGTTCCCTGAACAGGGCCCGGTAGTAGGGAACTGGGTGTGTTATAATGTATACTTGGTTTGTACAATTCTTAAGTCAATTCTCTGTATCAGTTAAAAATGAAGAACTTGCTGAAAATGTTTTCAGGGTAGAACAAAATGTAATTATCCAAACAAGCCCAAACTCAGATTCTACTTGTTCCTCCTGGCTTGAACCTCACATTAGGAACGTTTGAATGCAAAGTGAAATGTTAGTCAGAATTCAAAGCTTCAGTACTTGTTGGTTCTACGTTCATTGTTACATCAGTGGTTTTCCAAGTGTAACCTTTCATCTTCTTTCTGCTACTCTGTGTAGAGCTACGGATTTTATACCCTCCATTTTTCATGGATTCCCTTTGATTAAATGGTGGCTCCCTTCCAAGATTAAGAAAGTAAAGCTACGTGTTTTTTCACTGTGCTTTAATAAGGGGAGAAATCTTTTTGTTTTCGCAGTCAAATCAAAGCACTGATTGAGAAATCCTTATACAATGCATAGTCGGAGTCCCCTGAAAGTTGTTCAATTTGATGTCTTCACATTTTAGAAGTCATCGATGATATTGTGCTCATTGCAAATGTCAGTTGTTAATGATAACCTACTTCCTCTACAATCTCCATCTTGACTTGCCACCTACCAAATCATCCTGGCCGTTTGAAATAAGTGAATATATCTTTATTGCTGTTAGACTCTAGTGTTGCACAACCACATGGTGCCTTTACATAATCCTGTCACTGACGGGTAAATGGCTGCTCTTTGAAGGTATGAATTGGTTGTTCCAAATTGAAACCAAACTTGACACGCAGACCAAGACCAAGACCAAGTTCAGCTGTCAAAAAACCGTGTGATTAGAATTCAGTTAGGCACCAGCATGGTCATATAGATCACAATAATTTTTAATTTGGTATGAGTGAATTATAGCTAAAGTCCTATCAGCATGGTGACTGTCTTTTTGAAGAGCATCTATTTGTTTGTTGTCCAAAAGAAGGAATACATTGTTATAGCATTCATTCCATTTCATTCCATAACATAATTCTGTGAACTCTAAAAATATTGTTCTTTGGTTCATAGGTTTGTTTAACTACGTTGGTCATGGGCATATACAGCTTTATGCATCTGACAACAGATGCATATAACTCAACTCTCTTGAATCAAACCTGACTTAACCCTTGCAGTGGTTGTGCAAAACACAAGTCACAATATTACAGTAGGCAGATTAACACCCTTCGCTGAGAGGGTTATCTCATTTCTAATAAGATTGTTAAGAGCGTTAGAACTTTTATTGAACATTTATCCACCAAAATTGGGGACCTCAAAATGCCAGATGGCCTTTTTGTTTTTGAGCCAATTAGTTGTTACTGTTTTTGGTTTACAGTTCCCTCAGTTTTGATTAGTTTGTATTTGTGGGATCATGTGAAATCTGGGTAGTACGTTTCTAATGGAATTAATTTGCAGCAAAACATTTTCTTTTGCACAAACACAATGTTTTCATTTTACATAGA
>JAHRHZ010000023.1:7568863-7623414 GCA_024137785.1 Ginglymostoma cirratum
GACCAGGCCCGAAACGTCAAGCTTTCCTGCTCCTATGATGCTGCTTGGCCTGCTGTGTTCATCCAGCCCCACACCTTGTTATCTCGGATTCTCCAGCATCTGCAGTACCTATTATCTCTTTTTATTTTACATGTAGTTTTAATTTGTTAATCGCCTTTCAGCAGTTTTAGTTTTAACCTTGCACTGAAAGATGTATTTTTCAGATATGAATTTAAATTAGTATGATTCATGTAGTTTTAACAAATTAGCGTTTTTTCTAATTCTTCCTCTAATGATTCCATAGTCCCTTAACTGACTCCATCAGAGAGATTGGATGTTTGCCTGTGTTACTAATGTTCTTTTAGGCATTTAATTTACCTAATATCAAGAGGCAAAAGCATTTCTTACCACCAAAAACACATTGGCAACTCATCGCAATATTGTGGCAATCTTTCCGTTCTGAAAATACTGTTAAATTTCGATGTCGTTCTGGGCCGTGTTGAGTGAATAATTGATGTTGTTGCTCAACATTTCAAAAATGCACCCAATTGCAGCTGAATTATTTGCAGTGTACACCTAGCAGTATTACTTTGTGTTCCTAGGAACAGACGTAGGCCATTCAGTTGTTGAGCATTTACAGCTAGGTGCAGCTATCACCCTGCTGTCCAGTGTGATTGACCAATCCTAAACCTATGCCTCTGGAAGATTCTGCATTGTGACTGAAGCTTTGAATCTTGACATCTTCTTTGTTTCAGATAATTTTGAAAGTGTTGGGTGAGTGTTACGTGTTAGAGAGAGAATTCCCCATCAGAGCTTTATCAAAAAGAAAACCCGAATTAAAAGTGGTCTTTTATCCTTAACATATTTGTAAATTTTTGTTGGGATATTTATTTTTAAACATTGGATGCTGAGACCTGATTCAAGGAAACTGACTTGAATTGCCGAATATGGCAATGAAAGGTGATTTAATATTAGCAGTCTGTCATGTTCAAGATATGAATATTCACTGTCCTTGCATTATTGGGCTTTAAATCCAACCCAACCTACAGCAATCCTCTGCACTTATAGATGATTAAACTATGTCAATAGCATCCACTGTTTAAACATATCACAAAATAAAATCAGTAGAAATATGGCAAAAACATTGATTCTAATTCTGTAATTGTTTTAACAAAGCTGCTGGTGGGGAGAGACTATGAAGTTGTGATTGATGCACTACAATAGAAGGTTTTTCTTTGGCTTTGGAGCAGGTTCTGAATGGCTTTTATGATGTAAATGTTGTACAGAAGCAGAAAAAGATTGTTCATAGCATTGTTTCAATAAAAAAAAGCCATATCAGTTGTAAAGGTTTTCGTCCCCTTTTGAGATGTGAAAACTTTTAAACAAAACAATTCATAAACTGCCCTTCCCTAATCTTTGTACCAAATGTGTAAATTATTTTTGACTATTTATTCTGTATGATTTTAAGAGTTTTTTGTGGTTATTTAATATGCAAAGAAGCTGTTAAACTTCCTTGTTGGGTTCTTTGTTTAACCTGTAGAGCTGTTTTTTTATTCTTGCTGATAAACACATTTTAAATACAGCAAAAGTGATATTGTCCCTTCTGTTTTTCCAATTGGGAAATAGATATATTAGAGACTGAATTCGGGAGCACCCCTCTTGGGCTCCCAGTTTATCCCAGGTTAAAACAAATGGTGTGGTGTGAACAGCCCCTCATATTTGGCCACAGGCCTGATTACAGTCAAGGTGGTACTGCTGCAGAAGACCATGATGGTGGTTGTATCAATTCAAAGCAACAGCGCTCAGGTAAGTGACAAGGGAAGGGATTGTGTATCGGATAGGTAATATCTGGAGATTTTGTGAAACATCAGATAGGTGGGAGGGACAGGAGAGTGTGGAGGGAGTTGCTGGATCAGACAGATGAGGGATTCCAATCGGTGGTTAGGAGGTTGAAACCAGAAGTTGACGATAGGTTCAGATTCAAGGTCTGTGGATGCCAGGATGGTTAGGAGTGATGAATGGAATGGCAAATGATATTTCTTATCTCTTTCTGGATTTCTCTGGGGCAGCTCACGTGGCTGTCTAAAGGAAAACTACTTTTGCAATGGAGACCTGAAAAAGGATGTTGATTTCATATTTGCATATGTAAATTATTAAACACAAATTTCAGACCTGGGTAAAAGCCACTTCATTATTGTGTCCTTAACCAGTGTAACAGACAAGTACCAGCTATTTCCTGCCATTTTGAGATCTTGTAAGCCTGTGTGGTGACTGCGAAATGGGTTCAATGCAACCTGAATCCCTAGTGCTGTTGAAAATGATCTTGAGGTTTGGTTAATTTTGGAAGCAAGTCGATATGTAATCATTCCTGTTGAATTGACTGAAATAGAGTAGTAGGTGAGGAAGGATGGGGTTATAATTAAGCAGCGTAACAGTTCTTGTACTGTGCCACTGAAGGTGGATCACCGGTGGGCTGCAGTTGGTCAGAGCTGCCTACCACTTGAGCTGATGAATGTAGAGAATTTGAAAATGAAAGAGAAAGGTAGATTGCATATCTATCATGGGCTAATTTTTACTCTCATTTTAAGACTGCAACCTATCCTATCGGATGCAACCAACTCAGTAGATGCAGTCAGTTTGGCAGGAAGATAGTTGACAGGATGTGGACGTTGCTAGCAAGGTCAGCCTTTATCACCTATCTCTAATATTCTCCAGAAAATAGCGGCAACTGAATTGTTTGCTGTGCAATTTAGAGGGCAAATAAGAGTCAACCACATAGCTATGGGTCTAGAATCTCACAGGTCAGAGACTACAGATTACAAGAGCAAAGTACTGCAGATACTGGAAATCTGAGATAAAACATAAAATACAGGAAAGAGTCAATAGGTCAGGCTGCATCATGGAGATGTTCCAGGTTGATGACTTTTCATCACAAGTGGGAAAAGTTGGAACAGCAGATTTCTTTTCTAAAGAACAGTATTTAATCAGAATTTTAATGACCTTCTCGTAGTCTGGGGACTACCATTACTGTTGTAACAAGGTGCGGAGCTGGATGAACACAGCAGGCCAAGCAGCATTAGAGGAGCAGCAAAGCTGATGTTTCGGGCCGAGACCCTTCTTCAGAAATGGGCATTACTGTTGTACTTGTTTTCCTTATTCTTCATTGAACTGAGTGCCTGTCTAGGTCATTTCGGAGGGCAGTTGATCGCCAAGAGGGTAATGACAGATTTCCTTCCCTAAAAGGCCAGATGAGCAACAATTGGTGATAGTTGTCACTGTTGAGATGTCCTTTACATTCCAGATTTAATTGAATTTGAGTTATTCCAGTGGTGAAAGTGGAACCGTTGTCCCTGTGCATCTAGGTTAATAGTATGGTGACATAACCACACTACCACCACAGATTCCCTCACCTTTTCTTACACAGTAATTATTTATTTTTAGATTGAAATCTCACCATTGTCACCAGACAATTTATGCCTTATGTAGACCAGAGTTCTTGATTACTAACCCAGTAACATAACCATAACCCTGTTGTCCCATAGAAGCCATACAAATAAGGGAATTTAAGAAAACACCATCTCTTAAGATTAATGAAAATGGTTCTTAGCACATGAAATGTGCTACGAGAAAAAGTGTACAATAGTTTTTAATTGATGGAAGTAAATGGTCTCCTAATTAATAGAATGAGGATGCAATTGCTGTGCAGCTGCAATCTTTACATTATTACTAAATTGCCTGTTTTGTTTTCCCCCCACCCCCTCACATCCCTGAAGCTATGTGAGATGAACAGTTGTGGTCTGGTACTGATGCCAAATGGTACTTAATCCTGCACAGGAACCCTGGATCGGAATTTCTAAATGTATTAATCTCACCTACCCAGTGAACAGGAATAAGAAGTGGCTATTGAAGCACACTGACCACAGCAAAAAAGTGCAATGGGTCAAAAAAAAAAAACAAACTGACATCAGGCCACAGGGGACATTATGGCAAGCAATCAGTTTTAGTGAGTTAACTGTCCAGAGTGTCATTCTCATGTAAACAAGCTACACTGGTGCGTTATGTTCAGTGTGGGTGAGATGACTGCACAGAGATGATTAAGAAGTGGATTCATGTCAGGCAACCATTATCGAATAGCTTTATTTACACCAACCTAAGAGGGTTATGTTTTTAAATACGTTACAATATATATTAGAGGAAAATAGTGTGCGCTGGAGAATGAATTAAATAATGAGAAAAACTATTGCAACCGTGGTTTATTTTACAGCATTTTTACAGGAGTACACTAATAGTTACTTCTAGCAGGATTCAATGTAAAATAAACTATGATTTTTTAAAAAGTACTCTAATCTTAAATATAACAAATAGATACTTATAATACAAGTATAAGATAACTAAGTTAATTTTCTGACAACCTTCAGTCTCACAGTTTCAACCGCCAATAACATGCAGGAGAGTTCATTTAACTTTAATTTCGTGTTAAAGTCTTTATTACAATTTATCAAAAATTGTACACCCAGCTGTGGATCGATGTTTTCTTTACATATGGAATGTAACTCAAAGACACAGCAATGTTCCATTAAATATTCTCAACAAAATTTAAAATCCAATGGAAAACCACTGAAATACCTATGTAAATGAGACTAGACAGTTTCCTCTTTTCAAAATTCCATTTCATCCTAGTGCAATTGCAGATAAACAAAAATGTGACATTTGGTGAGTAGGCAGCATATAACCTGAAAAATTGAATAATGAGGCATTGAGTTGGAAAGAGGAAATGTCTCAATTGACGTTGGTAGAATATGGCTGAATTGAAATTGCTTGTTGACCTCGTGCCTAGGACATTACTTTGAGGTTCCCACAGTGGGGAATTGTAAATTTTTTTTTTTAAAGAATTAGCTGATGGGAGCTTTATTGTGGTGCATTCTTTGCTAATTCCTTACAATGTCTAATAACTTAAGATCACAGCATTGCGCTTGCAAGCAGTGTTGACGCTTCGAGTATCTGTCAGACCCATTGCTGACAATCTCACTGAATTGGAGGGGATTCTTGGGTTCTCAACCTGCTCTGGTCCCCTTTCCCAAAATGTCTGAACCTTTACATTTTGTAATTTTATTTAGACTTAGTAGATTGATTTTATGCACAAGATACACAGCATACAGAAGGCACTGAATGACCCACTTCTGGAGTTATTCTTTCAGCATTTTAAGTGATATTGACTATCCAAATAAGTTTACCAAAACGGAGTGTTTTTCTTGGGCTTTACAATAACTTAAGGAGTGTGCAGATAAGCACTCTTGATGATTGGGCCTGTGGTTAGTCAGAGTACAGAATGCTCTGCCTGTTGTCTTATGATAAATTGGTATCACACCCACTCAATGTGGGATCTGTTCGTGTTGCTTCGAGGCACATTTCCGTACAGTATTATCAGTGACCGGAAAGCAAGCCACCCGTGCATGCTTCAATAAGATGCATTCACAAAGTCCTTTAAAATTATTTCTTGCTGATAACACTTCAAAAAACCAGGTGGCAATGGGGGACAAAACTGTAACAGGAAAATAAAACTCCACAGCTAATCACTTCAGTTAACACATCAATTTTTAAATGGTGGATCAGTTGACTTTCACTGTACCCAAACTTAACCCATTTTTGTATCTAAAGCATACATCTTAAAATTTTGGGAAGTTGCAGCACTGTCCACAAGCAGTGGACAATTACAAATCCAGTCACTGCTTACTGGATGCCATGTTGAGATTTTCAGGTATATTCACAGAGGTGGCCACATCCAGCTGGGCAATGTGAACTAGTCCTTAACCAGTTCATGATGTGTTGTAAGTGCCCACCATGGCTACATCCTTGGCACCAAACAAACAGCCCTTTAACAACTTGGTGACACACAGCACACATGCTAGCACACTGGCGGCATCTAAAATACAAAATATGCAACAGCAAGTTAGAGAGTAAATGATACAGGACGTTAAAGACAATACAACTCTACCACCTGCTCAAGGATATATGTTGCTTAATTAAGCATTTTATAGACCCAGCTGATTATTCCATTACAATCTCCATTTTATGAATAACTGGTTTTTACGTAAGTGCTTCTTGATATATTAGGGTAATCACCTTCGACAGTCTACTGCCAGCACTGTACTATTTAGAACAGCCAGATACAACTGTGTTCCTCACTTTGAACCAAGGTTTCTCAAAACGAAAATGTGAAAGTGTTTAGAACATCAGAAATATGCGATGTAGTAGAAAGGCGTGCAGAAAACCCAAACTGCAGTCCTTACAATGCTGAAACAGGGCAGCAAATAGTGAAGCTGAAGAACAGAAGAAAACTAACAGCTGTATGATCTCTCTTTGTGGTAAGAGATGAGTTTGTCAAAAAAGTAATTCTATTATTCTGACTAATAAACTCAAGTGTTCAACCTTTGCCCTGTAGTAGAATTTAACCATTAGGCTTCTAGATATATATTTGGTAGACACTGTACACTTCTAGTTATGACAGATGTAGCCCACCTATCACAGATCCAGCCTTTGCTGCTCATTGGTCGTTTACAGTTGCTGCAGTTGATGTGAAGGCTGGTTGATGCCTGGTTTAAACAGTTGATGGAGCTGCATGTGCTCAATTTGATCACCTCATTTGAGACATTCCATAGTTTGAAGCGCTGCAGCAGGTCAATATATGATGTGTACCAGTGTTCCTGGCAACAAAGGATAAAGGTCAAATATTTAAGGAGATTTATTCAGTATCTTTTTACTAAACATCCCAAAGTAGAGTTATAGAATCCCTACAGTGTGGAAACAGACCCTTCGGCCCAACAAGTCCACACCAAACCTCAGAGCATCCCACCCAGACCCACCCCCCCAAACCACCGACCTAACCTACACATCTTTGGACTGTGGGAGGAAACCCACGCAGACACGAGGAGAATGTGCAAACTCCACACAGACAGACACCCGAGGCTGGAATCGAACCCGGGTCCCTGGCGCTATGAGGCAGCAGTGCTAACCACTGAGCCACCATGCTACCACTATACGTGCAGACAGCAACACCTAAGCAGTGAGAGGAGACTAGATGAAAAGCATGGTAGAAAGTGTAGTTTCAAAATTTTAAAAATAGGGGGCAAAAGTTTGGTGAAGATTTTTAAAGAGTAGTCCTATATGGCTAAAGAATATCACCTAGAATTATAGCTGAGGCAGGTTAATTGAAGTATTCTAGAGGGCATTTGATGACTGTTTATTGGAAACAGTGTACAAGAGTATACAGGAAAAAAAAAGAATGAACGACACAAATCACAATGTTCACTTGGAGCTGGTACAGACAGAGTCATGTACTACAAGAACAGACGCTTCTGTCCAAACTGACCACATTTCCTAAACTGATCTAGTACTGGTTGCCAGCATTGAGCCCATATCCCTCTAAACCATTCCTATTCATACACCCATCCAGATGCCTTTTGAACACAATAATTGTACACATCACCACCATTTCCTCTAGCAGCTCATTCCATACATGAACCACCCTGTGTGAAAAAGTTGCCACTCAGTTCCCCTCTCACCTTAAACCTATGCCCTCTAGTTTTGGACTTGCCTACCCTGGGGGGGAAAAAAGATCTTTATATTCACCTTATCCATACCATGCATGATTTTATGAACCTACATAAGGTCACCCCTCATCCTCTGACACTCCAGGGAGATAAAAGGCCCTAGTCTACTCAGCCCGAATGCTCAAACCCTCCAATCTTGGCACCATCCTTGTAAAACCCTGAGAGTTCTGCAAAAAGTGAAGCTTGTGAATTGAAAGCATTGTAGGAAAGGGAGCTTGTCATAAGTACTAGGTTAAGAATGCAGGCTACGAATGGTGTATGTATAGGTTAGGGCTCCCACTTGAGAAACTTCTTAGTCAATTATGAAGAAAAATAGCCCTATCAAACGCAAAAGTAACATAATTATTGTGACCTCTATTCCCAAATCCTAAATACATTTAAGTCAAAATTCAGCCACATCCATGATCAGAAAATAGAGTTCATTCCATCATTCGCTTACCTGTGTCTGTTCATCAATTTCTTTCCGTATACGGTCCCCGAGCACGATGAGAACGGATACAGCCATCTGCACATCTCCCTGCTCTGCATAGTAATGTAACATGTCTTTCACAAGGGAATTAAAATAATCAGCAGGCAGATAGGCATCATACAAGGGCTGGGAGATTGACATGAGGGAAAAGGATTCAGTTGGGGTCAAACAGACAGTCTCTGCTTCATTGCCACTGACATGTGGAGATTCCACTTTGTCCTGGAGATGGTCTGGGGCTGAAGGATTATCTATAATTTCATGACGCAGTTGAAATGCTTCCTGAGGCAAAACGTATTCATGTTCCTCTGCTAACAGGGAAAACAAAATATAAAAACAAAAAACAAAATTAAATATATTCCATATTTCCATGTGTTACACTAACTGGCCAATAGTTTTGTTTAATGTAGTCTTCCTTTTTGGAGTAAAAAGTGTTACATTGACAGTTTTCCAATCCTCTGGGACTCTTCCAAAATCTAGGATTCTTGGAAGATTACTACCACTCGAGGCATTTCCTTTAATGTTCTAGGATGCAACCTATTAGGTCCAGGGGAAATCACGGAATCCCTAGTGTGGAAGCAGGCCATTCAGCCCACCCAGACCCTATACCTGTAAACCCTGCATTTCCCGTGGCTAATCCAACTAGCCTCCATATTCCTCGACACTATGGGCAATTGACCATGCTCAATCCACCTAACTTGCACGTTTTTGAACTGTGGGAGGAAACCCATGCACACACGGGGAGTCGCCCGCAGATGGAATCAAACCCAGGTCCCTGGCACTGAGGGGCAGCAGTACTAACTACTGAGCCACTGTGCTGACTCTGACCTCCAGCCCCATTTTTTCCCCTCTAGTGATGCTATGTATTTCCTCTTCCCCCTTCCGCTCTTTGATTTATTGTTGGAATGCTAGTGTTGACTAGTGAAAATTGATGCAAACATCTTTATTCAGCTCCTTTATTTCCTGCTTCCCCATTATTATAACCTCAGCTTCAATGTCTAAGGGACCTATACACACTTTGGCCTGTTAATGTCCACTTACCCTCAAGTTTGTTTCCCTCTGTTTTTTGGGTTAACTTTTAATGTTAAAGCTCTCTGGCTTACCATAAACTTTTGGCACATTGAAATAGAAAAAAAATACTGTCCTTAAGTTCCTTGGTTAATCATGGCCAATTTGTCCCCTTCCTACAATCCTCCTACCTCTCAGCTGTGGTGAAAAAAGATCAGCTGACGCTGAGTCCAATAGACCTTTGGAAGACATTCCAAAAGAAAAGTCTTGGGCTCAAACAGTCAACTGTTTGACTTGCCACTGGAATTGCCAGACCTGCTGAGTTTCTATAGGGCTTTGCTGGAGATCTGAAATAAAAACATTTGCCCTATTTTATTTTAGTTCACCATCAGTTGGGACCAGGCAACAACAAGGTGTTTAAAAACGTTCCTCCAGTAAAGAGTCATCCTTAGGAATGAATGTGGGGTGTGAAAACTAGGCTTTTTTTTTTTAAACAAGACAAAGTCTTAACCCATTACAGCTACACTTTTGAGAGAGGGAGAGAGAGAGAGAGAGAGAGAGAGAGAGAAAGGACTTGGTCATACTTTTGTTTTGCATGTATATGCTTATCCAGATTGTTATGGATGACCTATAGGAAACTGTTCACTAACATTTGTCACATAGGTCCCAGTTTACTGTCACTCTGAGCATAAGGGCTCTTGTGGCACAGTGGTAGTGTCCCTATCTCTGGAGCAGGAGACCCAGGTTCAGCTCCCACCTGCTTTAAACGTTGCTCATAAAGTCTGTGAACAGATTAATTTTAATACATGCAGCTTGAGTTGGATACTTAATACCTTAATTTGCATACCCAACATTACCAACCAGATACAAGCTCAGGCACAAAACTTTTAAATCATATATTCAGAATCTTTGCAAGCAAATAACTAATGCAGCGCAGTATGCAAAAACGTTAGAATATGCAAATTGCATGAGTCACTGCCTTCAGTTCATTTTTGGGGGAGGGTGTGGAAAGAGAGAAAGTGGGTATGTGGAGGCATTCATGGGTAGATCACATTCCACACAGCTTCGGAAGAAAAAAAGCTTATGTCAGTGACAGACACTTTGTTTAGCACCAGTCACTAATGCACTGCTGCTGTTGGTCAGGTCTTCTTGGAGAAGAGCTTTTAATAAAACCAGTAGACAGCGCTCATTTTAAACATAAGGAAATGGTGTTTTTTCCTAATATCAGACATCTCGTGAGACTCGAGCCAAATAGACTATTACCAACTGAGACCTTTGTCAGTGTATTGGCTTAGCTCCCACTAGTTTTCTTTAGTCAAATCTGATCACTTGACCCCTGAAAGGGCCTAACTATTGTTTGCACAGAACAGCTGCTTAATGTCAGATCTCCATCTAAACCACAGGAGTTACCTTGTGGTTAGGAAACTTAACACCATTAGTTTTCACTATCCATTTGGTAACAATGACAGATTCTCTCCAGTATGTGAATAAATGCTCACCAGGAGCATTTTCGTGGTCCACCATGTAGAGGTCATCTTCATCTCCTTCCACATCGCCAAACAGGTAGTCAGTTGGCACATCACTACCTTCTGTCTCCTCATTCTCTGTGACATGATAGAAGGAAAATATCAAAGTTAGCTTGAATGCTGAAAGATTAAAAACTTCACTCAGAACATTTTTTTTTTTTTTTAAATCCATTGATGGGATGTAGGTGTTCTGACTGAGCCAGCCCCAGATGCCCTTGAGAAGGTGGTGAGCTAGTTCTTGGATTGCTGCAGGCTGTTTGGGGCAGATATACCCACTATGCAATTAAGGAGGGAGTTCCAGGGTTTTAACCCAGAATCCTCTGTTCTGAGGAAGGGTCACTGGACCCGAAATGTTAACTGATTTTTTGTTTTCCCCCCACCCCTCAGATCCTGCCAGACCTGCTGCACTTTTCCACCAACTTCTGTTTTTACCCCAGCGACACTGAAGGAACACGAATATATTTCCAAGTCAGGACAGTCAGAGGTTTGGAGGGGAACTTTAGTCAATTTAGATGTCTGACATTATTGCTGCCGAATTGCATCACAAGAGGAACACTGAACCACGAAGGCAGATTATTGCTACATTACCTCAACGTACAAGGAGTGAGGGCAATGCCTTCACCTTGCTCTCGAGATCTACTGGAGATCCAGCCTCACTGGAGTAAAGTGAGAGAGTAAACACCTGAAAGTCTACACTGCAATTTATGTGCTAGCAAGTGTAGAGTTTACATACTTTGAAACGTTTTACTTTAAATAGAATGCAGAAAACAAATCAGACAATAATTTGATTGTCACTTAAGCAAACTACTCTGGAGTGAAGAGCTCCAAGTAGCCTGATGTGTTATAATTGGGTTGTTATCTTTCAGAACCACAAAGAGCGCAAAGTTACAAGTAACAAGGTTTTCAATTTTTAGTACTAAAGATTCAATGTTAGGAAGCAGGAAGATGCAACCAGTGCAAATTTCATGCATCTCCTAGGAGAGATCTTCATTTAAGTTCACCTGAACAGTTTTCACTACTTCAGTGGTCAGTTACAGAAAAAATATATAGAAAAATTTATTGGTGGGGAAAATAAGAGTGAGTGAAGAAGGGGAGATAAATTACCTCAGGTGGAATAACGAGAGAGTCATGGTTGGAGTTGGTGGCCAAGGACAGGTTATCCCTGGATTATCTAGCACAATCACTGACATTGCATCATTTTACTTTTTAAAATCCACACCAATAAAGTGTCGAAAATTTTATCACTGATAAATCCATTGTGGTTTATAAAAGATTAATTGGATAGATGTGAATTAATTGGTTGAGCTAGAATCCCAGCAACATGTACAAAAATATTACTGTACCTTCATTTGCAGTAATCAAAGGGTTTGAGGAATCTAAGTGATTAATCTCTTGCCAATTTTCAGCCTTGCTTCGCTCCAACCTCGTCTCATTGTTAAGTGCTACAGATAGCTCCTTAAGACTGGGAAGAAAAATAAAACATGAATCGATTACATTAAATGGAAAGAAATGTTAGCTCAAAAATTCACCAGATCAGACAGAATTTGAAAAGGAGGGAGCCTCGAACAGAGAATCTGAAATACATTCCAATAAGAAACACTACTTGTATGTAATCCAACATAATTCATCTGCACATAGCTTGCACGTATGCCAAATGAGCATAAAACAAAAAAGACAAAGTCAAGACAAAAATAATTGAAGCCAACTTAATTATAAGCCATAAATGTAGTCTTACCCTAGTATTCTGCATTTGAAACATTTTTAAATTAAAATTGCCCCTTCGTTACTTACCTGTTCATAAGAGGCAAGCCCCCGCTCTTGCCTATACTTTGATTCAAGTTGACTGATGAAATAGCACCTGGGTTGGAATAGACGATCCTCAGCATTGTCCATGTCTGAGCCACCTAGACACAGAAAGGAGCAAATCTCATACACACCAGTGCTTTAATCCATCAGAATGCTAACAGAGCCATAGTTAAAAGAGCACACATTTGATCCACCCACAATTCAGAGCTCTTAGTGTCAACTACATTATTCTAACCAGTGTTTGTAATAGTCACTGTAAAATGCAATTAAGACTGCATCAAATGGGAGGGGTGGAGAGCCACAATGTTACCAGCACCTTAACCACCATGCACATCAGAGTGCAAATTTTAAATGCTGGGGTCCACTGTTTATTACTGTAAACTTACATGTGTGATATTTACATGTTTTATGATGTATTTTAGAATTTTGTTTTAGAATTAGTGCCACGTGGCTTTTGGTCTTTGAGAGAGAGGGAGTTTACTAATGATTAAATGGTAAGTATTTCTGCAGCACAGTTTCTAACAAAAATACCAGAGAGAGATTTCCTCAAGGACTAATGGGAATTTGTTTGTATTGGACAGTTATTTTAACCAGACAAAGTAAACATCGAAGAGAGCATTTGTTTGTTTCAGTTACAAGGACTTTTGCATAGGGGGAGACATCTACAGCTTGGAAAGGCTTTGGGTTGCAGTTCACAGTGGTCCTGGAGGAAGTTAGATGTGCAAAATACTTTCCCCTGAAGAAAGGAAATGGTTTAGACTTGTTAAGAAATAGGTTACCGCAGTGTGAGGAGTTTAGGTCCAGAGTTCAAGTCCAGAGTTCCAGACCGCAAGTGCTTGGTTAGAATCCTGAAGGGATTCTTTGAAGCCAAGAAAGTCTAGACTCACTTGTATTTTTTTAAAGATTAATCTATTTTTCTAATCAATCTTTTTAAGAGATGTTGTTACGTACCTGTAGAGCAGGCGAGACTTGAACCCCAGCCTATTCGTAGGGACTGTACTGCTGTGCCACAGCTAGGCCCCTAGGTTTAGCTGTATTAATACTCAAGGAGGCGATAAACTCTCATGACCAAAAATTGAAAAACAGATCATCAAGTCAAGGCCTACTAACCCTAACCCTACAAATACAGAAACAAACTGATGTTGGAGTACTATAGAGGAATGCTGTTGGGATTGATGGAATATTGTATTTTACCAGGAGCTTCAAAAATCGTAAAATTGTGTTCTACATAAATAGAGATAGTAGGAACTGCAGATGCTGGAGAATCTGAGATAACAAGGCGTGGAACTGGATGAACACAGCAGGACAAGCAGCATCGGAGGAGCAGGAAGGCTGATGTTTCGGGCCTAGACCCTTCTTCAGAAATTCTGAAGGCCTTGACTTGATGATCTGTTTTTCAATTTTTGGTCATGAGTGTTTATCGCCTCCTTGAGTATTAATACAGCTAAACCTAGGGGCCTAGCTGTGGCACAGCAGTACAGTCCCTACGAATAGGCCGGGGTTCAAGTCTCACCTGCTGTACAGGTACGCAACAACATCTCTTAAAAAGGTTGATTAGAAAAATAGATTAATTTTTAAAAAAATACGAGTCTAGACTTTCTTGGCTTCAGAAATTCTGAAGAAGGGTCGAGGCCCGAAACGTCAGCCTTCCTGCTCCTCTGATGCTGCTTGTCCTGCTGTGTTCATCCAGCTCCACATCTTGTTATCTCTATCTTCTATGCAAATAGGTTGGTTTATCCTGTTTCGTCAGTTATTTCACATAACTGACAGTAAAACCATATCTGCAGAATTGCATGCTTCTGCTACAGTGAAAAACCACCTTGCTAAATCAAGTTGTACAGCATGGAAACAGATCCTGCGGTCCAACATGTCCATGCTGAACAGATATCCTAAATTAATTTAGTCCCATTTGCCAGCATTTGGCCCATATCCATCTAAACCCTTCCTATTCATATAGCCATCCAGGTGTCTTTTAAATGTTGTAATTGTACCGGTCTCCACCACTTCCTCTGGCAGCTCATTCCATATGTGCACCACACTGCTTAAAAAAAGTTGCCCCTTAGGTCCCTTCTAAATCTTTCCACTCTCACCTTAAACGTACACCCTCTAGTTTTGGATTCCCCTACCCTGGAGAAAAGACCTTGATTATTAACCCTATCCAAACCCCTCATGATTTTATCAACTTTTATGACGCCACCCCTCAGCCTCCAACATGCCAGGGAAAATAGCCCCAGACTATTCAGCCAAAAGTGGCCTGACTAAATATCCTTCACAACCGCAACATGACTCACCTCCTACAGTCAATAGAGAAAACCAAAATGTATCAACCTCAATTTCAGTCTGGAATCTGACTTGTCCAGTATTAGGATCATAACTGAAGCACAAATAGAATACATCTTGAGCAGCCTTAATATAAATCATTTGAATGCTATAGCTGGGGACTGACTATAGTTCATTCAAAGCCTTGTTATTCATTAGTTCTCAAAGTACTACTTGGGGAAGTGACAAGTTATATTTACCATTCAACCATCATATAGCATGGCATTCCTCAGTCATGACACCCAGGCAGGCACATTCTTACCAGTAAATAACCAAGTATGTGCACCATCAATTGTGCTCATTAAATAGACAAAGGTTTTCTCTCTGTCCTTAAAGATGATTTTAATAATAAATCATTATTTTGAGGAGCAATTTCAAGTCTGCTAACAGCTCCCTGCTATATGACCCAAAAGGGGTTATTCTTCAGGGATAATGAATAATGGACCAGTTAGGGTAGCAGTAAACAGCAGACATTTCCCCTCCACCCCACCTCAATTGGCACGTGCACTGCTGGATTTCTGCTGAAGTCGTGACAACAGAAGGGGCAGCTGGAAACGTAATTCCTTTAGATTTTTAAAAGCAGTGGGTGGTGGAGTGCGTGTACCTTTTATACTTAACATATAAATATTCCATTCTTGACCCAGGAAACCTCAGTACTGTACCTGGTAACGATATAATTCTTTAGCGATTTTAGCATTATGATCACAGAGCTCAGCCAGTGACCGACCAGTCAGAATGTACTGTTGTGCCATGTTGACAAACCAGTCCATGGAGTTGCTGCCCCCTTCCATTTCAAACACATTCAGAGCACTGGACACATTTGCAAATTGCTCTGATAAATCCGGCTTCTTGAAGAAAAAGATAGGATAGCGTCTCTCGCCTCCGTAGGTTTTCCGATTGGAGTCACTGGTAAACATGCTATCTTTTCCAGCAAAAGCCAAGTCGCCAAACAGCCCATAGCACAGCCCTTCAGGATTGGCACGATCAACAGGTCGGCTGGCATCTTTAAACATGTGCTGATACAGAGTGCTGTCTTTTGATCCAGAAAGGAGGTAATAAGGATCGTGAATATGGCGCCATACAATTCCTGTGGTCACATCCTTGTGCTCCTCAAACATTCCAAATGGAATGTATGGGCGTCGGATATCCCAGACATAAATGTTGTGATCTACCATCATGGAGCACGTGGCCAAATGGTACTTCATTTCCGGTCGCCATTTCACACGTGCGACTGAGGCAATAGTCTGGACGCAATAGATCTCTTTGGTCCTAGTTGTTGAAATGTCCCATACTTTCACCATTTTATCTCGCCCTCCAGTTGCTAACCATCCTCTGAAAAGGAACAAAAACAATCATTGTGTTGAACTTATTATTTACTCTTGGAGACATTAAGATTTATATATTACTTGTCCAACCAGTGAAGAAGTTTTTTCTACAAAAATAAAAGTCAAATGTTTAGACCAAAGCAGTTCAACAAGAACATTGTAGATCATTGGCACATGGAAAAGAGTGTATTTTAGGGAAAGGAACGGTGAACAGCAGAATGTTCCTCAACCAGAGTAAGACAAAGACAGAAGAGGGCCGTGGGAAAAGCAAAACAGGATCTAGATTTTCACGTACATGTTGCTAAATTAATACTGAATTCAAAACAGATCTAGGGTATCGCGTCTGGAGCAGCGTGTGCAATTCTGAACACTCACGATGAACAATATAGCAAGGTGGATGTAGAAAAGATGCTTCCTCTTGTGGGAAAGTCTAGAACTGGAGGACACAGTTTTAAAATTAGGGATTGCCTTTTTAGGCCAGAGAGATGAGAACTGTTTTCTCCTAGACTGCCTTAGAAGGTAACAGAAGCAGGGTCATTAAATATTAAGGCTGATATAGACAGACGGGAATATGAAATTCAAATCAGTCGGCCATTATCTTATTGAATGGACGAGCAGGGTCAAGGGGGCAAGTGGACTACTTCTGCTCCTATTTTGTTCATAAGTGCATCAAGGATACTCAAAAACATAAGATTTGAGAGGGTAGTTGGTGAAAATCCATTTCCACTGTTTGAAAATAAACAGGAACAAAAGGATATAAATTTGGGTTATGCTCAATTAGATTTCACACACAGGGTTACAACATGAAATACCCTACCATAATGCAGCAACAATTGTTTAAAAATAGAATTGGATAGGTTTTAGAGAACAAAACTCTAAAAAGTTTATGAAGAAAGGAGAAGGAAATAGGATGTAGGATTGTAACTCCAGCTGAAGAACAGAGACTCAGCACTAGTGAGATGGAGCAGACTGGTTTCCTGGGCCTATTCTATTATTTTTACATACACACAAGAGACTATTAAAGGTACTCCATGTCAAATCAGATATGGGGCAATGATATGGTGGTCTCCCTTTTTTAAAAATAAAGAGCTCAACATAAATACCCACACCTAAATTTTACAAGGGTGTTAAAAACTGCACCGTGGTCTATAGTTATATTAGGTGCAAAAACAATACAAAGTGCCCATCCAAAGTAGCTTGCACTATCACCCAAGTCTTGCTTACAAATAACATATTCCACAGAACTTGAATGGTGCTGCTCATTAAGTATTAAAATTCTCTGGTAGCATCTAAATTTGGCTCATTCAGGGTGGCACTGGTTTGATCGTCCGTGATCCTCTAAATTCTGCGAGTTTGTCTTTCGAAGGGGAGTTGTGTAACAGGCTGGCACACATCGTGGAAGATCCAATATGTTGCCAGCTAGCAGGGCACTGTCACAAATGTTTCAGCAACGTCTCCCTCATTTCAGTTACTCCATCTGTCACACCACCTTTGAGCTTTCCTGGGCTTCCCAGTTTATGAAAAGCCACAAATTGCTGCGAGAGTCAGTGAAGTAGCACGAGTGCAAGTGTCCTGTCCCGTTGTCCCCCACCACCATCTCTTTATTGACAGCTCCTCCTTACTTTCCATTTAGATTCTAAGAGATTATGCCAGTAGAAGCTGGCTATGTAGTTGTCTTGCTGGCTGTCACCTGTGATTCCCCATATGGTGAGTACCTAATCTCAGCTGCATAATAAGCAGGTAATGAATGCAGGTTGGACAACTTTCCACTGACAGCAAGTGAGCATGAGGGCATGAAACAATCCACCACGCTGCAGTGTGCCTGCAGGAGCCTTGTCAAAACCTTTAGTAAGCTGCCTGGCCAATAGCTCGGCCAAGACAGATCACTGCTTGGATGGGGAGAAAACCAACGGCTAAATAGCAGAAAATAATTTCACCCTGCTCATGTTAAGTAAATAAAAATAATGCTAAATAAATAGCAGAAAATAATTTCAACAATAGGTGCTATTCAGGTCAATCCCAAAAAAAAAACCTACTTATAGTTTTATTCATTTATTGGAAATGTGATCAGGGCTCCAGATTACATATTCTACAATTAGCTGGCAATTTTCAAAAACAAAATTTATCACTATGTTGCATAGCTTTTGCAAAATTTTGACAATTGGTATAATTTTAGTTTTTGTCTGATGCAAAAACAATATAGGTTAAACTTCCCCAAGGCTTCACAAAGGGGTAGCATGATATCCTTGAGTTTTCAGGCTTGTAATTTAACATGCAGTACCGGAGAAACTCAGCAAGTCTAGCAGCATTTGTAGAGATAGAAACAGAGTTAATGCTGAGTCCTGTGACCCTTCATCAAATATTTGACATGATGCTCCCTCTAGTATGTACGTACTTATCATTCACTGATGTCTGTCGGCCATGTTGATTGAGCAACGTTATACTGAAGCTGACTTTTAAGTTCTTAAATGTACCTCAGTTGTTTGGCAAAGGGAAACAAAAAGGAAAAAAGTCTTATCAAGACTCTTATGAAATTGCTGAAGGTTGCAAGAGCCTCATTTTACTCACCTATCATCTGGGTGCCAGTCACAGCAGAAGACAGGTCCATTATGTGCTGTAAACATGCGCTCATATCTATCTGGCCGTCTTATGTCCCAGAGCTGAACATTACCATTTTCAAATGAAGCAGCAAATGTGAAATAGTCTTTTATACTGAACTGGACATCCCGGACACTTTCTGACTGACCTACAGAAGATAAAGTTCCACTTGCAAGATTACCAAAATAGGTTCAATAGTTACGGCAGTTAATACTGGCAGGACTTATTGGAACACATAAATCTTAAGTCAACGAGATTGTCTCTTCTACACAATTTAATTAGCTTCTATCGCATTACTTTGAATGGTTCATTTTGCTCTCAGGGTTACAGTTCACAGTTAAGTGGAAATCCTAGTCAGGTGCAACAGGATAGCTGGTGAGACATATGGAAAGTATTCATTTAGTGATTAGAGTGTGTTAAGATTCATTGTTGGAGGATTGTCTGTGTGTGTTCATGTGCATGTATAGGCGTGTGTACAAACATTTAATCCACAAGCAGCTAACCAGTGCTTGAGGGTCCACTTCCTTCCCACATCCAACAGTCTTCACAACAGGAGTTACAACTTCCAACAATAAAATTGAAATATGTTAACATTTCAAATGAAACAGTTTAGTAAGAGAACATAAATCCAAACTACTAAAGAGGCAAAATGGACTGATAACAAGGGGCTATGTCCAAAAAAAAGTATTCAAATGTACGAAATGACTTCTGGATAAAACAGTGGAGAAAAAAAAAAGTTGCTTCTCAAATCACCTCCTTCAAGCATCTTATAACAGTTTAAAGGGACAACTTTAAGCAAACTAGTCCAAGATAACTGCTTTCTAAATTGTATTAAAGGCACCATTCCCCACCCCCACAGGATGGTATCTGCCTCAAACGGAGGAAAGAGAGGCTTTAGTGTTAATCCTTTATTAGACAATCAGGAAACAACACATCTTCGCATCCCTTCAACTTTGTTTCAGGCAGACATGCCACTAAGGAAGTAAATACTAGGGAAACTTTTGAAAATTTGCCAGCAATCAGTGCTGATATTTCTCTAGCTCATTAAAACGACAGCCTCATTGTAAAAATTATTTCCATTTTAGTGTAAAATTTACAAAACATGTGTAACCATTCATGAAAAATTGTGCAACTTGATTTTTTTATATGAATTGCAAATACAGGAATGCTGTTGCCTACATGAAATGATCACCGAGTTTGCAGGAACATTGATAATTATATCTTTTACCAGAGAAGGTGCTCACAGATTCCCTCTTCCGGAGATCGAAGCACTTCATGTAGCCATCCTGGGAACCACTCAGCAGCATGTGAATCTCGTTGGGGTGGAAGCAGACCTTATTGACTGTGCGCTTGTGCTCAGTGAAAAGCTGATCCTGTTTGTTGCGAGACGGTTTGCCCAGATTCCACGTGACCACAGCTCCATTCGTGGCCGCTGTTGCCAGTAAATTATCATCCATCTGATGCCACACCACATCAGCACAGCTGAAATTCAGGGACAGCTTGCGCCCAACCCGGAGATTCGCCCTTTCCACAAACTGCTCCTCTTCTATGGAGTAGATTTTAAAGATGTTCCGCCCCGCCACTACCACCTGAGCAGCGTCCCTACATACACTAATGGCGTTGGCGGGTGCATCAAGGTGGCAGAACATAGTTCGCCCTGTGATGGTTGAGCCACTCAGGACCGTGGTCACTCGTGCCATCTTCTCCATCAAAAACACAAGTAACTTCAGGCGACGTTGCCAGTTAGGAAATGGGAGCTGCTGTTTTCAATTCCGTCAGTACTCCCAATCTGACAAAAAGAAATCCACAGTTCCACGTTTCAAACAGGTGACAAATTTGTCCTTATTAACAAGTCAGCTTATCTGGTACATCAGTATGGATGCTGACACGTTGTAGTGTGCGAATCACCATTGTCCTGTGAACACTGTCAAGTTGAATTTAACTCCTCACATTTAAGGCAGTTCCAGAGTTTTAGATAGACAGAACCCCAGATTCACATCAATTTTGTTGAAAGCCTGAAATTAGAAAAAAAAAATAGAAATTAAGTCAGTTTAGAAATAAAAAGACAAAAGGAAAATGCTGTGGATGCTGGAAATGTGAAGGCAGAATAAAAATAGCTGGAAATGAAACCCACGTCAGGCAGCATCTGTGGAGAAAAACAGTTTGTTTCAGGTTGATGACAGCGAAGAATGAAATAAAAAGAATTTGACAATATTAACACCTAAAGACACACGACATGCTTGCAAGTTTTCACTGAAGGCTGGATAAATGCATGGGGAATATCTCAGGGCTCTATTACTTGTTTCCTCTGCTATCTTAAAAAAAAGAAATGCACATACCTTATATTTCACTTAAGATTATTAGAACAAAGAACAATACAGCACAGGAACAGGCCCTTCAGCCCTCCAAGCCTGTGTCGACACATTTTGCTCTATGCTAAAACTGTCTTCACACGCAGGATCTGTATCCTTCCATTCCCTTCCTATTGTTGTATTTGACCAGATATTTCTTGAATGCTGCTATCATGTCTGCTTCCACCACCTCATGCGAAAGAAGTGTGAAAACTTGGCTCGCTCATCTCTTTTTAACCTCTCTCCCTCCCTGCACCTTGAACCTCTGTCCCCTCGTAACAGACCCCTACATCCTGGGAAAAAGCCTCATACTTTCCATTTAGTCACATTTTTAAAATTTACCCTTTCACCCTTGACAGTTAGGCTCACAGATCAGCATACAGAAAAGATGATGCTGCACAAATTTACACTCCAAGGTGATTCAGCTCCAAGTAAGTGCAAGGCTTGTTACAAATCTTATTTTTTAATACAGATCTATTCAGAAGTGCTGCAGATGCATTTTCCGTATATAGTGCTAAAATGTGATTGACCACATGATACCTAGAAAAAACAGTTGCCATCGATTGTAAACATGACGTTTAAATATTGTTGTGTTTTGGCATTGTGTCTAAGTTTCAGGGTAAAATGAAGGAGGCAACACTATAGTTCTGAAGGCTGTGTGAGGGAGATGCTTAAGATTAAGCAAACAGAATTTTATTAGGAAGGGGTTAGCTCTTTAAACTCAGGAGGTAATGGTCACAGTATCTGTGCTTACAGTGGTTAGAATGCTAGTCTCCAAAGTGCCAGGAAGGAGTTGAGAATATCAAGTTGTACAGTTATGCATTAAACTGTCCCTTTACTTCCAAAGGTAAAAGGCAGCCAGGATGGTCAAAGATAGCTAATCAACAATTGCCCTGAAAATCACAGGCCAGGTAGTGTGACTGACTCCAGATGTCGTCTTTTTATTTTGGGGAGGGGGGGGGGTGCGGAATGCAGAAAAGGCTAAAACAGGTTTACTGCACAGGAATATGAATGAGAGCCAATGCTCAATTGAAGGTCATATTCAGGAGCACTCACAAGGAGACTGGAGGATTCAACCAGCTTGCAACAGAATTCCAGGACAATCGCTCACCACAAAAGACAGCTCTGTAGTTAAAAACTACCAGACTGAGAAAGAAAAGGAATGAAAGCAACTCTTTAGAAGCCAAGGCTCCCTTTGGATGGCATCAAAAATGACATGACTACTTACAGGACATTGTAAAAAGCATAGACGTGAAGTCAGTTATTCAACTGAATTTGTCTCCAACTAAAAAGTCTTAGTGAATAGTATTTAGTCAGTTTGTCACAAAGAAATCAATGTGAAATCTTGTTGAGTTAGTCTTTCAGCTATTAACAGGAAGTTTTGATTCCTTTTTAAAACAGCTATTGGTCACTACCAGAAATCATAACAAATGAGGCAACAATGCAGAAAGACAAAAATTCTAGTCAGAATATATACAGGAAAAATTCAACTTAATTTTTTATACCTCACTACTACAAAAAGGTGGAATTAGTTGAACTGAAATAACATTCACAACTCTGAACATTGAGTCTTTTGCTTTGAGATACTCATTATTTAAACATTTCATGAAAAATATTATTATAAGATAACATAATTTACATTCCTAAAGTATAGTCAAGATTAATTTTGTAATTCTATGTTTAATGGGAAATATTTAAACTTAAGACAAAATTACACTGAACAACATTGTTCAAAGTTGAACAGGTGGAGTTCACATTTTATACTGCAGCTATATGCTAGCAACACAAGTGGTGTTTACCACTAACAGGATGCTGCCATGAAGCCAAAAGACAGCTGTCCATCACGCAAACAAGTAATGTTGCGTATAAATTTCAATACAATACAATATAATATCCTTTTATTGTCATATGTATTCTATTGTAGGAGTACAGTGAAAAGCTTTTACAACATTTGCCTTATCACAACATCTTAGGTACAGGTACCTAGGTAAAAAATTGTTGGATACACGAGGGGAATAAAAGTAGTTGCATTAATTAGACAGTTGAAAAATAAATTAAAAATAGGACTTTGTTAAAGGATTGACTTTACAGTCAGGTAGGAAATTTCAAATAGACATTACAGTGTAACAGCTCAGCACAGAGCCTCCACATGCAGTCTGACCACTCACACTAAACCCCTGTCCAACAGACTTCCCCACTCTACGCCAAGCCCCAGACTGCTCCATACCAACACTCTGCTGCTCCAAGGTAAGTTCCAGGACTGCCTCCCCTGCACTGGTCTCTGCCCAGGGCTCACTGTACAACGCTCCAGGGCTGCTTTCCCGTGCTGTTGTGGCTCGCAGCCCACGCACTGTACCAGGGCTTACTATTGCAAAGCAAGGTAGGTATGCTATATGACCCAAAGAATGGGTATTAGTCACACCCAGCCAGCCAGGGCCAACAAAACTCTAAACTGTGTGTAAGCAAAGCTTTTCAATGTATTACAGTACATGTGACAATAAATCAAAACTAAAATTATTCTACACGATTCCACAATTAGTCAACATTTGTTAAGTAATGCAGATTACCCAAAAATTATGCTCACAAGCAATTTAGAACCATCAGGCTCGCAGGCGCTGGAATCTTCAGAGATTAATACAAAGACAGAAAGAATACGTAGACAAATGAACACGTTTCAACTGACCAAATCAAGCAATATGCTGATTCATTCCTCAGGACAATGTCTTGACCAGTCATCAACCCACCTGGTTTCAATTTAAACAAAGTTGTTCAGTGAGTTATCCTCTACCATCTGCTAATGTATTCTCCATTCTCAAGCTGCAAGTCTGAATTAAATACAAGTGCTGGAGAAACTCAGCAGGTCCGTCAGCATCTGGGCGGGGGTGGGAGTTATTTCGTTCCCAGTCGAATAAATAACTTCTGCTTCGGAACTGGAGGGGTTTTCTTGCAGGGAGATCAACGGGGGAGTCATCTGAGTGTTGATCTGACCTTCTCCCCACCCCCAGCTCAGCCTCAGTGTCGGCCCCAGGGTCATCGCAGCCTCTCCGTCCTGGGAGAACAGCCTCGAACGCCGACATTACAGCCACAAGAGACCTAACGCCCGCCAACACAAACGGAGAACAAAACAGGCAACTGCGAATTTTACTTTCTCTTTCAAGAGTGTCCAGCGTTCAGTGGAACCACTGCAAGCCTTCCCCTGCCCAGCCCAGCTGGGGGTGAGGTGTCTATAACACTCACTCTCCGCCCACGGAATTTTCCTCTTCTTTCCCCCAGCAACACAAACCCCGTTTATAAAACAAACGCCCTCACCTTCTCCTCGCCGCCATGCACCCGGAAACCGTCGCCCCGTCCCTTCCGCCCGCCGCCATGCCCCCGGAAACCGTCGCCGCGTCCCTTCCGCCTGCAGCCCGCACAAACGTTCCGCCCTGAAACCCGCCACCGAAGTTTTAACAAACACAAAATGATCGAGAAGCGGTTTCCGCCTTTCGGGGTCCTCTCCCCCTCCCGCCCCGAACCCGGCAACGGGGAAATTCCAGCCGGCGATCTGTCCTTGATGTGCAGGGAGAGAGTAAGGAATAAACTGCAACGGGTTGGTGGCCCGGTCCGGCCTCGCGTAGAAACTACAACTCCCGAGATGCCAGGCGGCGGGCTGCGCCCTCCCACGTGATATAAACACAAGTCACGTGTGCCTCCCGCGACCAATCGTTCCGCTCACTTCGGTAACGATGGAAACGGCTGGGCCTTGAACTGCAGAGGGGGTCGCACTCGGGGAATGGGACCTGTGTGACCAGCAATTACTGCTTCTGTCCTGGAGAGATCGAAGGATGATGGTACTGCATGAGCTTTTTATACCAGCTTCCCCCAGCCTTTTCAAATCTCGCAGCTGCCTTACCATCTTTCATCTCCTGCACAGCCTGTGGATGATTTTCTTTCCCATCCACCCACCAGCCCCCAGCTTGAACAGTAACTTTTGGTCCGGGGAAAATCTTCTTGAAAGGGCTCGGAAAAGATTTACAAGGATCTGAGCTGCAGGGAGAGGCTGAACAGGCTGGGGCTATTTTCCCCGGAGCGTCGGAGGCTGAGGGGGTGGGGTGACCTTATAGAGGTTTATAAAATCATGAGGGGGCATGGACAGGGTGAATAGGCAAGGTCTTTTCCCCAGGATAGGGGAGTCCAAAACTAGAGGGATAGGTTTAAGGTGAGGGGGGGAAAGATTTAAAAGGGACCTAAGGGGCGACTTTTTCATGCAGCTGGTGATGCTTGTATGGAATGAGCTGCCAGAGGAAGAAGTGGAGGCTGGTACAATTACATTTAAAAGGCATCTGGATGAGTGTATGAATAAGAAGAGCTTATGGGCCAAATGCTGGCAAATGGGACTAGATAAATTTAGGATATCTGGTCGGCATTGACAGGTTAGACGGACGGGTCTGTTTCCATGCTGTACAACGCTATGACTATAAAAACCAAAAGAACTGCAGATGCGGTAAATCAGGAGCAAAAACAAAGTTGCTAGCAAAGCTCAGCAGGTCTGGCAGCGTCTGTGAAGGAGAAAACAGGGTTAACGTTTCGGGTCCGGTTCTGAGGAAGGGTCACCGGACCCGAAACGTTAACTCTGTTTTCTCCTTCACAGATGCTGCAAGACCTGCTGAGCTTTTCCAGCAACTTTGTCTTTGTTCTGTGACTCTATAAGTTATTTTCCTCAGAGTAGAGATGGCCGGGGCTACAGAGTTATGAGGAGCTTAATTAGGGAGAAACTTTCCCACAGAAAACTCCTCGGAGGCTGGTGTCCCATCATCAATCACCCTTTATTTACAAAATAATAATAGCACTGCCTTTCATTGAGTCAGGCATTCAGCGGGCCCAGTATCCCTGACATTTAACCTTCTTTGCCAACCAGATTAACAGCCCCAATTAGGGAACTCGTATTCCATGAGGTCCATCTGGCTGAGCTCGTTACAATCACTACATCTCTCCCCCCTCCTTAGTAGATGGGACAGCAACCAGGGACAAATTTTTAAGGTTAGGAGCAGGGTGTTTAGAGGGGATTTGAGGAAGTTTTTTTTCACCCCCCGAAGCTGGAACTCACTGCTAAAAGGATGGTAGAGGCAGCACCTTCAGATATTTAAGCGTGTAGGTAACGGTAGGACACCAAGAAGCTCAGAGAAATAAAGGGATCTTGCTGTTCTTGTCCACAAATCCCCAAAGGTGAGAGGGTAGGTTAATAGGGTATTTAAGAAGGCAGAAATACCAAAGAACTGCAGATGCTGGAAATCAGAAATAAAAACAGAAATTGGTGCAAAAACAGGAATGGTAGTATCTCTTCTGAAGTAGGGTCACTGGATCCAAAAGGTTAACTCTGTTTTCTCTCCACAGATGCAACCAGACCTGCTGAGTTCTTTCCAGCAATTTCTGTTTTTGTTTAAGAAGGCATGAGGGCACATGCTTTCATCAGTGCACAAAGGAGAAACTCTCCCCCTTAGTAAAGAGGATGTGGGACAAATGCTGGCAAATGTGACTAGATACATTTAGTTTATCTAGTTTTAACTTAGGAAATGGGCGTTTAGAGGGGATTGGAGGAAAATGGTTTCACCCAGGTGGGTATCTGGGTTGTTTTCCTTAGACCAGTGAAGGATGAATGGGGGGCAGAGGTGGAATCTGATTGAGGTGTAAGGGTTGTGGGTATCTGGAATTTGCTGCCTAAAAGGGTGGTACAGGCAGGAACCCTTGATGTTTAGGAAGCATTTACATCAGCACTTGAAATGCCTTAGCATATAAAGCTACTGATGTTCGATGTGGACATGATGGGCCAAAGGATACTTCTATGCAATAAAAACTCTATGACTGTCCAAAGAAAACTGGCATCCCAAACTGGTCTGACCTGACTTGCAAAACGAAACCCAAAACAGTGTAAGATAACAAGGTGTAGAGCTGGATGAACACAGCAGCCCAAGCAGCATCAGAGGAGCAGGAAGCAGGAGCAGATTTTTTTCTTAAGAAACGTCTAGGCCCAAAACGTCAGCCTTCCTGCTCCTCTGATGCTGCTTGGCCTGTTGTGTTCATCCAGCTCTACACCTTGTTATCTCAGATTCTCCAGCATCTGCAGTTCCTACTATCTCCAAAACAATGTAACTGAATTGGCTCTGGAATGGCCTAACAAACCATTTGATTCAAGGGCAACTCAGGATGGGCAACAAATGCTGGCAGATGGGATAAATTGTGGGAAAATGTGAAGTTGTTCACTTTGGCAGGAAGAATGAAAAGCAGAGTGTTACTTAATGGAGAATAACCGCACATATCTGAGGAGCAGAAGCATCTGGTTGTTCTGGTACACAAGTTGCAAAAAAGTTAGTTATAGAGTCATAGAGATGTACAGCACGGAAACATACCCTTCAGTCCGACTTGTCCGTGCCAACCAGATATCCTGAATAAATCTAGTCCAATTTGCCAGCATTTGGCCCATATCCTTCTAAACCCTTCCTATTCATGTACCCATACTGATGCCTTTTAAACGTTGTAATTGTAACAGCCTTCACCACTGCCTCTGGCTGCTCATTCCATACATGCACCACCATCTGCATGATAAAGTTGCCCCTTAGGTCCCTTCTGTATCTTTCCCCTTTTACCTTAAACCTACGCCATCTCGTTTTGGACTCCCCCAACCCAGGGAAAAGACCTTGTCTATTTACCTTTCCATGCCCCTCATGATTTTATAAACATCTATAAGGTCACTTGTCAGCTTCCGATGCTCCAGGCAAAACAGCCCCAGCCTATAACTCAAACCGTCCAACCCTGGCAGCATCCTTGTAAATCCTTTCTGAGCCCTTTCAAGTTTCACAACATCAAACCTATAGCAGGAAGACCAGAGCTGCATGCAGTATTCCAAAAGTGGCCTAACCAATGTCCTGTACAGCAGCAGCATGACCTCCCAACTCCTATACTCAATGCACTGATCAATAAAGCAAGGTCTAGGCCCAAAACGTCAAGCTTTCCTGCTCGGCCTGCTGTGTTCATCCAGCTCTACACCTTGTTATACCAAACACCTTCTTCGCTATCCTATCTACCTATGACTCCACTTTCATAGAATCCCTACAGTGGGGAAACAGGCCCTTCGGCCCAAGAAGTCCACACCAAACCTCAGAGCATCCCACCCAGACCCATCCCCCTACAACCCACCTAATCTACACCTCCCTGAATACTATGGGCAATTTAGCACAGGCAATCCACCTAACCTGCACATCTTTGGACTGCGGGAGGAAACCGGAGCACCCAGAGGAAACCCATGCAGACACAGGGAGAATGTGCAAACTCCACACAGACAGTTGCATGAGGGTGGAATCAAACCCAGGTCCCTGGTGCTGTGAGGCAGCAGCACTAACCACTGTGCCACCATGCTGCCCACAAGGAACTACCTATAACAAGTAATTAACAAAGTTAATGGAATGCTATCAATCATCGTGAGATGACATGAACATTAAACTAAGGACGATAAGCTTCAGTCATATACAGCTTAGGTGAACCAACATCTGAAATACTTGGCGTGCTGTGTTCATCCAGCTCTACACCTTGTTATCTTGGATTCTCCAGCATCTGCAGTTCCTATTATCTCTGAAATACTGTGAGTGGTTTTGATCTTTTTAAGGAGGAATGTAAATCCATTGAAGGCAATACACTGTGTTGATACTTGGAATGTGCAAGGAGTCTTATGAGGAAAGATTAGACAGGATGGGCTTGTTTGCATTGAGGTTTAGAAGAGGGAGGGCTGACTTGATGAACGTGTATAAAATGCTGAAATTTCTTGACAAGAACGTGGAAAAGATTTTCCTTTTGAGGGTGAGTTCAGAACTAGGACACACCGTTTTAAAATTATTGGTCTTATGTGTAGGACAGAGATGAGGGATAATTTTCTTTCAGAGAGTTGTGTGATCCGTGAATTCTCTGCTTCAGAATATGGTGAGGGGAGGTTTATTGAATATCTTTAAGATGGGATGTAAATGAATTCTTGTTAGGTAAGGATATAAAATGTGGAATTAAAAACACAAAGAGATCGGCCGTGATCTTATTAAATGGCAGAGCAGGCTTGAGGGGCTTAATGGCCTTCTGCTGCTCCTAATTTATCTGCTCATATGCCAGTCATGTTCACAACCCATGAAAGGAGTCACCATAAAAAATCATGCAGCTCTTGTTAAGGATGGAAAGGACTCAGCCACCTTTATATTAAGATCAAAGTTTACAAGTACACAATTATTAGTTCACATAAACGCAATCTGTTCCCTTCATACTTTTACAAAATTTGATCAAATTAGCCCTAAATCTCTGGTCCTCCAAAGGATACAGCTCCTTAAGCCAATGTGGGCAATTAAAAATGTTTTAAATGTGCCTTTAATTGTATGTCCCTCACTTGAATCCATCACAGAGCATCAATGTCTGCCATCATATAATGCAGCCAAAATCGGACACAGGATTTTAACTGAGGCCCCACCAAACTGTGCTTTGTTTTACAGTGAATTGACTGGTGGATGCAACCCAGAATCCTGTTTGCTTTAGCTATCACTTCACAGCTTTAGTTATGAACCCTCAAACAGTCAGGCAATAAAAGATCCAGATTGTTTACATTCACCATTGGCCTTAATTCTGGTTCACCTAGGATGTAAGTGTATGTATATAAGTGATCACTTCCTTACATGGCACTCCACACTTTTAAGTCAAACGTCATCAGACTGCCCTTCCAACATGTACACATAGAAACATAGAAGATAGGAACAGGAGGAGGCCATTCGTCCCTTCAAGCCTGCTCTGCCATTCTTCATGATCATGGCTGATCATCCAACTCAATAGCCTAATCCTACATTTTCCCCATAACCTTTGTTCCCATTCATCCCAAGTGCTATATCTAGCCTCCTCTTGAATACTTTCAATGTTTTGGCATCAATTACTTTCTGTGGTAATGAATTCCACAGGCTCCCCTCTTTTGGCGAAGAAATGTCTCCTCATCTCTGTCTTAAATGGTCTACCCTGAATTCTCAGACTGTGACCCCTGGTTCTGGACACACCCACCACTGGGAACATCCTCCCTACATCTCCTGTGTCTGGTCCTGTTATCATTTTATAAGTCTCTATGAGATACCCCCCCACCATTCGTCTGAACTCCAACGAAAACAGTCCTAACCTAGTCCATCTCTCCTCATAGGTCAGCCCCACCATTCCTGGAATCAGCCTGGTAAACCTTCGCTGCACTCCCTCGAGAGCAAGGGCATCCTTCCTCAGAAAAGGAGACCAAAACTGCACACAATATTCTCAGTGTGGCCTCACCAAAGCCCTGTTTAACTGCAACAACATGTCCCTACTCCTGTACTCGAAACCTCTCGCAATGAAGGCCAACATACCATTTGCCTTCTTTACCACCTGCTGCACCTGCGTGCTTACCTTCAGCGACTGGTGCACAAGGACACCCAGGTCCCACTGCACACTCCCCTCTCCCAATTTACAGCCATCCAGGTAGTAATCTGCCTTCTTGTTTTTGCCTCTAATGTGAATAACCTCACATTTATCCAAATTATATTACATCTGCCATTGATTTGCCCCCTCACCCAACCTGTCCAGATCACGCTGAAGGATCTTTGCATGCTCATTTGTTCACAATAGTTGTCCATCCTCTACAGCTTTAGCATATCTTGGTAGCATCCTTCAACTGCAGAGCTGAGGTAGGACGTGGGAGGAGATAATGTTGCCGATATAGTGATTTACAGCCCCAGATTAATGCTCTGAGATATAAGTTGAATACATTGGGAACTTAAAACATTTAAAAATATGTTTTCTGAACTGTTATTTTATAATATCATTGACTGGATTTTTATGTATGTCTTGAATGCAAGTTGTTGGAATGGAGGCACCGTGACTGCCATGGAGGTCAAAGAGAGGTCACATGACCCAGTTTGTGTTTTGAACACACAGAGTCGGAGAGAATTAGCCATGGGTCGGGGAACAGCCTTTGTTCTCTATTTCTCTTTCCCTGAAACCACTTTCATCAAACTTTGTAAATTGAGAACCCACTGGAAGGCCTCATCATCACAGGTTGAGGGCTCCTAAAGGAGAAGACTGAATCTACACCACTGTATCCAGAGAAAGAGCTGCGAGCATAACTGCTCCAAGAAGAAACCTCAACGCCAACTGCTTGTGCAGAAAGTGACTTCAGCTGCAGACTAGCATTTTGGATATTCAGTGAATAATTTTATTTTCCAAATTTCCCTATTACTTCTCCAAAGTTCTAAAATGACAACATTCTGCAGAGGTACCTTCCACCACCATTCCACTACCTCCAGGCCTGGAGGTCATTATGGCTGTGTGTGTATTATTTTCAAGAAGGCTAGTTGGATATCTTTGCACATGTTGGTAATCCTTGCGTCGTTGTTTATGTAATTTACTTTTCACATGAAACATTTGTTAACTTATTTGTTAACTTAAGGAACCTGGCTGACTTGTTTCTAACACTGAGCTATGTAGTTTAATTTGCAGTCATTTAATTGGCAATGTAAACTTCATTTTTAAATTGAAACCTTGTTGTGACCACTGAATGAGCAGGACAATGAATCAGCAATGTGGTTGACGATTAATTTCCCTCAGAAATGACCTCACAAACCTCTCAGTTCAAGGACAATTAGGGATGGGCAACAAATCCTAGCCCATGCAATGGCACCCACATCCAACAAAAGAATAACAAGAAAGGATAAATTTGTCTGTCTTTAAACAGTTAATGAAAATGTAAATATTAGACAAATTTCTTCTTAAGGGGGAACAAAATGCATGCAGTACCAGTACAATACACTGACATATAGCATGGTTGACCTTGTAGAAAGCTTTTCATTCGATGTTTGGCTGGTGTAAATGGGGTTAATTTTGACTGTGTTATCAACTGTTTTGCAAAAAAAAAAGGCATTTATATAGCTCTTTTAACATAAAAAAAATCCCAAAGCGTTTTTACAAGTGAGTCATCCAACAAAAAAAGAGAGTGGCACGGTGGATCAGTGGTCAGCACTGCTGCCTCACAGCACTAGGGACCCGGTTCGATTCCACCTTCGGGCGGCTGTCTGTGTGGAGTTTGCACATTCTCCCCATGTTGGCGTGGGTTTCCTCTGTGTGCTCTGGTTTCCTCTCACAGTCCAAAGATGTGCAGGCTAGGTGGATTGGCCGTGCTAAATTGCCCATGGTGTTCAGGGATGTATAGATTTAGGGGGATGGGTCTGGATGGGATGCTCTAAAGGTCAGCATGGACTTGTTGGGCTGAAGAGCCTGTTTCCACACTGTAGAGATTCTATGAAAATTTGATGCTGTACCGTAGAAAGGAAGTCACATGACACCAGGTTATAGTGCAGCAGGTTTCTATGAAATCACAAGTTTTTGGAGCACTAGTCCTTCATCAGGTGAAGTGGAGGGAAGCACACAGGCATAGAATTTATAGGTGGAGAGATCATTGCAAGATAATTCCAGGTAATTAGGAGTATCGAAAGATAACACAAGTGGTGTGACTGGAGTGTCGACAGGCTGAATAACAATTCCTTGCAGGTGATCAAAAGTGTTAGACGATGTGATTAAGATGTCAATAGCTGAATAGCAAGTGAAGGTGACCTCTGATCTGACTAATAAAGACAGAGAGATAATTACAAAAATTTTAAAAATAAGATGGTGCAAGAATAACATGGTAAGTATAAGAGTCACATGATGAGGGTCTAACCAAAGTAACAAGTAATCTAAAACTGAACAAGTTATCAAGGTGATGTGTCAAAACAGAACTGAGGAAGATTTTCCAAATTCAGAACAGTAACCCCATGTAACTCGACCATAATGTTTGATACTCTTAATTACCTGAAATTATCTTGCAATGATCTCTCCACCTATAAATTCTGTGCCTGTGTGCTTCCCTCCACTTCACCTGATGAAGAAGCAGCACTACAAAAGCTTGTGATTTCAAACAAACCTGTTGGACTATAACCTGGTATCATGTGACTTCTGACTTTGTCCATCCCAGTCCAACACTAGCGCTTCCACATCAGAGACAGAAAGATTAACATGGATGGCTAAAAGCCATAGAGTTCTTCAGGAATGTTTTGAAGAGGAAAGGAGCTAAAACTGTGGTCACAAATGTTGGAAGTGATTCAAATAGGAGAGGTACAATTTGCCGGAATCAAAGGAATATTATTACCCTGAGGGTCTGTGCTGTTAGAGAAGTTGACCGATCTGAAGGGGCAAAACCATGGAGGGACTTGCAAGAAAGCTGAGGTTTTTAAGGTTACATTTAACATCACCCACTTCATGTCTTCCACTTAACCTGTATTCATCACAAGGCATTGTGCTGAAGTGTCAGGAATTTTTTTTTTGAAATCTGTTCTGACTGAGAAGCAGAAATACAGGTGTACATATCAACCCATACCAACAGAAATTAACCTCAGACTTGTCTCAGAATTTATCTAAAAAAAACTTTTCCCTTTTAAGCAGATAGTTCAAGGCAACTCAATGATTCCCAAAAAAGTAATGTGAATGCTACTTATAAATTACATGGAAGGACATGTGGAGGGAATGATAAGTTTGTGGATGGGCACAAAAGTTGGCCGATAATGAAGAAAATGGTCTTAAGTTACAGGAGGATATTGATGGGTTGGTTAGACGTGTCACTAAGTGGCAGACGGAATTCAACCCTGAGAAGTGTGAGATGATGCACTTTGGAAGAAGTAATAAGACAAGGAACTACTCAACGAATGGCAGGACACTAGAAAGCTCAGAGAAACAGAGGGATCTTGGGGAGCTTGTCAGGTTAATGGAGTAGTTAAGAAGGCATACAGCACCACAGCTGAAGTACTGCGTGCAGTTCTGGTCACCACAGCATTGGATTGGAGGAGGTACAGAGGACATTCACCAGGATGTTGCCTGGGATGGACCATTTCAGCTTTGAAGACAGGCTGGATAAGCTCAGGTTGTTTTCTTTAGAGCAAAGAAGGCTGTGAGCAGACCCGATGGAGGCACATAAGATTTTGAGGGGCATGGACAGAGTGGATAGAAAGCAGCCGATCCCCATAGTTGAAGGGTCAACAACAAAGGGACATAATCCTAAGGTGAAAGGCGAAAGGTTTAGAGGGGATTTGAGGAAAAGAAAATTTACCCAGGGTTGGTGGGAGTCTGGAATACACTGCCTGAGGCGGGGGGGGCGGGGAGCGGTGGGGTAGTTGAGGTGGGAAACCTCACAACCTTTAAAAAGTACTTGACTGAACTTAAAGTTGTATAACATTCAAGGCTATGAGTCAAGTGCTGGGAAGTAGGACTGGTGTAGATTTAGAGTAGCACTTTGTTGATGGGCTGAAGGGTCTCTTCCATACTGTATGATTCTATGAAAATAGGAATGTAGCACTTAGGAGCAGGATTAAGACATATAGCCCTATGAGCCTCTTCCCACGTTTAATAAGATCTGGGTCGATTCCTACCCTCACTTTGATCAATAATCTATCTAAACAAATAGGTTCAGTATCAAATCTGCACATCAGGACTCTGGAACCAGTTTAAGCATTGTCAGCGAAGAACGCTAGAATTTGACATTTCATCAAAATGTGTTGGCCACTCTATCGCATCCCTGTGGCTTGTTGGTCAGCCAGTACCTGTTTCACCGCCGTTCAATTGGGTATCCCTACTTGACACCCTTCAATGTCCATCAATATACATCCCTGCTTCATGAGAAACGATGGTACAGTCAGTTTCCCCTTTTTAAACGCGGTCTTCACCAAGCTTCTCATTCTGGAAGTTCCCTTTCACCTTGACAGTTTTCCTTCTGGAAGTACAATACTTTTTTCTCTCTCTCTGTCTCTCTCTGAGAGGGTTTAGCACCGGAACTGAAGGCGTGCACCGCTCGAAGGACGACACTGCGGTAATTTTATACGCGATTCCTTCGAGATGGTCCTTGCAGGCTGATATCGGGACGTTTTGTGAGTTTTTGCAGTGGTTCCCTTGTTCCTGCGAGCGAGAAACATTCCAGGTCCTTCAAATGCAAAATTAGAATTAGCAATAGCTGGAAAGGGGGCTTTTCAATGGTAGTGTCTTGGAGAAACACATATTCGCACTGATGCTGCAGACCCAGGCTAGAGTTGAGTAACACTTGAGGTTAACAGCTTGCAGAATGCTGCAGAGTTTGCACAGAGTCTGTCGGGAATGGTGAGTCGTCATTTCTTAAGAGCATGATCAGTGAAGCCTGAAGGGACAGGAGCAACGCTGAAGATATTTTGGCAAGTACAGTATGGGGTGTGCAGTGTTTTGGGAAACCAGAGCGTAAAGCCCTCACGCAGATGAACATGTTTGGATCTGCACCTGCAGCACTGTTAGCTGCAAAGCTCTGGACCAGATGCTGGAAGGTGGGGTTAAACTGGGCTGGCACTGGCACAGTGCCCTGAGTGGCATCTTTCTGTGTCAAAACATTGCTCATCATCCCCTCAACTGTTGATGTGTTTCTAGTAAAAACTATATTTTTGTTTCTATTAATTTCATGGGTTGCTGGTTGAGCCAGCATTTATTGCCTGTCCCTAAATGCCCCTTGAGAAGGTGGTGGTGAGCTGCCTTCTTGAACCACTGCAGTCCATGTGCTGTAGGTAGACCCACAATGCTTTTGGGGGAGGGGGTGTAGTTCTAGGTTTTTTGACCCAGTCACCATGAAGGGATAATGATACATAGAACACATAGATCGGGATTAATGAGGCATGAATTACCGCACCCTATTTTCATTAATCCAACTTTAATATCGAATAATTGAACTCTAGTCAGCTGCACTGTCTGAATCACAATTCCTCTCCAGGTTTGCCTTCATCTACAAACCTAAATACGGACCAGAGGCAGCTGTATGGAGTTAGGCCACAGATCAGCCATGATCTCATTGAATGGGGGAACAGGCTTGAGGGGCTGAATGGCCTGCTCTTGTTCCTATGAAATTGGAATTTTTCCAACCCTGATGACCCCTAGTCAGTTCTTCCTAACTTCGACATGAACTCCAAGGAGTCTTCATTCTTTCTCACCAACACTGCATGATCTGGTTTACCCAGAGTGCCTATAGTGCTGAGCTTAATGGACAGTCTTTCGAAAGTCTCAGTGCTGTTCCCTTTGTTAATGTTGTACAGATGACCCTCAGACTTTCTCTGGATAATTGATCCCCATTGGTTTCCCTAACGCTAACCCTACAAGATTGACAGTGTGCTGTTGTTTTAACTTGGGGAACACATTAGCCTGTTCCCAATGTGCTGATTTCTTCCAAGTGTCAGATGAATCTGTCATAAATATTGTCAGTGCCTCACAGGTCTCCTGTAAGTTTGCCCACAACTTCCAATTCATACCATCCCTATGGTGTGGAAGCAGGCCATTCACCCCAACAGGTCCACGCTGACCATCCAAACAGCATCCCATCCATCCCCTACCCTATCCCTGTAACCCTGCATTTCCCACCTACCTACACATCCCCAGACACTATGGACAATTTAGCATGGCCAATCCACCTGCCCTACACATCTTTGGATTGTGGGAGGAAACTGGAGCACCTGGAGGAAACCCACGCAGACACAGGGAATATGTGCAAACTTCACACGGACAGTCGCCCGAGGGTGGAATCGAACCCAGGTCCCTAGCACTGTGGGATAGCAATGCTAACCACTGGACTGCCATTCCATCCCAATTTCTTGTACATTGTCAGGTTTGCTTATAACTACCAAGAGAACCAGAGATATTAAGGAATTTGGGCCCAAGCTGCTGATCTAGACATGGGTTCAGTTGTCCATTATGTTGATTCTTGAGTGGGAGGTGGACATGGCCGGCGGGGTCAGCATTTGTTGCCCATCCCTAATTGCCCTTGAACTCAGCGACTTGCCAGGCCAGTTCAGAGTCAACCATATTGCTCTGATGACATGTAGGCCAGGCCATGCAATGTCCCTCCAAGATATTAGTAAACCAAGAGGGTTTACTAATCAATGATAGTTTCATGGTCGTCATTAATGGGAAACTACCTTTCGTGAAATGAATTAAATTCTACCAGCTGCTGTGGTGAGATTTGAACCTGTGTCCTACAGCATTAGCCTAGGGCCTCTGGATTACTATCCCGATGATGCACAGAATATGTGCACAATTCTGGGCAGCACACTCCAGGAAATGAAAGGCCTATTGTAAAGGGTGCAGAGGAACTTTACCCATTGATAAGATTCTCTGCAGTTCACAGAATCGTTATCTGTCGAAGGAGGCCATTTGGCCCATTGTATCTGCAGCAGCTCTCCAATGAGCACCCTGACTTAATGCCATTCTCCTGCTTTACCCCCATGCCTTTGTACATTGTTTCTATTCTGTTGCCCAATGCCCTCCTAAATCCATCAGTTGACTGTACATCCACCACATGTCCAGGCTGTGGACTTAAGACCCAAACTATTTGTTTTCTGAAAGGGCTTCTTTTCTCACATCACATTTGCAAATCACTTTAAATCCATGGAGAGATCGAAGAAGCTGAGATTAGAGCAGAGAAGTTTATAGGGCAACCTAACAGAAATATTCCAAATTATATGGATTTTTAAAAAGATAAACTATTTCCTATTGTAAATGTGTTAGTTTACAATAGAACTGTATGGCGCAAGATCAGGCTTTCAGCCCACCATGTCTGTGCTGACCATGATGCCATTCTAAACTAATTCCATCTGCCTGCACGTGGTCCATATGCCTCTTATTCCTACCCATTCATGTGTCTCCCTGAATGCCTTTTACATGTTGCTATTGTATATGCTTCTACTGCTTCCCTGGCAGTGCATTCCAGGCACCTGCCATCCTCTGTGTAAAAAAGTTTCCTTGCTCATCTCCTTTAACCTTTCCCCCTCTCACCTTAAAGCTATGCCCCAAGAATTTGACATTTCCACTCTGGGGAACAAAGACTCCATGCCTCTCATAATTTTATGTATTCCTATCAGGCCACCCCTCACCCTCCAACACTCTTGCGAAAACGATCCAAGTTTGTCCAACCTCTCCTTACAGCTAATACACTCCAATCCAGGCAAAATCCTGGTAAATCTCTTCCACACTCTCTCTAAAGCCTCCATGTTCTTCCTATAGTGCTGTGACCAGAACTGCACACAATACACCAAAAGTAGCTTGACCAAGGTTTTATACAGCTGCAACATGACTTGCCAACTTCTTTACTCACTGCCCCAACTGATGAAGGTGAGCATACCATGTCACTTTTTTTACCATTTTATCCACTTGTGTTGCCAATTTCAGGGAACTATGGACTTGGGTCCCATGATCTCTCTCTATATCAATGCTCCTAAGGGTCTGTCTATTTACTGTATACTTTCCTCTTGCATCCCAAAATCATCACCTCAAACTTGTCCAAATTAAATAAAAACCAAAAGAACTGCAGATGCTGTAAATCAGGAACAAAAACAAAGTTGCTGGAAAAGCTCAGCAGTCTGGCAGCATTTGTGGAGGAGCAAACAGACTTAACGTTTCAGGTCTGGTGACCCTCCCTCAGAACAGTTCTGAGGAAGGGTCACCGGACCCGAAACGTTAACTCTGTTTTCTCCTCCACAGATGCTGCCAGACCTGCTGAGCTTTTCCAGCAACTTTGTTTTTGTCCAAATTAAACTCCATCTGTCATTTTGCTGCCCAACTTTCCAGCTGATCTATCTCCTTCTGAATTCTTTGACAACCTTCCTCGCTGTCCACCACTCCTTTAATTTCTGTGTCACCTGCAAACTTACTAATCAGACCAGCTACATTTTCATCCAAATCAATTGTATGTATTACCAACGGGTCTCAGTGCTGATCCATGTGGAATATCACTGGTCACAGATCTGCAGTCTGTAAAAACACTGCTCTACAACTACCCCCTGCCTACTATGACAAAACCACTTTTCCATCCAACTCACCAACTCATCATGGATTCCACTCGATTTGATCTTCTGAACCAGCCTATCATGAGGGACCTTGACAAATGCATGTTGCCCATGTAGACAACATCCACTGCCTTCCCTTAACCAATAATCTTCGCCACTTCCCCAAAAAACTCAATCAAGTTTTGAGACAAAGACCTCACTGCATAAAGCCATGCTGACTACCCCTAATAAGTCCATTATTCTCCAAATGCAAGGAAATCCTGTCCCTAAGAATCTTCCCCAATAATTTTTCGCTACTATTGATGAAACGCGCACCAGCCTATAATTTCCTGGATTGTCCCTGTTGCCCCTCTTGAACTAAGAAATAAACACTTGTTTTCTCCAATTGTCTGGGACCTCAGCTGTGGCTGAAGAGGACACAAAGATCTCTGTCAAGACCCCAGAAATGTCCTCCTTTGCCTTCAGTATCCTAGAATAGATCCCATCAGGCCTTGGGGACGTGTCTACCTTAAGACACTCAACACCTGCTCCTTCTTAATACCAAATTCTTTAGAGTATCAACAAACCCCTGTCTAAACTTACCATCGTCCATGTCTTTTATTCAGAAGTTGGGTAGAGTATTTATGAATTAGAAGGCAGGAAGTTAGAATTTGTTGGTAAACATGATAATGGGGAAAAGCAGTGCATTGTCCCTTTAAAAGATAGTGTCTTTTTTTCAGTGCATAGAGTTTAAATGGATGTCTGACCAGCAGTTTGATGTGTAGGTGCACACACAGAGAGTGCCTGAATGGAAACATTTTGTATTTAACAGCAGCGTTTTTACCAAGACAAGTCTTTTCAAATTTAGCCAATCAATTTAAACCAAGACCTTAGATACTAAAAAACCTATCAAATTTAAATCTGATGGTGTTGACAACCTGAAACCAACTATAATATGAGGATTTCATGTGTCATAGGGATATAAGAAAGGTATTTTTGGAAATTGGGTGAGAATCAACTTTTTTTTTACCTTTATTCATTCACAGGCTGAGGGTGTTGCTGGCCAGGCAACATTTATTGCCCAGGGGGCATTTAAGAGTCAACCACATTGCTGTGGGTCTGGAGTCATGTGTAGGCCAGACCAGGTGAGGATGGCAGATTTCCTTCCCTAAAGTACATTAGTGAATAAGATGGGCTTTTCCCTTGACAATCAACAATTGATTCACAGTCATCATTAGCTTCTTAATTCCAGATATTTATTGAATTCAGATTCCACCATCTGCCATGGTGGGATTTGAACCTGGGTCCCCAGAATATTATCTGGGTCTCTGGATTAACAGTCCAACAATGATACCACTAGGCCATCACCTCCCCCTGCCAAGAGGCAATATTTCCTTTTGTTCTCAGAAAAAGCACCATCTAGTTAAAACAGTACCAAGGCATTTCCAGCTAAAAGTCCTCACGGAAGCAATTACAGAGGAAAACATCCAGGACAGCAGAATCAGCGGCAGAAAGACATTTGTGACATGAGATTGACAGAAGAAAGGCTGGAAAAATCAGTGTTCCAGTAGACAGTCTGTCTGAACTTGGAAACATTAAGTTTTAATTTATTGTCGTCTTATTAATTGGCTTTATGTAAGTGGGACTTTTGTTTATTTGAACAGCATTCCAGCAGAATTCAGTTCAGATAGGAAGTAATTAGTAGTCTGAGGGGAAATTGTTGGGTTTGTTAGTAATTCTGTTTATTTGTTCATTGTTAGGGTTAACTTGTAAAGTGGAGATCCGGGATTTTCTCCCTTTTAACCACTCTTTTAACAGATTACAAGGGGAAAGGCAAGATTCTCTGGGTGTTTCAGGAGTCAATTTTAGAGGGGAGCCCCTACTCCCAACATGACAGAGTAGGGTTTGTATTTTGGTTTAACTGTCCTAGGCGTTCTAGCCATTCCCCCTCCGTATCACTTTTCCTTTGGTGAATACTGATACAAAGTGTTCATTAAGGACCTCACCAACATCCTGTAGCTCGACACATAAATTCTTTCCTTTGTTCCTGAGTGGACCTACCCTTTCCCTAGTTATCCTCTTGTTCCTAATAGATGTATAAATGCTTTGAGATTCTCCTTAATCCTATTTGCAAAGGACATTTCATGGCTTCTTATAGCACCCCTAATTTCTTTTAAAGTTCTTTTCTGCTTCCTTTATGCTCCTCAAAGGCCTTGTTTGATTTGTGTTTCCTTTCATATGGCTCCTTTCTCTTTTTAACTAAACTTACAACATCTCTCGTCATCCAAGGTTCCTGAATCTTGCCATCCTTATGTTTCATCCTCACAGGAACATGTTGGTCCTGAACTGACTTTTGAAAGACTTCTACGTGTCACATGTGGATTTACCTTCAAAAAGCCACCCCCAATCTAATTCCCCAGTTCCTGACTATTAATGTCATAATTAGCCTTCCCCCAATTTAGCACTTCCATCCAAAGACCAGTCTTATCCTTTTCCATATCTTAAAACATCCAGAATCACGATCACTGTTCCCAAAATGCTTCCCCACTGAATCTTCAATCACCTGACCAGGCTCATTCCCCAGTACAAGGCCTAATAGGCCTCTTCCCTAGTTGGACAAGTTTCAATATACCTGAGTGATTTAAAATAATTAGCTGAAGAATGGTGAAGTGAGGAGAAATTTCTCCCCACAGAGGGATGTTAGGATATGGAGAACACTGTCCAAAAGGGTGATAGAATCTCGATCTGTAGAACTTTTGAAAGGCAATTAGACATGTATTTGCAAAACAACAATTTGTAGGCATACAGGCTTCAGGACTAAATTAGGCAACTCTTTCCAAGGCCCAGTAAAGTTCTAATGGGCCAAGTATCCTCCTAGAGTGCTGAAAGATTCTAAGATTTGATGAAAAGCAGGCCAGAAATAAATTGGTGTGTTCGAATTCAGCACATTTCTTGTGCCAATTTCACACTTTGTCACCTGGCACCCCTGAATGCCAAACCACTCCTCGCCACTCGAATAAAAGCAAAATACTGCAGATGCTGGATATCTGAAACAAACACAGAGAGCGCTGGAGAACTGAGCAAGTCTGGCAGTGACTTGCAGAGAGAGGAACAGAGTTAAAATTTTGAGTCTGATATGATTGGTCACCAAACTTGAAACATTAACTTGCTTTCTCCATAGATGGTGCCAGGCCTCCTGACTTTCTCCAGCATTCTCTATGTTTGTTTCACTCCTCTGACCTGTTAGACACCCACTTGTTATGCTACTCCCCTTCATTGGAGTTGGTTATGGATGTGCTGCAATGCTGGTTCATGAAACGGGGAGCTCATTCATCCATGTAGATGCTGAGTGAGTAAAATTTTGCTGGGGGTGAATTTCACACACATTATATTTTTAAAGATCAAGAGCATACAATCCCTACAGTGCAGAGGCAGGCCATTCAGTCCACACCACCTCTTCTATCCACTTCCCATCCCTGTAACCTTGCATTTCCTGTGGCTAACCCACACATGCCTGGACACCATGGGCAATTTAGCATGGCCAATCCACCTAATTGCACATCTTTGGACTGTGGAAGGAAACTAGAGCAACACAGACACAAGGAGAATGTGCAAACTCCACACAGACAGTTGCCTGAGGCTGAAATTGAACCCAAGTCCCTGGTGCTGTGAGGCAGCAGTGCTAACCACCGTGCCACCATATCATTACTGCCTTGTCAGTATTCTTACTTATGTTGACACTATCCTCAGTGAGTACTTTCCATTTAAAGATCAGTTAGATAAGTGATGAATCTGGATGTATTATGTAAATGTTCCTTTTCTCATCACAGATCGAATGACTGCGTCTTCCACATTCTTCAATATGGAAGAAATTGAACGACTTCAAGCCAGTTATAACACTGGTGGATTGGAAGCGGTTATACCAGATATAAAGAATAAATTAGATGATTTGGATAATGCACAGCTTAACATTGCAGTTATGGGCGAAGGAGGCTCAGGGAAATCTACCTTGATCACAGGGATGATCGATCCTGAAATAAGTGAGCAGAAAAGAGTTGTCGACAAAGAAACCAATAAAGAACCAATTGGATATCTGCACCCTGTTTTGCCGAAAGTTCAATTCTGGGAACTTCCAGGAATAGACCTTTCTAAACTGCAACTGAATGATTACTTAAAAATGGCAAACATTGGACAATATGACATCTTTATTATTGTGTCAGACCGTCGATTCAAAGGAAGTGCAGGTGAGTCTGCTAAAGCAATCCAACAAGAGGGCAAACCATTTTACTTGGTTCAGACTAAAGTTGACAGCCTGACTGGCACTGCAGAGGAAATGGAGAGCACGGCTTTTGACGATGAGTTACAAAGGCTCAGGACAGACTGTGCCAGCAGCTTGGAGGGCACAGGGTCTGCAGCAGCACCCACCATCTTTTTGGTTTCAGCATTCCATCCAGACAAGTTCGATTTCCCCGCGCTAAAGCTGGCCCTCGCAAGCCACCTGCAAAAGGTCAACAAGGCGGCTTTCTTGCTCTCTCTCCCGGATGTAACTTCCCGCATAATGGAGCAGAAAAGAAAAATGTTAGAGAAAAGAATCTGGATGACTGCCACACTTGCTGGGGCCGTGGGAGCTGTACCCGTTCCAGGGTTGTCCTTCGCCACTTGCATCGGGCTGTTGGCAGCGGGGCTGCTGTACCTCTGGCACCAGCGAGATCTACGCGATAAGTGTTTGCAGAAGCTGGCGACCACAGCTGGTAAGCCCTTGCCAGCTCTGCAAACCGCTCTCCAGTCACCAGGTAAAATACCCCGGGCACTGATCAGAACGCTGCTGTGCGTCAGCGCTGTTGCCTGTGCAGTAGCTGAGGTCAAACTGAGCTTCACACCACTGATTATTTCTGTCTTTGGAGCGGTCTCATCATTTTGTTTCACTGCCATGCTCCTGAAGGATTCGCTAAGCGAACGGATGAAAACCACACAAAGGCTGGTGAAAACGGCATTTGAAACCCATTAAAGACACCTGCATCGTGTTCCTTCATTTTGTACATGTTGGGGATCTCCTCCTAGGGCAGGTCTTCTGCATGCCTCACAGTCTTGCTTCAGTCACATGTACCAAGCTGCCGTCTTCAGCCTCAATGAGCAATATTGCTCAGGAAAATACCTGAGGGGCAGGGGAATGGCATTATGGGAATGGTAGTGATCAATAATTGCAGAGGTCCAAGCTAATGATCCAGCAACATGGGTATAGGAAAGATATTATTAAGGTGGAGAGGGTTCAGAAGAGATTTACCAGGATGTTGCCAGGTATGGAAAGTTTGAGTTGTAGAGAAATGTTGGATAGGCTGGGACTGTTTTCACTGGAGCGCAGGAGGTTGAGAGGCGACCTAATAGAAGTTTACAAAATCATGAGGGGTATAGATACAGTGAATGGTAGTTGTCTTTTCTCTAGGATGGGGGACTTAAAGACTAGGCGGCACATATTTAAGGTGAGAGGAGAAAGATTTAAAAAAGACATGAGGGGCAAATTTTTTACTCAGAGAGTTGATCGTGGGTGGAATGAACTTCCAGAGGAAGTGGCGCATGTGGGTACAGTTACAATGTTTAAAAGACATTGAGATTAGTACATGAATAGGAAAGGTTTGGAGTGATATGGGACAGGAGCAGACATGTGGGACGAGGTTAGTTTGGGATTTTATTTGGTGTAGACTATTTGGACCAAAGGGTCTGTTCCGTGCTGTATTGGAGTGTCTCTAACTCCGACCCTGGAGGCCCAGGTTGAAATCTCCAGGTGTGTAATAATATCTCTGAACAGGATGATTTAGAAAACAGCTGGACGTTCAAAAGTTAAAATACCTGAGGTCATTTTCTCTTGCCTTTCTCATGAATGGTTAAAGGAAACACAAGTCTTCACGAAGGATCCACCTCTGCAGTCATTGTCTCCCAAGGTTTCAGCTCTTATTACGTTGTACAGTCATAAGAAACAGGAGCAGATGGAGGCCACTTCTGTCAGCATCACAGGCTAAAATCCGTGGTCTGCCAATACTTTAATGGATAGTGCTAGCTAAAGCAGACATGACCTTCTGAACTGAGACATATAAAAACCTTTAAATAGGAATAATCTGAAGATAGATCTTGAAGATTTCAAGTGATGGGGCTATTGCTATTCAACCCCTCCGAGCCTGTTTCACTGCTCAGGGCTGGTCTGATTGTAGCCTTACCTCCACTTTCCTGAACCTCCCTTCCCTCATTTCTCTACCCTGTAGTCAAGGGGAGTTGGTGATGTAGTCAAAACATCACTAGACAAGCATCCCAGAGAGCCAGGGTAATGCTTCCGCCGCCTCCGCCTCCGCGCTTACTTCTTTAATCGTGAGCCTAACCCTCCCTCTATTGACCCCTTCTCCCAGCTCCAACTCACCCCCTTCTCCTGGACACCACCCCAAGGCCTCCTACCCTCCCTCGACCTTTTTATCTCCAACTGCCGTCGTGACATCAATCGCCTCAACCTCTCCACCCCTCTCACCGACTCCAACCTCTCCCCCGCAGAACTTGCAGCCCACCGCTCCCTCCGCTCCAATCCCAACCTCACCATAAAACCCGCAGATAAGGGAGGCGCAGTTGTAGTATGGCACACTAACCTCTACATCGCTGAGGCCAGACGCCAACTCTCCAACACCTCCTCCTACCGCTCCCTTGATCATGACCCCACCCCCGAACATCAAACCATCATCTCCCAAACCATCCACAATCTCATCACTTCAAGTGACCTCCCACCGACAGCCTCCAACCTCATCGTTCCCCCACCCCGCACCGCCCGCTTCTATCTCCTTCCCAAAATCCACAAACCTGACTGCCCTGGTTGACCCGTTGTCTCCGCCTGATCCTGCCCCACCGAACTTATCTCCACCTATCTCGACTCCATTTTCTCCCCCTTGGTCCAGGGACTCCCTACCTACGTCCGTGACACCACCCATGCCCTTCACCTCCTCCAGAACTTCCAATTACCCGGTCCCCAACACCTCATCTTTACTATGGATGTGCAGTCCCTATACACCTGTATTCCCCATGCTGAGGGCCTAAAGGCCCTCTGCTTCTTCCTGTCCCGCAGGCCCGACCAGTCCCCCTTCACTGACACCCTCATCCGCTTAGCTGAACTCGTCCTCACCCTCAACAACTTCTCTTTCAATTCCTCCCACTTCCTACAGACAAAGGGGGTGGCCATGGGAGCCCGCATGGGCCCAAGGTACGTGGAACAATCCCTCTTCCGTATCTACACTGGCCCTAAACCCCACCTCTTCCTCCGTTACATTGATGACTGTATCGGCGCCGCCTCATGCTTCCATGAGGAGCTCGAACAGTTCATCCACTTCACCAACACCTTCCACCCCAACCTTAAGTTCACCTGGACCATCTCTAACACCTCTCTCTCCTTCCTGGACCTCTCTGTCTCCATCTCTGGCAACCACCTGAAAACCGATATCCATTTCAAGCCCACCGACTCCCACAGCTACCGAGAATGCACCTCTTCCCACCCACCTTCCTGCAAAAATGCCATCCCCTATTCCCAATTCCTTCGCCTCTGCCACATCTGCTCCCAGGTTGAGGCATTCCACTCCCGTACATCTCAGATGTCCTCGTTTTTCAAGAACCGCAACTTCACCCCCTCAGTGGTGGAGAACGCCCTCGACCGTGTCTCCCGCATTTCCCACAACTCATCCCTCAAACCCCCTCCCCACAATAACAACCAAAACAGATTTCCCCTCGTCCTCACATACCACCCCACCAACCTCCGGATCCAACGCATCATCCTCCGACACTTCCGCCATCTGCAATCCGACCCCACCACCAAAGACATTTTTCCCTCCCCACCCTTATCTGCCTTCCAGAGGGACCAGTTTCTCTGTGACTCCCTTGTCCACTCCACATTCCCCTCCAGCCCCACCACACCCGGCACTTTTCCCTGCAACTGCAAGATGTGCTATACCTGCCCCCACACTTCCTCCCTCACCCCAATCCCAGGCCCCAAGAAGACTTTCCACATCAAGCAGATGTTCATCTGCACATCTGCTAATGTTGTATACTGCATCCGTTGTTCCCGTTGTGGCTACCTCTACATCGGGGAAACCAAACGGAGGCTTGGGGACCGCTTTGCGGAACACCTGCGCTCGGTTCGCACTAAACAACTGCATCTCCCAGCCGCGAACCATTTCAACTCCCCCTCCCATTCCGCAGATGACATGTCCATCCTGGGCCTCCTGCAGTGCCACAACAATGCTACCCGAAGGCTGCAGGAACAGCATCTCATATTCCGCTTGGGAACCCTGCAGCCCAATGGTATCAATGTGGACTTCACAAGCTTCAAAATCTCCCCTCCCCCTACCGCATCCCAAAACCAGCTCGGCTCGTCCCTGCCTCCCTAACCTGTCCTTCCTCCCACCTATCCCCTCCTCCCACCTCAAGCCCCACCCCCATCTCCTACCTACTAACCTCATCCCGCCCCCTTGACCTGTCTATCCTCCCTGGACTGACCTATCTCCTCCCTCCCTCCCCACCTACACTCACCTTTACTGGCTCCATCCCTGCCTCTTTGACCTGTCTGTCTCCTCTCCACCTATCTTCTCCTCTATCCATCTTCTATCCGCCTCCCCCTCTCTCCCTATTTATTTCAGAACCCTCTTCCCCTCCCCCATTTCTGAAGAAGGGTCTAGGCCCGAAACGTCAAGCTCTCCAGCTCCTGTGATGCTGCTTGGCCTGCCGTGTTGATCCAGCTCTACACCTTGTTATCTCTAATGTTCTGGGGACGCAGGTTCAGATTCAATCATGTTAGCTATATTGACTTTGAATTTGAATTCACTAAATACATAAATTGGGCCCATATTCATTGGAGTTTAGAAGGATGAGAGGGGGATCCAATCGAAATGTATAAAATTCTATCGGGGCTGGACAGAATAGATGTGGGGAGAATGTTTCCCCTGGTCAAGAAGTCTAGGACCAAGGAACACAGTCTCAGCATGCAGGGTAAACCATTTAGAACTGAGATGAGGAATGGTTTCTTCACTCAAAGCGTTAGTGAACCTGTTGAATTCTCTACCACAGGAGGTTGTGGAGGCCAAGTCCACATATTCAAGGAAGTTAGATTTTTATATATTTGATATAAGTCAAGGGATATGTGGAGAAAGCAGGAATATGGCATTAAAATAGAGGAACAACCCTGATCATAGTGAATGGCTGGAAGGTTCGAATTGGGACCTACTCCTGCTCTTAGTCTCTATAAATCTCTGATGGAAGGCTAGACAAATAGTTTCTTTTTATTCATTCACAGGATGAGGGTGGTGCTAGCTAGGCAGCATTTATTGCCCATTCCTAATTGCCCAGTGGGCCGTTAAGAGTTAACCACATTGCTGTGGGTCTGGAGTCACATGTAGGCCAGACCAGGTAAGGATGGCAGTTTCCTTCCCCATGATGAGGTAATGACCTAGTGGTATTATCACTGGACCATTAATCCAGGGAATGTTCTGGGGGCCTGTGTTCAAATCCTGCCACAGCAGATGGTGGAATTTGAATTCAATAAATATCTAATGATGACCATTTTGATTGCTGGAAAAAACCCATCTGGTTCACTAATGTTCTTTAGGGAAGGAAACGCCTTCACCCTGTGAATGAATTTTAGAAAAGGCCACCCAGCAACATTCTGCAATCTCTTTCCCATACCCCTCTGTCCATTTAAGTAGTAGTTTGCTGTATTATTCTGAAAGCTCACATTTTCCCACATTATAGTCAATCTGCCAAATGTTTGCCCACTCACTTTATTTATACTTTGCAGTCTCTTTGTGTGAATATCCTCCAAAAATAAACTGGGTCCACTGTTGGACAAGGCTTGCAGTCCTTATTTGGGCCGGGGGTGACTCACAAAAGGGGCAACATCATCCCAAGCCCAAAAGCAAGGTCTCAAATGACCCTGCAGCCACCCAGTCCTATACAGTACCCTGGGCTCCTTCAGCTTTTGTTTTCGTTACAAATCATTCACGCAGAACAAAATTTTCTGAAAGTTTATGTGAACTGTATCGTTGAAAATTTGAATACCTAGTCCTCCTCAAATATGTTACAGAGAAGTCATGGAGCTTGGTCAGATATTTCAAAGGAAGATCTTTGGATATTTTTCTGCCCTGATTGGTGATGTTCCACACTGGAGATAACTTGCTGAAAATGAACTCTGATCTCTCCTTTCTCAACTCACATGGATTAGTTGTTGTTTGGACATTTTGATACAGGCCCTCCCACAACCTACCGATTTGAATGACTTCCATTAATAATTTGCTTAAATAAAGCTAGGAAGTTTCGTTACCCTTTGTTTAACAGGAATCAGTAAATTAAAGAAAAATATTGATTTATCAGTTTATCACGTCGCTATATGTGCATATTTGTTGCCATATTTCCTATATTACAGTAATGACTATAATTCAGAAATATTCCATTGTCGATAAAGTACTTTGGAATGTAGGGAATAAGAAATGTTCGACATAAGTGCAAGCTTTTCCCCTTTCTCCCTCATCTATGGATGCATTAAAGTAGTCCGTGCCACCTTATGTCATTTTTATGGATAGTTTAGGTAAATGAATATGAAACATTTAAAGTTAATTGAAAGAAAATTATTCAAATGTACACATTAATTTTGAAGCATATGGATGTACTAATGCAATTCATGTATTGATTTATTAATCTTGAAATAAAAGACAAGGTATTATTCAAAGAGTGCAAGAGGGAATATTAGAAAGTGCTCCTACACTACAATTGGCTGACATGGTGTCATATTCTTAGGGACTTGTTAACAGACTCTCTGAAGATTATTGATCACAGTGCAGGCGAATCTACAGGACGACGATATGAGTGTGAGGGAACCTGGTTTATAAACTACTTAATGGAATACAAATTCCCTCTTATAAAAGCTGCCATAGATCAATGAAGACTACATAAATATGGGCCAATAACTGCCATGTGAATGATATTGTATTCTGTCTAAAACATATCTCATCAGTGTTCTGAAGCTCATTCATAGTGTCAGTGTGAATTGTATCTTCGAGTTTGAATTTATCTACGGTGATCCACAATTGGGATTCATAGTTTATGCATCTCAAACCGATATGTTTATTTTGTACACAATGTGTGAGGAAGAAGTCTTGAGATCAGGGGCCGGAAGATGAAAGCTATTTTCCTCTTTTCAACTCCTTGACTATAAAGAACTTTGAATCTTCTCCAATGTAGCACTAGTTTCTAAGATAATCGATTATTTTTGTTTGCGTACATTGTCTGGAAGTCCGTTGAGCACTCTTTGAAGTAGATTTTTACTTCGTCAAATAGCTGCGCGAGACGTGATAGTGACTGTCCAACTTGTTTCACATCTGTCCATTGGAGTCAAAATCTGCCCCTCTGGGTGAGGAAGAACAAATTATTTCAGTCCTAAACCTAGCTTTTAAAAATCACTTTGTTGGAAGACTGCAACAAGGAAGAGAATTTAACTATCACCCCTTGACATTAACCCAATAACATTCCCATCACTGAATCCCCCATTATCAACATTCTGGGGGGTTACCATTGACCAGAAACTGAACTGAACTAGATCATGGACCATAGAATCCCTACAGTGTGGAAACAGGCCTTTCGGCCCAACAGGTCCACATCGACCCTCAGACATCCCACCCAGACCTATCCCCCTATAACCTACCTCACCTATACATCCTGAACACTATGGGCAATTTTTGCATGGCTAATGTACCAAACCTGCACATATTTGGACTGTGGGAGGAAACTGGAGCACCTGGAGGAAACCCACACAGACACGGGTAGAATGTACAAACTCCACACAGACAGTCGCCCGAGGGTGGAATCGAGCCCGGGTTGCTGGTAGAGTGAGGCAGCAGTGCTAACCACTGAGCCACCATGCCGCCCTAAACTAGCCGCATATGTACTGTGTCTAATGAAAACAAAATACTGCAGATGCTGGAAATCTCGGCAATTCTGGCAGCATCTGTGAAGAGAGAAATAGAGTTAACGTTTTGAGTTTGGTGTGGCTCTCAAATACTGGGGCTACAACAGCAGATTACAGGCTAGAATACTGCAGCGAGTAACAAGGCACAAGCCAGGAGTGCTTGATGGAATATTGCACAATTGCCTGGATGAATGTAGCTCCAGCAACACTCAAAAAACTTGACACCATCTGGGACAAATCAGCCCGCTTGATTAGCACCACATCCACAAACATTCACTCCTTCCACCACCGACATTAGCAGCAGACTGTCCCGTCTACAAGATGTGGAGGTGCCATTGTTGCACTGGAGTGTCAAAAGTCACATGATACCAGGTTATAGTTCAACAGATTTGTTTAAAATCACAAGCTTTTGGAGCGCTAATCCTCCATCAGGTGAAGTGGAGGGAGGCACACGGGCACAGAATTTATAGGCAGAGAGATAATGGCAAGTTAATTCCAGGTAATTAAGAGAGTCAACAGATAAGTACAAATGGGGTGAGTGTAGAGTGTCAACCATGCACTTGGGTTCATGTTGCACTCAGTGTAGCCACACCATACTGTTTTGTGTTTGTAAAATCTTCCCAACTATCTGGTTTTGACTCCTTATGGTTATCTCTCTGCCTGAATCAGTTTGTAAGGTTTTGGGATTACTTGTTACTTTTGTTAGACCCTCATCATGTGACTGTGATACCTACTCATGTTATTCCAGCCATTTATTTTGCTCTAGCACCATCTTAGTTTTGATTATTTGTCATTATCTCCCTGCCTTAATTAATTGGTTCATAGGTCATCCCTTCACCAGTTATTCAGCTGTCGATACTTTTCTCCCCCCATTTGTATTAATCTGTTGATACTCTTGATCGCTTGCAAAAACTTGTTATTCAGCCTGTCAACACTCTACACACACTATTTGTACTTATTTGTTAAGGCTGTTAGTTACCTGTGTCTGTGCACCTCCCTCCACTTTATCTGATGAAGGAGTCGCACTCCAAAAGCTTGTGATTTTAAATAAATCTGTTGGATTATAAACTGGTTTTGTGTGACTTTGACTTTATCTACAAGATGCACTGCAGAAATTCACTAAGGCTCCTTAGAGAACACCTTCCAAACTCACAACGGCTTCCATCTAGGAGGACGAAGACAGCAGATGCATGGGAACTACACCCCCTGCAAGTTCCCCTCCAAGCCACTCATCATCCTATCTCGGAGTTATATCACCGTTCCTTCAGTTCTGACAAAGAGTCGTCAGAATTGAAACGTTAACACTGCTTTCTCTCCACAGATGCTGCCAGACATACTGAGTTTCGCCAGCAATTTCTGTTTTTGTTTCAGATTTCCAGCATCTGCAATATTTTGTTTTATTTTAGCCCTGAATTGGATGTCAGATTTGAAGCTTGATTCTGATTTAAACATTTTCCACAGCCTGTACGAGCTGGGTGGGAGACACCTAATGAGAACAGAGTGGATTCACGACAGCAGCCTAAGTCAGTGACTTCAGACTTCCCTGAGTTCAGTCGGATAGAATTTGAACTCAGCGATGAACAGATGTCTGACGGGAAGGATGTGAGTGTTTGAGGGACCAGGATAATGTGGAAAGGAAGGCATAGCTGAGCATCTCTAGGATGCTTGCCCTGTGCTTGTGTTGAAAATGATAGCATATAGTTCCCCTCATTGGGAAACAATGAAACGTTACAGGGAGCACTAAGAAAGCAATCAGTAGATAAGCAATGAGGGAGGAAACCTGGACAGAAAGCCTGAGAATGTCAACCACAGCATTGCCCAGAAATAAAAATCAGTAACACGTGGAAATGAATACACCAGTCGTACTGGAGCGCCGTTTTGAGTTACACAAGGTCATAAAACCCTCCAGTGCCAAAAGAGGCCATTCAGCCCATCAAGTCTGCACCAACCCCCTGAAGAGCATCTTACCCAGACCCAAACCCCAACTCAATCCCCATAACCTCACATTTCCCATGGGAAATTATCCCACCCAGCCTTCACATCCCTGGACACTACAGGCAATTTAGCATGGTCAATCCACCTAACCTGCACATCTTTGGACTGTGGAAGGAAACTGGAGCACCCAGAGGAAGCCCACACAGACACAGTGAGAATATGCAAACTCCACACAGACAGTCACCAGAGGGTGGAATCAAACCTGGATCCCTTGGGCTGTGAGACAGCAGCGCTAACCACTGTGCTTATATTCTCCACAAGCTTTACGGGTTTACCCTTCTGGGACATTATTTTGCTTCTGCGTTAACCAACAAAAAGTTGAATAAAGAAGATGAAGGCCTATGGTTATAGAAACTACATTGTCTTCGAACTACGTTAAGGAATCTGAGTTTGGGAATTCAGAGTGAATTAGATAACTGGGTATTTTTGTACCAGAAGACAATCCCACCCTTAAGATAGGGTCAATTGATGTGGTCAGTTTTCATGGACTGGAGGGTTTAACAGTGAGTGAGGCAGGTAAGGGCACTCAGAGGGCAGGAGGTCTGGAATGGCCGTGTTTGCAGTAAGTCTGAAGAAGTCTGAGATTCTGTCAGCTTGTCTGGATGACAGTAGCGACTGTGGGGTGAACGAGCAAACTGACCCTGATGCCATGGTACAGCAACCTATTTAAGTGTGGAATGAAAGCAGAAGTTGCTGGAAAAGCTCAGCAGGTCTGGCAGCATCAGTGAAGAAAAAATCAGAGTTAACGTTTCAGGTCCAGTGACCCTTCCTCAGAACTGTGGAGTAGGGGTGGGGAAGTGGAAAAAGAAATGTATTGGTTGTTACATACCTGGTGCCAGGTTTGGGACACCTTCTGTAGGCTAGGTGGCACAGTGACTCAGTGGTTAGCACTGCTGCCTCACTGCCCCGTGGACCTGGGTTTGGATTCCACCCTCAGGTGACAATCTGTGTGGGGTTTGCATGTTCTCCCTGTGTCTGCGTGGGTTTCCTCCGGGTGCTCCGGTTTCCTCCCACAGTCCAAAGATGTGCGGGCTAGGTGGATTGACCATGGGTTAAAAATCCCACATGGGATTACAGGGATAATGTGGTGCAGGTGAGTCTGGGTGCAGACTCACTGAGGAAGGGTCACTCGACCCGAAACATTAACTCTGATTTCTCTCCACAGACACTGCCAGACCTGCTGAGATTTTCTAGTAATTTCTATTTTTGTGAGAGTCTACACACTTAAGAGTAAATCAATGTCTAAAGTTGATAAGTTAAAAAATAAAAAAGGACAAAACTCTGTATCTGAATGCACGTGGCATTTGAAACAAAACAGATGAACTGATCGTGCAAATTGAAATAAATAAGTGCAACCTTAAAGCATGATCTGTCGGAAAGAATACACATTATTGCCGCTGTACATCAATAGTGGAGGGAAAGAATGCTGAAGGTGGTGGATAGAATGGCAGTCCAACAAGCTGCTTTATCCTGGATGATGTTGAGTGTTTTTGGAGCTGCGTTCATTTAGGCAAGTGGTGTAATCCATCCTTACATCCCTAAGAATCTGCTTTGGGACATTTAATGACATTAAAGACACCGTATGAATTCAGGATAACAAAGTGTGGGGCTGGATGAACACAGCAGGCCAAGCAGCATCATAGGAGCAGGAAAGCTTGACGTTTCGGGCCTAGACCCTTCACGTCAAGCTTTCCTGCTCCTATGATGCTGCTTGGCCTGCTGTGTTC
>JAHRHZ010000023.1:7623814-7680161 GCA_024137785.1 Ginglymostoma cirratum
AAGCTTGACGTGAAGGGTCTAGGCCCGAAACGTCAAGCTTTCCTGCTCCTATGATGCTGCTTGGCCTGCTGTGTTCATCCAGCCCCACGCCTTGTTATCTCGGATTCTCCAGCATCTGCAGTAGCTTTTATCCCCGTATGAATTCAGGTTGTTGATTAATGAGTCAAGTTGATCAAATTCTCTGTGGTTCCTGTTGTTAATTTGTAGCTCACAGTCTGCAGTCTTAATAATTCATTGAATATTGAAAACAGCAGTCTTTATTACAGACTGTGAAAAGACTGTACATTGCACCGCTAAGAGTTTTTACTGGTTGCTAAACATTTAGTGCAGTTTGAGATCATACACACTGTGTGGCAGTCTACCACCGTAGAATCTGCCTAACCTTCATCTCAACTTCACTAAAAAGACACACTTCAACAGTGCATGAACAAAATAAGAAGCAGAAAATGCTGGAGAAACTCAACAGGCCTGGCCGCACCTCTGGAGAAAGAAACGTAGTTTATGTTTTGAGGTCTTCAGGACTAGATTTACCAGGATGCTGTTGGGGCTGGAGGGTTTGAGTTATAAGCAGAGGGTAGTTTAGCTGGGACCTTATTTCACTGGAGTGTAGGAGGTGGAGGGTAACCTTAAAGAGGTTTATAATAGCATGAGGGGTATAGATAAGGTGAATGGCAGGTGTCTTTTCCCTAGGGTGGGGCATTTCAAGACTAGAGGGCATATTTTTAAGGTGAGAGGAGAAAGATTTAAAAAAGACATGAGGGGCAACTGTTTCTACACAGTGAGTGGATATGAACGTGTGTGGAATGAACTTCCAGTGGAAGTGATGGGTGCAGGTACAGTTACAGCATTTAAAAGACATTCAGATAAGTTCATGAATAAAATAGGTTTGGAGGGATATGGGCCAAGCGCAGGCACTAGTTCAGTTTGTGAGGAAGGGTCACTGGACCCGAAATGTTAACTCTGATTTTTCCTTCACCAATGCTGCCAGACTTGCTGGGCTTTTCCAGCAACTTCTGTTTTTGTTCCTGATTCACAGTGTCTGCAGTTCTCTCGGTTTTCATTTTGGGATTATGGACGGATTGGGCCAAAGGGTCTGTTTCTGTGCTGTATGGCTCTATGGCTCCTCTTTGGAATACCATTTCCGAAGAAGAGTTGGACTTCAAATGTTAACTCTGTTTCTCCCTCCAGGATTTCCGTTTGCCCCAGGACCGTTCTCTATCACCCATTTTGTTCCCTCGTTACTAATGCCATTTGGGTCTCTGTATCCAAGTTTAGATCCATGCAGGATGCAATGAATGCAGCAACAAGAACAGTGAAGCTAGGTCTGTGCTGCCTTGCAGACAGTGGCACAGTGGTGACATCACTGGGCTGGCAATGTTAGATGTTCAAAGATCGGGGCATGGATTCAAATCCATCCACAGCAGCTGTTAGGAATTCAATTAATAAATTCTGATAATATCATCAGTTGTCATAATTACTCTTCTGTCTATTGTGGCGCCAGCAATATGCTTGATTTTTAAACTGCTCTCAAGGGCAATTAGGATCAGGCAAGAAATGCTGGTTTTGCCAGTGACACACATCCCATCCACAAAAGAAAAATCCACAAGACAAACTGCTGCAATTCACCAAGGCTCCTTCGACAGCACCTTCCAGACTCACGACCTCTACCATCGAGAAAGACAATGGCAGCAGATACATGGGAACACCGCCCCCTGCAGGTTCCCCTCCAGATCACACAGTAGGAGCCACTGCAACTCGTTTGCACTCAGCAAAAGAGCTACATGATAATGACCAGATAATCTGTCTTTATTCTGATATCAGTTGAGAGGTAAATATTAGCCAGAGCATTGAATAATTCCTCATTCCTTTTATTTATTCCAGTGATGTGGGCATTGCTGACTAGGCCAAATTTCAATACCCATCCCAACTGCCCTGGAAAATCTTCTTCAAAATAGGAGCAGGGAATCTTTCACATAGAGATATAAAAAAATAGGAACAGGAGTAGGCCATTCAGCCCAATCCCACTCCACAATTCAACATAATTATGGCTGATCCTCTACGTTAACACCACAATCTTGCTCTCTGTCTGTGCCCTTTGACACCTTTAATTATAAATCTACCTATTCCTTTCTTAAATATATTGAAAGATTAGGGCAACAAGTCAAGGGATTACATAATGAAATGTAGGACCCTGGAAAGCACCAAGGATCAGAGGGAACTTGGTGTATATGTCCACTGTCTTGTACGGTATCAGGAAGGATGAATAAAGTAATTAAGAAGGCATATGGCATACAAGCCTCTATTATCCCAGTAGAGTTGGTGCTGGTGAAGATAAGCACCTAACTATTCTAATCCCTCCTTCCAGCACTTGGTCCCATAGTCTTGTATACCTTGGCATCACAAGTGAACATCTATTTCCTCAATGTGATGAAAGTTTATGGCTCCATCACCATTACACACAGCGAGTTCCAGAGTCCCACCAGCCTCTCAGTGAAAAAGGTTTTCCTCACATCTCCCCTAAACTTCCTGCTCCTTACCTTAAATTGATGCCATTGGTTTCTCCACTAAAGGGAATAGTTCCTTTCTGCCTACCTTATCTGTGTCCTTAATAATTTTGTACACACAATCATGTTCCCTCTCTACCTTCTCCACTCCAAGAAAAACAACCCCAGTCAGTCAAATCTCTCTTCATACCTCAAACTCTCTGACCCAGGCAACATCCTGGTAAATCTCCTCTGCACCCTCTCCAGTGCCATCACATCCCTCCTATAATGTAGATTCTAGAACTGCACACAGCCAACAATTTATACTCGATGGGCTGATGGGTCTCTTTTTCTGTGCTGTAGGTCTCTATGACATTGGGATGACTCTATGATTTGGCTTCCACAGCCTCCTGTAATAGAAAATTCCAGAGGCTCACCACCCTCTGAGTAGAGATATTTCTCTTCCTCTAAGTCCGAAATGAGACCCTTTGTCCTAAACACCCCTGCCTCCCCCCGCCCCTCAACCAGAGGAAACATCATTGTTGCTAGCAGTCCATCCAACTTTATTCAAATTTTAGGAGTTTCAATGGGATCCTCTACTGCTCTTCTAAACTCCAGTGAATACAAACCAGTCAATGCAATCTTTCCTTTTAGGACAAACCTGCCATCCCAGGAATCAGTTTGGTGAACCTTTGCTGGGTTGGTGGAGGTCTGTGGGAGCAGTCCTGGGCCCTGAGTTCAGCTGCTGGCATGAACAACCATGCAGGAGAGTGTGACCAAGTGGGCCATCCGTAAACACTGCAGTATTTCAAGCTGAAAGCACAGCAATTTTTATAAAAGTTGCAGCAACAATGGGGCGTTGCCAACATAGTGGGTGGACACCACAAGGCAGGCATTTGGAAAACGAAACTAAGAGGGCCAAGTGTGAAAACCGGTATATTCCAGAAGTGGAGAGCAATGGAAATCACTTACCAAGGCACTTAAATAAAGGATGCATTGAGCAATTTAACCAAGTATGGCACTCTGGTCTAACAAACCGGAAAACAAAGAAAACGCAGCAGGATTCATAGGGAGGCTATGACTGGGAAATGTTAGTGCACATAGGGTTCCCATGTACATAGTCACTGAAAGCAAGTATGGAGGTGCACAAAGCAGCTAGAAGGCAAGTGATGTGTTGGTTTTATTTGAGTACAGAAGCTAGCAAGTCCCCCTGCATCTGTGTCGAACCTTATTCAGAACACACCAGGAGCACGGTGCGCAGTTTCAGTCTCCTTATCAAATAAAATATACTCTTACCATCCAGGTGCAGCCGTGGAGCTGCTGATCTCTTCAGCTGCTGTCAGATCTGAAATGCTTTCTGTCTCTGAAGTACTTCTCTGTAATGAGTGTCGCCATTAGCTCTGCAGAGTTCACTGTTGTTCAGCACGATTTGTTTCTTTTGAAGTTTTCAGGATCACTAGCATGTTTGCTTTCCCCTTTTGTTGTGCAGACGTGAAGTCTCAATTCTCTTAATTGGCATCATTTAGAAATGGATTATAGGCACTGCCACTCACTACGTTGCAGCTGGGACCATCTTTGGCACCATATTGTGTGTAGATTCCTTTACGCTCAGAGCGGTCCAGTCTGAAGGAGGATAGTCATCCTTATGGTCAAACCAGAAGAATCTGGTTGAATAAATAATATGATGCTTACTGTGTTACTGCAATTATTCACAGGTTATTTACATACAGGTGAATATGGCCACACTTTGCTGCAGAGGCTGGTTAAAAACACAGTGCTGGAGAAACTAGGCAAAACTGGTTGCATCTTTCATTGAATCCCTACAGTGTGAAAGCAGGCCACTTGGCCCATCGAGTCCACTCCAATCCTCCAAAGAGCATCCCACCCAGACCCACATCCTCCTTCCCAATCCCTGTAACCTTGTATTTCCCACGGCTAATCCACCCAACCTACACATCCCTGAACACTATGGGCAATTTAGCATGGTTAATACACCAAACCTACACATCTTCGGACTGCGGGAGGAAAGCAGAGTATCCGGAGGAAACCCACACAGACACGGGGATAACGTGCAGACTCCACACAGACATTTGCCCAAGGGTGGAATCAAACCCAGGTCCCTGGCACTGTGAGGCTACAGTGCTGACCAGAGCTAATCTGTGGAGAGAGAAGTGGAGTTAACATTTCATGCCCAATTTGTCTTCAGACTTGAAGTGAACTGAAAAATGATGCTTTATTTCGTGCTGTTGATAAAGGCAGAGGTAGAATGCGTGGTGTAGATGTGAGGGTTCCCAGATTAAAGACAAAGGGAGGGATAATGGCGATTGAGGAAGAATAGAGTTGCAAAATAGTTGCTAATGGTAGATTGGCTTTCCTGAGAGCAAACAAGACAAGGCTGGAGGGAAAAATGATGGTGTAGGACAGTGATCATGCTCTGAAGTTGTTGAACTCAGTGTTGACCTAAGGTAACGGCAGGGGAGGAAAGTGGCAGGTTGGGCTGGAACGTCACCTTGACCTCCAACCTTCACAACTTCCACTTTGAAGAGTTTAATCACTAATAATATCCCTTTTAAGGATTAATACTGACATTCACTTTCTACTGCTTTGTTCATTGATAAAATCACATCTCTTTCTTTATACAGAGAGCGGTTAAGCTTTGGGAATGCACTGCCTGGGACATTTAATGGAGCCAATTTCAATCAAGGTCTTTGATCAGGAAATGGATATTATCCAAAGTGAAAACTGTTGCAGAAAATGCTGGGGCACTGATGGCACAGTGGCACAAGGTGGATTGCTGTTACAGAGAGCCGGGACCGACAAGATGGGCTGAATGGACTCCCTTCCCCTGTAATGACTGTGAGTTCTGAGTTAAATCCAGTAGGCAAATCAACGGAGCCAATGTCTTCCAAAAGAACGATAGAAAGACAAAAGAAAGGATTTAAAACTGGCAATAGTACATTGTTAACTAAATTTTCACAGCTGCAGTTTCGTTGTGGTTCTATCCATTGCAATAGTAACAGTTACGCTGAATCTTTTAGCTGATAAATTGCTGCATTGCTTATGAATGAGTCATTGAATCCCTACAGTGTGGAGCATCCCACACACACCCACTCCACTACTCTGCATTTCCCATGGCTAACCCACCTACTCTGCACATTGCTAGGCACTATGAGCAATTTAGCATGGCCAATCCATCTAACCAGCACACGTTTGGACTGTGGGAGGAAACTCACACAGACACGGGGAGAATGTGCAAACTCCACACAGACAGTCACCCATGGCTGGAACCAAATTCAGGTCCCTGGCGCTGTAAGGCAGCAGTGCTAACCACTGAGACACCTAGCTAAAAGGTTTCTACCTTTGTATTTTTGTTGCGCACCCATAGATCTTCATAAAATTCCAAGACAATGTTTTCCTCTCACATCAGAATCATAGAATCCCTACAGTGTGAAAGCAGGCCATTTGGCCCAAGGAGTCCATACCAACCCTCCGAAGAACATCCCACCCTCCTACCCTATACCTGTAACCCAGCATTTCTCATGGCTAACCCACCTAGCCTCCACATCCCTGGACACTCTGGGCAATTTAACATGGCCAACCCACCTAACTTGCACATCTTTGAAATGCAGGAGGAAACCAGAGCATTAACCAAAACATTATTGACTAGAGGAAAAGAAAATTGAACTACAGTAATCATTTCTATCTGCAAAAGCAAAGAATAAAATTTTTGAAAATTTGGCTGTGGAACGGAAGTGCATTTGCCAACTGATTAAGAAGCAGCCTCAGTATGTCAAAATGCAGAAAAAGATGAAAAGTCACTGGACTCAAAATGTTGATTCTGCTTTCTCTCCACAGATGCTGCCAGACTTGTTGAGTTTCTCCAGCAATTTCTGGTTTAGCCTAATACATTTGCAGCTGAAATTGCAGCCAAAGGTGACATTGATTTGAGGCACCATCAACAGGCTTTGCATTAATTTATTTTCATTGTCAATCAATAAAATTCCATTTCAAACTCAAAAGGACTGTTCAGTGTGCCAGTGAAAATTCGTATCATTCCTGTGGGGTTGGTAGTTCGCAATGGTACCAAATTCTGCTGTATACCAGTCTTGGCATCTTACACTACCACGTACTGTGGCCTGAGAACTGATGGCTATTCTTGGCCCCTGATTGTCCATAATGCAACATTGTGAAATTTACAAACAGCACCAGCAGTTTTGACATCACATGTAATTGGCATCACATCTTATACAAGTGAAGGAAATCGTTTAGTATCACATCAAATCTACAGCAGTTATTTTATGAAGGCTACCATTATACTTTAGAATGCCCTTGTAGGCACATCCATCCCGGACAAAGTAGCCCACTGAAGGAGGGTCACTGCACTCTAAAGGCTAACTCCCTTTTCACAGATGCTGCCAAAACTGCTGAGTTTCTCTAGCAAGTTGTGTTTCTGTTTGTTTAAAAGCAACCCACTTGATTAGTACCAAATCCATAAACGTCCACTTCCTCCACCATCAATGCTCAGTAGCAGCAGTGTGTACCATCCACAAGGTACACTGCAAAAATTTACCAAAGATCCTGAGACAGCACCTTCCAAACCTACGAGCATTTCCATCTTGAAGAACAAATGCAGCAGATACATGAGAACACCACCCCCTGCAGTTTCCACTCCAAGCCATTCGCCGTCCTGTCTTGGAAATACATCGTTGTTCCTTTACTATTGCTGAGTCAAAATCCCGGAACTCCCTCCCTAAGGGCATTGTGGGTCTACCTACAGCACTTGAATGCAGCAGTTCAACAAGATAGCTCACCACCACCTTCTCAAGGACAACTAGGGACACATCCCATGAATGAATTTTTTAAAGAAACATTGTACAGGAACTGATGATAATACTTCTGAAGTGCCTAACAGTCACTTTATTTGAGAAAGAATGCAAATATGCAAGAAGCAGTTCGGGGAAGGTTGATCAGAATAATGCCTGGGAAAGAATGGTCATTTATTAAGGGAAGTTTAGTGAGACTGGTGTTTAAGAATAAGAAGTGACCAGACTGAAACAGGTCCTGACGGACCTTGATATCAAGAAACCTTTTCAGGTTTTGCATGAGCTTCAGACCTTATTCGTTTTGAAATTTCATACAAATAGAATCTTTTAAAAGTTTATTTTCCACAGCAAAAGCAATAACTTCTGCCTGGATGTAAATGCAATAATTTTATCAGGAAAAACCTGAGCAAAAGCCATAAGATACGTAAGCAAGGAAATCAACATTTTATCAGTGAAGAATTAATTGAAATTTTTGGCTTTGAGCAGGTTTTTAATGGTGAGTTTAGGAGGGAAGGTGGGACAGAGGGAGTTCCAATGAGTAAGACTGAGATTGTTGAAGGGTCAACAGCATTCATTGCAAGATTGAAGGGAGCTTTGAGTGCTTAAAAGACCAAAGTTAGAGATCAAAGAGGGCAGATACCAAATGGGGAAGATTCCACTGATACAGTGGGACACAGAAGTGAGGGGTGAGAATTTCAAATTGACTGTGCTGAGGAATAGGGAGGAGGTATCCAAGGAGTGGATAGTGGGTGAGCAAAAGGTAGTTGGGGTGGCACAGTGGCTCAGTGGTTAACATTACTGCCTCACAGCACCAGAGACCCAGGTTCAATTCCACCCTTGGGTGACTGTCTGTGTGGAGTTTGCATGTTTTCCCTGTGTCTATGCGGATGTCCTCTGGGTACTCTGGTTTCCTCCCAAGCTCAAAGTTGTGCAGGTTAGGGGGATTAGCCTTAGGAAATATCGGGTTGGGGGTTACAAAAACAGAAGTTGCTGGAAAAGCTCAGCAGGTCTGGCAGCATCTGTGAAGGAAAAAACAGAGTCAACATTCCAGGTCCAGTGACCCTTCCTCAGGACAGAACAACTTTGTTTTTGTTCCTGATTTACAGTATCCGCAATTCTTTCAGTTTTTATTCGGGTTGGGGTGTGTGGGATGGGGAATGGGTTCGGAGGGTCAGTGTAAACTCAATTGGCTGAATGGCCTGCTTCTACACTGTAGGGACTCAATGATTTCCCCTGGACCGAGAACATTAAAGGAAATGTGTCTGTGTGTGTTTCCTCTGGATGTTCCAGTTTCCTCCCACAGCCCAAAAATGTGCGGGTTAGGTGGATTGGCCATGCTAAATTGCCTATTGTGTCCAAAGATATGTAGGTGGATTAGCTATGCGTTACAAGGATTAGATTGGATAGGACGCTCCCCAGAGGGTTGGTGTGGACTCAATGGGCTGAATGGCCTGCTTCCACACTGTAGTGGTCTATGATTCTGTCCAAGTTTCCCAAAATAGATATTTCCTATAGACTCAAGGAGAACAATACACACTGGCAAAAAGGACAAGACACAAAAGAAAAGTTTGACAAAACGGTTACAGAATCACTACAGAAAAGGACAATAAAGGGAAGCTTGGGAGGAACAATAAAACCAACTCCAAAGAATTACTGGTAAATTCAGGAAAAAGAGACTTGTCAGAAGCAATGTGTAGCATTAAAAGTTTAACCACAAGCTTATCAACGAGTGTGTGAAATTATTCAGCATGTTGCATAATTATTTGCCTTTACTATTTACCACTAAAAGAAGGGTCAGTGTGCCAGGCACCCCACAGAATCTAAAGTCAGAGATAATAGGTACTGCAGATGCAGGAGAATCCGAGATAACAAGGTGTGGAGCTGGATGAACACAGCAGGCCAAGCAGCATCATAGGAGCAGGAAAATTGACGTTTCGGGCCAATTGTCAGAGGTCTCTCTCCTGATCTCTATCTGTACTTATTAGACGCTGAGTGTGTGATACCACAAGAGGTTCAGAGTTGAGTGTGTGAGAGACAAAGACAGAATGTCAGTGTGTGAGGAAGTGAGTGTGAACACTAGCGACGATATGAGTCTGAGGGTGTGTGTCAATGTGTGTGGGTGTGAGAGGTTGTGGGAACGAGGATTTATGAGTGAATGTGAAAGCAGCTGTTTATTTAACTGGGTGTAACTATGGCAGTGACAGTGTGTGTGAGTGAGAATGTGTCACTACATATGTAGATGAATATGCAGTTAGTGTGTGATTGTGAGAATGTCTTAATGTGCGTGTGAATGTTCCTGTGTGTACGAGGGTTTGAATGAGTGTAAGAGTGTGTGCATGGAGTATTGCGTACAGTTCTGGTCGCCGCATTATAGGAAGGATGAAGAAGCATTGGAAAGGGTGCAGAGGAGATTTACCAGGATGTTGCCTGGTATGGAGGGTAGGTCTTATGAGGAAAGGCTGAGGGACTTGAGGCTGTTTTCGTTAGAGAGAAGAAGGTTAAGAGGTGACAATAGAGACATACAAGATGATCAGAGGATTAGATAGGGTGGACAGTGAGAGCCTTTTTCCTCGGATGGTGACGGCTAGCATGAGGGGACATAGCTTTAAATTGAGGGGTGATAGATATAGGACAGATGTCAGAGGTAGATTCTTTACTCAGAGAGAGTAAAGGCGTGGAATGCCCTACCTGCAACAATGGTAGACTCGCCAACTTTAAAGCCATTTAAATGGTCGTTGGATAAACATATGGAAGATAATGGAATAGTGTAGGTTAGATGGGCTTCAGATTGGTTTCACAGGTCGGCGCAACATTGAGGGCCGAAGGGCCTGTACTGCGCTGTAATGTTCTATGTTCTATGAGTTTTCGGGGAGGCAATGGCCTAGTAGTGTTATTGCTGGACTGTTAATCCAGAGACCCAGACAATGCTCTGGGGATCTGGGTTCGAATCCTGCCATGGCAGATGGTGGAATTTGAATTCAATTCAATAAATATCTGGAATTAAGAGTCTGATGATGATATTGTTGATAGTTGTTGTCGAATCCATTGCCAATTGTCGATTGTCAGGAAAAAAAACCCATCTGGTTCACTAATGTCCTTTAGGGAAGGAAACTGCCACCCTTACCTGGTCTGGCCTACATGTGACCCACAGCAATGTGGTTGACTCTTAACTGCCCTCTGGGCAACTAGGGTGGGCAATAAATGTTGCCTGGTCAGCGATGCCTTCATCCCATGAATGAGTAAAAAAAGTGAGAGTCTGAATATGAAGGCAAGTGTGAAAGTGTGAAAGTGTGAGAGTGAATGTGGATGAGTGTGAGTGTGAGGGTGGGTGTAAGTGTCAGTGTGGGTGTAGGGGTGAGTGACAGTGCGAGTGTGAGAGGCTGTGTGAGTTTGAGGGTGAGTATGAATGTGAGGGGATGTGTGAGGGTGAGTATGTCTGGGGTGTGTGTGAGGTGGTTGTGTGATGGTGTGTATGTGAATGAATGTCTTTGGGGGATTGTGAGGTTGTGTAAAGTTGAGGATGAGTGTGAATTGAAGGTGATTGTGTGAGTGTGAAGTTGAGGGCGAGGGTGAGCGTGTCTGGATAAGTGCGTGAGGTTACGGGTAAGTTTGTGAGTGTGGGGTGGAGTGTGTGTATGAGTGTTCTTTTTTATTTATTCATTTGTGAGATATAGGCGTCGCCGGCTGGGCCAGCATTTATTGCCCATCCTTCGTTGCCCCTTGAGAAGGTGGTAGTGAGCTGCCTTCTTGAACCCCTGCAGTCCACATGCTGTGTGTTGACCCACAATGCTATTAAGGAGGGAATTCCAGGATTTTGACCCAGCAACAGTGAAGGAATGGCAATATATTTCCAAGTTAGGATGGTGATTGGTTTGAAGGGGAACTTGAAAGTGGTGGTGTTCCCATATGTCTACTGCTCTTATCCTTCTAGAGGTGGTCGTGGGTTTGGAAGGTGCTGCCTGAGGATCTTTGGTGAATTTCTGCAGTGCATCTTGTAGATAGTACACACTGCTGCTACTGAGCGTCGGTGGTGGAGGGAGTGGATGTTTGTGGATGTAGTGCCAATCAAGTGGGCTGCTTTGTCCTGGATGGTGTCAAGCTTCTTGAGTGTTGTTGGGGCCGCACCCATCCAGGCAAGTGGGGAGTGTTCCACCACACTCCTGACTTGTGCCTTGTAGATGGCGGACAGGCTTTGGGGAGTCAGGAGGTGAGTTACTCGCCGCAGTATTCCTAGCCTCTGACCTGCTTTTGTAACCACTGTTTATGTGGTGAGTCCAGTTAAGTTCCTGGTCAATGGTAACTCCCAGGATGTTGGGGATTCAGTGATGGTTACATCATTGAATGTCAAGGGGCGATGGATAGATTGCCTCTTATTGGTGATAGACATAGCCTGGCATTTGTATGGCATGAATGTTACCCGCCATTTGCCAGCCTAAATCTGGATATTGTCCTGATCTTGTTGTATTTGGACATGGATCGCTTCAGTATCTGAAGGTTTATAAATGGTGCTGAACATTGTGCAATCATTGGCGAACATCCCCAATTCTGGTCTTATGATAGAGGGAAGATAATTGATGAAGCAGCTGAAGGTGGTTGGGCCTAGGACACTACCCTGAGGAACACCTGCAGAGATGCCCTGGAGCTGAGTTGACTGACCTCCACCGACCACAACCATCTTCCTCTGTGCCAGGAATGACTCTAACCACTGGCGAGTTTTCCCAGATTCCCATGGATTCTAGTTTTGCCAGGGCTCCTTGATGCCACACTCGGTTGAATGCAGCCTTGACGTCAAGGGCTGTCACTCTCACCTCGCCTCTGGAATTCAGTTCTTTTGTCCATGTTTGAACCGAGGCTGCAATGTGGTCAGGAGCTGAGTGGCCCTGGTGGAACCCAAACTGGGCGTCACTGAGCAGGTAATTGGTGAGCAGGTGCTGCTTGATAGCACTGTCAATGACACCTTCCATCACTTTACTGATGATCGAAACTAAACTGAATGGGGCGGTAATTGGCCTGGGTTGGATTTGTCCTGCTTTTTATGTACAGGACATACTTGGGCTATTTTCCACATTGCTGGAGAGACACCAGTGCTGAAACTGTACTGGAACAGCTTGGCTAGGGGAGCAGCAAGTTCTGGAGCACAAGTCTTCAGTACTATTGCCGAAATGTTGTCAGGGCCCATAGCCTTTATAGTGTCGAGTGTCTCCAACTGTTTCTTGATATCATATGGAGTAAATCGAATTGGATCGAGTGTGAGAATGGGTGCGTCTGAGTGAGTGTTAGGTTGAGAGTTCTTGTATCAGGCTAAGTGTGTGAGTGTGAAGGTCAGAGTGTGTGAGTGAGTGTGAGGGTTGGTGTGAGTTTGTGAGAGTGAGTGTGTCTGGGTGAGTGTGAGATTGAGGTTGAGTGTGTGTGTCAGGGTAGGTGTGTGAGGGTGAGGGTCAGTGTGAGTTTGTGAGAGTGCATGTGTCTGGGTGAGTGTGAGGTTAATGGTGAGTGTGTGTGTGAGGGTCAGTGTGTAGGTGAGTGTTAAATTGAGGGTGAGTGTGTGAATGTGAGGGTGTGTCTGGGTGTTTAGGTCTAATGTGAGTGTGAGTCTGCCTTGGGTGAGATTGAGGTGGGGTGTGAATGTGAAGGTGAGTATGGGGTTCAGTGTGTGAGGGTCAGTTTGTGAGGGTGAGTATGTGAGGGTGAGGGTGAGTGTGTGTGTAAGGGTGAGTGTGTGAGGGTCAGTGTGTGAGGGTGAGTATGTGAGGGTGAGGGTGAGGGTGAGTGTGTGTGTGAGGGTCAGTGTGTGAGGGTGAGTGTGTGTGTAAGGGTGAGTGTGTGAGGGTGAGGGTGAGGGTGAGTGTGTGAGGGTGAGTATGTGAGGGTGAGGGTGAGGGTGAGTGTGTGTGTGAGGGTGAGTGTGTGAGGGTGAGTGTGTGAGGGTGAGTGTGTCTGTGAGGGTGAGTGTGTAAGGGTGAGTGTGTGAGGGTGAGGGTGAGTGTGTGAGGGTGTGTGTGAGGGGGGGAGTCTGCGCACTGTGTCTCCGCTCCGAGCAGCGAGAGAGTGTGATGCTGGAGCGGCTCGGGAGAAGAGCCTCCAGCAGAGGGACAGGGACAGGGAGAGAGGGAGCTGCTCGACTGGAACGACAGAAACGGGACGCAGAGTCACTCCCACATTTGGATTCAGGTACAATGCAACAATCAGAACCGAAATTCTTCCTTTTAACTTCAACCAAAGTGCCCTGAGATATCCAGTTAGACTTAAAACCCATCGGTCTGTGCAGCATTGAGCGTTATGCAGCGTGCATTGTCTATGTGAGTACATTGCAAACATACAGAGTGATTGTAGGTTTATATCCTTGTATGTAGGTGTTTGCGATGTGCCTGAGCAAAGCATTTCTGTTTACTCATGTCACGAATTAAACTGAGATGGACAAAGCTCGAGTTTGACGAAATGGGGATGTTGTAAACCCAGAGAGCGGCTGAGGAGCTGAAAACATTCACCGAAGCTGTTGGAGAATGTTCAGATGTGTATGTGGTCTGCCAGTGTGCAGGGTTAGGTAGAATATTTTAACTTATTTACAACAGCAGTGTATATGCGTACAAAGTCGTCTGTAAATGTCCATAGTCATGCAAACACACACAAATGTAAACATTCGTTATATGGGACTAGGTTTTGCGTGTAAGTTAATTGTGTTCGCATCTGCTTCTTGAACCGAAAGCTGACATTTCCCCCTCGCATTCCGTTTCAATTCTACTTTCTGAATTCTTCCTGTGCCCCCAGCCGGGGAATCAGTGAGCTGAACAGACCGAGTGAGGGGTGAGAATTTCTGGCAGGCAGGGAGAATGTCAGGTTGGCTGTCAGTGGCACTGATACACAGCCCTTGGCTGGCAGAGAAACGCGATGGAGACGATCAGAGAGAGAGACGGAGAGCTGCCAGTCTAACTGCCGTCTCACTGAAACACAAACTGCGCCGATTTAACAAAAACTTTCAGTAACACAGTTGCTCTGAAGAAGAAAACAAAAAGCAGATTTCACTGACACTGCTAGCAATAGAAATGTAAGGAAAATCTAAATAGGTAGTTAAATTTTAACGTATTACTTGGCACAGACAAAGTTAGACGGAAGATAAAGGTTAAACACGCGTTCATGAGTGAGTTTCAGGGCAAGTGGAGGCCATTCAGCCCTCTAGCGGCGGTGCTATCCCAATGGAGAAGGGTAGAATCCCAGCAATTTTCTCTGTTTTTTTTTGGTGTGTTTTCTTTTAACCTGGTGATGTTTGTTCCCCAGATTCCAAGCCGGGAGCCCTGGAAGTGACTAATGGGAGCCTCTGATGTTGAAGTGAGTAAACTGGAGATGGACGATATAGCAAGTGTTAGGTAACATTATCTCCAGCGTCCGGATCTGCTCATTTCTCATACCCAGAGGACTTTGAGTGTCAGGGCTTCCAGCACCCACAGGGAGGGCCGTACAGAAGATGGCATTTCGGCTCCTCTTAACCATACTAACCCCAACACCCCAAGGTTTCTAAAAATTGTTATTGGGTTGTTCAAGTTATGGTTATTGTTATAGGAAGAATAGTATTAAGCTGGAGAGGGTTCAGAAGAGATTTACCAGGATGTTGCCAGGTGTGGAAAGTTTGAGTTATAAGGAAACACCTGAAGTGTAGGAGGTTGAGACGCTACTTGATAGAAATGTATAAAATAATGAGGGGTAGAGATAGGGTTAATGGCATCTTTTCCATAGAATAGGGGATTTCAAGACTAGGGGGCACATTTTTAAGGTGAGAGGAGAGAGATTTGGGGGGGCAATTTTTTTACACATTGTTTTTTAAAGAACCCCTACAGTGTGGAAACAGGCCCTTCAGCCCAACAAGTCCACACTGACCCTCAGAGCACCCACCCAAACCCATCCCCCTATAACCACCTAAGCTACATACCCCTGAACACTATGGGGCAATTTAGCATGGCCAATCTACCTAGCCTGCACACCTTTGGGCTGTGGGAGGAAACTGGAGCACCTGGAGGAAACCCATGCAGACACAGGCAGAATGTGCAAACTCCACACAGACACAGTCACCTGAGGGTGGAATTGAACCTGGGTCCCTAGCACTGTGCGGAAGCAGTGCTAACCACTGAGCCACTGTGCCACCCAAAAATCCACATTGAGTGGATCATGTGTGGAATGAACTTCCTGAGGAAGTGGTGGATGTGGGCACAATTACAATGTTTAAAAGACATTTGGATAAGTACATGATTAGGAAAGGTTCAGAGGGATATGGGCCAGGAACAGGCAGGTGGGATTAGTTTAATTTGGGATTATATTCGGCATGGACTGGTTAGACGGAAGGATCTGTTTCCGTGCTGTATGGCTCTATGACTCTGTGGCTATGACTCTACACATGTACCCATCAGCAGGCTTGCTCTGTCACTGGGCTATCATCAGTGTCTATGGAAGTCCCTTCAGATTATGAGCTGTGTGTGTTGGGATAGGGGGAGAGGTCATACTCTCAAGTCTGAATCATTCCAACATTCGATTCACTCACTTGCTCCTTCTTAAAATTGGGAATTCATGATTTGGAGGTTGCTATACTCTATGACCACTGTTCACCCACACACACACACACCCTCGCCCCCACCGTGAGAGCGAGTTCGGTCTCTTAACATCCCCCACTTCTTTTCAGACAGAGATAACAAACAAAGAACTGTGGATGCTGTAACAAAAACAGTAATTACTGCAGAAACTCAGGAAGGGGATTCTGAAGAAGGGTCACTGGATCCAAAACATTAACTCTGTTTCTCTCTCCACAGAGCTGTTACAGTTTCTTCAGCAATTTCTGTCCTCTTTAACAGAATTACTTGGGAATAGCACTTCCCCCGGTCTCTGTCTCCCTAAATTGCCCCTACAGGGTGTCAATTAAAAACAAAATGTTGTGGATGTTGGAAATCTGAAATAAAATTTAAAAATACAGAAAGCACTGGGGAAAACTTAACAGGTCTGGAAGCATCTGTAGTGAGAAAACAGAGTTAATGTTTTGATCCTCAAAAGCTTTGAATTGGCTGAAAATATCTTTGGGGATGCCCTCAACAATATTACGGAATTGCAAGGTTTATGTTTCATCTTTGCAAGTCCCAAAGATAAGACTGGTTGGCTAAGAGCAGCCCTCCTTCCAGCTGACCACTACACAGGCAGCAATCCCCAACATGCTGGCTGGTGTCAATATTGGAACTTCAACACATTATTTAACATTACAGAACAAGGGATGGCAGGCACAGTAACAGGAATATCTCACAGACTCTTACAGTGTTACATAGAAATAAGCATTAGCTGTATAGCAACTGGCAAAACCAAATGTGCTGTAGTGTTGCTCTGTGTCTGTTCTTGTTAAAAATAGTTTTGAATCATCCAGCTCAGAGATATTATCAAAGCTAAAGTTACCATCATCCTACCAGACCCTGGTGCTGTTCTCTCGTGAGAAAGAGAAATGGCTGTTGGCATGTTAAGCAGAGGGTAGCCATGCCTCAGGTAGGGATATCCCTACATGGTAACCTCAGCCAGGGTAGGAACTGAACCCATACTGTTGGAGTCACTTTGCATTGCAAACCAACCATCTGAGCTAACCAATCCCAGTTGAGAGATAGAGTGAAACATTTCTGTGGTAGGTGGGACTTGAACACTGGTCTCCTGACTAAGAGGAAGGGTCACTACCACTGCGCTATAGGAAACCGAACAGCCAGTTTTTACTAAATCAAGTTTAGCACAAACATCAGTTTTCCTTTCCCTTTTGGAGCCTATCTCCTGTCCAGATGCCAACTCTTTGCTGGGAAGACCCAGATTTTTAAAAAATTCTAATCTGCCTGTTCAGAAATATTATCGCGCACCTCCTGAGCAGATGGGACTAGAACCCAGGCCTCCTGGCTCAGAGTTAGGGACACTGCCACTGCATCTGAGGTGTTCTAATGTCTAACTATTTTGTTGGTAATCCATGGTAATTTCCCTCGCATTTCAATCATCTGTTATGTAATTATTATCTGGTAGAATCAGGGACTCATTCCAGCAGTGAGGTAGGCCATTCCCTCATCATGCCTGTGTCTGCCCTCTTAAGGAGCAAGTCTTATATAGCCCCTCCTCCACGTGCTCTCTTTACATCCCTGCTCATTCCTCCTCTTCAGATATTTATAAAATATCAAAACATTTATGGCACTGAAAGAGGCCATTCTGCCCATTGTGTCTGCATCACCAAGCCTCCCCTGCCCAGCCTAATCTCATTATTGAGCACTCAGTCCAAGGTTCTTCAAGCTATGGGGCTTCAGATGCCTAAGAAGTGAAATGAAGTTGAGGGTTGCATCATTCACGATCATTTCAGGCACTGAGTTCCTTCACTGAGTGAAAATCATTTCACTCATTGCCCCTTTAATCTTTCTTCAGTCAGAAGTTGCACAACACCAGGTTATAGTCCAACAGGTTTATTTGAAATCACACAAGCTTTTGAAGCGTTGCTCCTTTGTCAGGTGAAGTGGAGGGAAGCACACAGGCACTGAATTTATTGGCAGAGAGATCATTGCAAGATAATTCTATGTCATTAAGAGTGTCAAAAGATAGTAGAAATGGTATGAGTGTCAACAGGCTGAATAACATGTGATCAAAAGTATCAAAAGTCCTGGTCTTTACTTACACCGTTTGACATGTTTGATCACCTGCAAAGACTTGTTATTCAGCCTGTTGACACTGCACTCACACTATTTGCACTGTCTTTTGACCCTCTTAATTCCCTAGAATTATCTTGCAATGATCTCTCTCTGCCTATAAATTCTGTGCCTGTGCGCTTCCCTCCACTTCACCTGACAAAGGAGTAGCACTCTGAAAGCATAACCTGGTGTCGTATGACTTCTGATTTTGGTCACCCCAGTCCAACACCAGCACCTCCGCATCTTTCTTCAGTCACTGAGCTCTCAGTTGATGTAAATAAGCTCTTTCCAATCAGCATAACCAGGTCCCTCAACATTGTGTACACCTTAATCAAATCTCCTCTGAGCCTCTTCTATTCTCAGGAAAGCAATCCCAACCTAGCCAATCTTTCCACATGGACTGATAACAGCAAGGATACTGAAAGATCTTCTTTCCCTCTTTCAATCTCTTAAACTAACACTTTTTGTTAGTTGCAATTTCCCAATCCTTGTAAATCTCTGCTCTACCCTCTTCAGTGCTGTATTCTGGCTAGTTGGATGCACTTTAACCCGTTTCTTGATGCTCCCACCATTAGTTCAGTCGTCTTTCTCCTATAAAAGGGGGGTTCCTGCTTCGTAATAACACTACTCCACATTAATGTTGTTCTGTGGTAGTATTGGGTCCAATCTCCCTGTAGGAGAGATAATATAGTCTGCATATAGACAATTTCACAGCTGTAGCACTGCACCTTGCCAACCCTTTCAAGCAATTCTGGTTTTTCTGCACACTGTGACACCACTGTCCTATGGTAGCACTTGATGGTGATGGTAGCTGTTTAATATAGGCTGTAATGTTGCCTTTTAAGGTAACATTGAACTGATATTCTGGTTTTGCAAGACTTTTGCAGTCGTTTAAACCTCTGCATGATCAATTGGAAATACAGCATGTGCAGTCAATGTTGAACAGATGGATGGTTTTCCATCAAGCTTGCTTGGTTCAGAATTGTTACAGTGCAGAAGGAAACCATTTGGTCCATTGTGTCTGGTCTGGCTCTCTGGATGAATATTTCAATCAGAGCCCCTCTCTCACCTTGTCCCTCTGTAACCCTGCAGAATGTTACTTCGCAAATATCCATCCAATGCCCTCTTGACTGCCTCGTTGAATCTGCCTCCCCCAGACCTTTAGGCAGTACATTTCTAGACCCGAACCATGCACTGCATGTAAAAGATCATGGAGTTGTTGCTTTGCAAAAAGAGGCCATTTGGCACTGAATGAAATGTTCAACATTGACTTCATATGCTGTATTTCCAATTGATCATGCAGAGGTTTAAACAACTGCAAAAGATCAAGAACCAGAAACATACATAGACTTGCAAAACCAAAATATCAGTTCAATGTTACCTTAAAAGGCAACATTACAGCCTATATTAAACAGCTACCATCACCATCAAGTGTTACCATAGGACAGTGGTGTCACAGTGTGCAGAAAAACCAGAATTGCTTGAAAGGGGTGGCAAGGTGCAGTGCTACAGCTGTGAAGTTGTCATTCCTGCATCAGTGTTTCCTCCTATCACTGTTGCTTCTTTTATCAATAATAACATTACACTTGAGTCCTCTCATTCCTGATCCTTGTGTGAGTGGGAACATTTTCTTCCCATTTAGCACGCCCAGATCCCTCACAGTCTTGAATACTTCAATCGGATCCCTTCCTGGCCTTCTATTCTCCCAGGAAAACAACCCTAACTTCTCCGCTGTACCTGCCTAACTGAAGTTCCTCTTCCTTGTTCTCCTGAGTGTTTGCAATCAATTTGTAAATTGATACTAGGCGTAACATCACACAAGAGATGACATTGACCTAAACTGTAAGCTGGTCTTTATTTTCTTTCTGTTAAAGATGTCATCCATCAAAGCAAGGGAGAATAAATGCTTATCATCACAAACCTTTTACTGCGGGATGCAGATATTCTGATCATTGCAAGAAAAGACTGTTCTATAACAATTCTGGTTGTCAGCTGAGAATATGATGGTTAATCTCTTTGCACTCTGACTGGACTCTTAAATAATAAGCCTGAATAATGAATTGTTTAGCTGGCATGTTGAGAAGATTAATGAACAGATTAACATTTAAAAGAAGGTGCTTTGTTCCTCAGTCTGTGTTTCTGCATGTTGTCTAAGTGGACTGCAAAATTTTACATTTCAATCAAAATGATCTTCATTTTTAATGATTGAAGAGTAATCACAGCAAACGTTATTCATACATTAATTGAGCAGTGTTATTAAGTGAAGGAATTAATATTACATACATCATTATAATGTGAAATATATTGTACTAATGTACGAATGCAGATGTGTGTATGTAACTTTGTGTGTGCGTATATGTATGTGCACATACACCTGCAGGTATGTGCATACGTGTGCTCGTGCATTTGCGTGCACAAGTGTCCATGTGTAAGTGCGCAAGTGTGTGTGTGTGCTTGTGTTTGAGTATGCATGTGTTTGGATGTGTGTGTGTATATGTGTGTGGTGTGCGTGCATCTGTATGTATGTGTACGTGCATGTGCATCTGAGTGTTTCTGTATTTGTATGTGTGCGTGTATGTGTGTGTGCGTGTGCATCTGAGGGGGGTATGTGTGTGTCTGTGTGTATGTATGTGTGCGTGTATGTGTGTGCATGTGCATCTGAGTGTGTGTGTGTATGTGTGTGTATGGGATGGATGTGTGTGTGTGTCTGTATATGTGTGTGTGTGTTTATGAGTGTGCATGTGTGTGTGTGTGGGGGGATGGATATATGTGTGTGTGTGTATGTGTTTATGAGTGTGCATGTGTGTGTGTGGGGGGGGATGGATATGTGTATGTGTGTGTGTTTATGAGTGTGCGTGTGTGTGTGTGGGGATGGGTGTGTGTGTGCGGGGATGGGGGTGTGTGTGTGTGTGTGTGTGTGTGTGTGTGTGTGTGTGTGTGTGTGTGTGTGTGTGTGTGTGTGTGTGTGTGTGTGTGTTTGTAATGTGACATTGCACATAGTGCTTCTGGAGCTTTCCGTACTCACAATTCAATGGAACAATGATCTTTAGAGGTTAACTAGAGGAGGAAAGAAACTTTCCTGCTAAGGATAAAACTTTGATGTCAGATTTGATCATATTAGTGAAAAGATACTTAACACATTTGTGTGATATTCCTCTATCCATCATTTTAATACGGGAGTGAATCTTTTAATTTTAAATGCACAAAACCTCTGCTTAAAAAAGAGAGAAAAGAGTAGATTTTGCTTTGTCTGTTAATTGTGCACATACACCTGCAGGTATGTGCATATGTGTGCTTGTACATTTGCGTGCACAAGTGTGCATGTGTATGTGCACAAATGTGTCTGTGTGCATGTGTTTGGGTGTGCATGTGTTAGGATGTGTGTGTGTATATCTGTGTGGTGTACATGCCTCTGTATGTATGTGTGTGTACGTGTGCATGCATACGAATTGTGCAAAACGAATGGTTAGGATTCAAGAACACAGAGTGGAGATTTTGGTGCATAAATCCTCATGCTAACGCCTGGTTTCCTCTAATCACCAATGTATCCGAGCAAAATATGATAATAACATTCAAAGGATTTGTGCAATGTTCAGGAATTTGTTCATGACACTAGGACTTTGAAGAGAATTGTCATCTGTCAACCTGTCTTCAGACAGAAACAGATGTTTGCACCCTAACAAAATGTGAATGTCTTGACCCCCTCTGCCCCCGAGTGGTGTTATTGGCCTGCCAATACCACATGGTTGAAAAAGGCAAATCCCTACCGCCTTCTCTTTGATTTGATTTATTGTAGACACATGTACCTAGGCACAGTGAAAAGTTTTGTTTTGCGAGCAGTATAGGCAGATCATAGCAAACAAGGACGTGCAGATCATAGAGTGCTTAAACAGAGTGAGGCCTGCAAGGTTACACTGCAGAGGAGGTCACAGAGTCATAGAGTCACACAGCAGGGAAACAGACCCTTCGGTTCAACCAGTCCCTGCCAAACATAATCCCAAACTAAACTAGTCCCACCTGTCTGCTCCTGGCCCATATCCCTCCAAATCTTGCCTATTCATATATCCATCCAAATGTTTTTTTAAATGTTGTAATTGTACCCTCATCCACCACTTCCTCAGGAAGTTCATTTCACACGTGAACCACCCTCTGTGTAAAAAAAAATTGCCTCTTACGTCTTTTTAAAATCTCTCTCCTCTCACCTTAAAGATGTGCCCAGTAGTCCTGAAATTTCCCATCTTAGGGAAAAGACAACTATCATCAACTCTGTCTATACCTCTCATTTTTTTATAAACTTCTATCAGGTCACCTCTCAACTTCCTACGCTCCAGTGAATAAAGTCCCAGCCTATTTGCCTTTCCTTATAACTCATTCCTTCCATACGTCGCAACATCCTGGTAAATCTCTTCTGAAAACTCTCTAGCTTAATAATATCCTCTCTATAACTGGGCGACCAGAACTGGAAACAGTATTCCAAAAGATGCCTCACCAATATCCCCGTGCAACCTCAACATAACGTCCGACCACCTATACTCAAAGGACTGAGCAATGAAGGTGAGCATGCTGAACACCTTTTTAACCATCCTGTCTATATGCAATGCAAACTTTAAAGAATTATGTACCTGCGTCCCTAGGTCCCTCTGTTCTATAACACTACCCAAGGCCCTACCATTAATTGTGTAAGCCCTACCCTTGTTTGTTATACTAAAATGCAGATCAACATTATTTGAAGTTAGAGAGGTCCATTCAGCAGCCTAATAACAGCAGGGAAGAAGCGGGTCTAGAGATGGGCAATAAATGCTGGCCCGGCCAGTGATGGCCATGAATGAACAAATAAAAATATAGCTTGACATGACTTATTCTCAGAGGAGTTATTAACAGAACTGAACTGGAATGGAGGGCAGGTCTTATGAAGAAAAGTTGAGGGAGCTAGGGCTTTTCTCATTGAAGCGAAGAAGGATGAGAGGTGACTTGATAGAGGTATACAACATGATGAAAGGCATAGATAGAGTGGATAGCCAGAGACTTTTTCCCATGGCGGAAATAGCTTTCATGAGGGAGCATAATTTTAAGGTGATTGGAGGAAGGTATAGGGGAGATGCCAGAGATATGTTCTTTACACAGAGAGTGGTGGGCGTGTGGAATGCGCTGCCGGTGGGGGTAGTGGAGTCAGATACATCAGGGACATTTAAGAGACTCTTGGATAGGCAGATGAATGATAGTAAAATGTAAGGTATGCAGGGTAGATTTAGTAGGATAATCGATCAGCACAACATTGTGGGCCGAAGGGCCTGTACTATGCTGTACTGTTCTATGTTCTGTGTTCTGAACACTTTAAAATCATCAGAAAACAGTCTCACCCCTGATTTCATAACAGAGAGAATATTATTGTTGGTGTGTCTGAAGTTTACGATGTCCCTGTGGAATTCCTGCAGGAATAAGCCGAGGCTGAATTGATTGACTTCCAACAATCATGGCCACCTAACCTTTTGTCAAGTAGGCCTTCAGCTGCTGAATGACCTCAGTTTTGCTCTTAATATCATTCTGAAATAAATGCTGAAGGGGCGGTAAAAGCTGTTACCTTCCCAAACAAGGCTGAATGCGAACCTGAAGCATGAAAATTTACAGCACTAAAGGGAGAGTGACTCACTGGATAGCACCGTCAAACACCTAATGCAGGAATTGTGGGCCGAAAGGCCTCCTTCTGTGCTGTGTTATTCCTGCTCAAGGATAGATAATTTCACCTTTTTGTGTGAATTCACCTCCATGTTTGGACCAAGGTTGCAGAGTTGGAAGAACCACATTTTAAGAGGGTGTAGTGTCAGTTCAAACATAAACTGAAAATATTGGCCTCTGAGTCATTAAAGGAGGCAATAGCTACCTGTCATGGGAATAAACTTTGCCCCCAAAATATGCCTACAGAATGACAACAGTTCTCGAAATACAACCAGAAATGGTTTATTCTCTGTACAATCTGAATAAACTCAAGGCAATACAGGCCAGTACTGCAGGCACCTGAATGGTACATTTGCTAGAATTGGTCATACCTCACAACATACCGTGATAAACTAACAGGTCAAATCAGAGGTCAACAGGTACAGAATGATGCAGGAATGCAAAGGTTTCACATTTTAAAGCATTTAGTGATTAGTCTAAGCAGTAAGTTTCACATTTTTGGGATCACACTATGAACTTGAGTATAAAGACCAGAAATTGCGATCAAAACAGCAACTTCAGTTGAAGTGAGCATGCTGCCTGATCTGCGCCACCTCCCTATTGGTTTTGCAAAAGTGGCATCTTCTCATTGACCTCTCCATTATATTTGAAACCTGAGATAACAAGGTGTAGAGCTGGATGAACACAGCAGACCAAGCTGCATCATAGGAGTAGGAAAGCTGATGTTTCGGGCCTAGACCCATCTTCAGAAATTTTCAGATTTTTCTGAAGAAGGGTCTAGGCCCGAAACATCAGCTTTCCTACTCCTATGATGCAGCTTGGTCTGCTGTGTTCATCCAGCTCTACACCTTGTTATCTCAGATTATCCAGCATCTGCAGTTCCTGCTATCTCTGAAATATATTTGAAACCTGCTGTATTTGCCACTGTTAAAACCAGAGCCTGAGTGGGTTTCCCTCATTCTTTACAGTTCCAAAGGGATATCCCCAACTGTTAAATGTCCGGGTGAGGAGGGAAGAACTGACTACCCCTCTTTCTTCACCCATGCCCTTGGTCGGCCACCACAAGGTTAAGGTTCATAACGAATCCCATCCCTTTTGGATACCTTTCTCCCAGACCCAAATGGATCTATGCTTTAAAAGAGGATTCAACTTAGCTGGCCTTTCTTGACTTAGCAAAAAATGAATTTGTTAATTAATTGGCCAAAATATTGTATGACTTCAAGAAGGAATTGACTGTAGCATCTGGTGCTAAAGGGATCAAAGGATATGGGGGAAAAGCAAGAACAGGCTATTGAGTTGGATGATCAGCCATGATCATAATGTATGGCAGAGCAGGGTCAAAGGGCTGAATGGCATAGCCCTGCCCCTATTTTCTTTGTTTCTGTGTTTAATGCGAGAAGAATTGATAATGCAATGCACATAGTTCTAGATTAGAAATAAGAGGAGAGCACAAAATGTAGAACCTGAAAAGAAAAGAGGTACAGATCAGACTCCGGTTTGTTCATGAAGAATTGTTGTGACTGTTACATGGTGGTAGTTGACTGTAGTTGAGCAGTTGTTCCATAATTTTTAATTTTGCAGATTGGTTGAGATTCTATAGTTCTGATTCCTTTCAATCGTAACTAAATTCCAGCTAAATAACTAAGTTTCAGGGTGGGAGAGATTCCTTTATTGCCATGTTTCCTTTTTGTCCGACTGCTAACATGCCAACTTCCAACATTCAGGGTGAGGAAGGCCCTTACCTGTAACACAGGGGTGACGAAGAGATAGCTCTTCATCTCTGTCCTTCATAGCATGTTAATGCTCAAAGCCAAGCTGTTACATACAAGAACGTTTAGTCCCAGTAGCACACTCCAGTTGAGTTGAAACTAACATTTAAACCCCTGTCTCTCTATATACATCAAGGCAAAAGATACAAATGTGTTTACAGTTGGAATGTAATCCACAGCGAGTATCTTACTGTTGAGCAGATATTAGGAGTCCCTTCTTAGATTTGTAGCCACAAGAGATGTTTATGTGCCTGTTTGAAGTTTCTTTGGGACTTTTAGACTTATATTCTGTCAGTCCCACACAGAATTTTTGTGAGCAAGCCACTGAATGTACAAGGACAGTTATTCTGTCTCTATATATAGTCCTCTTTTAAAAAGCACATTTTGAAATTGAGTACCGAAATGCCTGTAATATTTTGGGGTTCTGATCCATTATTGTGATACCTCTGAACTCTCCAAACTCTCCTTTCCTGATGTGATAAATGGTAGTTATTGCCACTTAAACTCACTGGCACAAAGAGAAAATCTTTTACGAGTCTAGAGTCTCAATATTGCAACTTTTATATTTCCTAGGGCAGATTATTTCGTTTCTTTTTTGTCATCTCTTTAGTATTGCTAAAAATAGACACTTTTTTGAAGTTTTCCATCTCAAATTCACCAGAAATATTTGCAAGAATACCCATTCAGGGGGATAGACAACATTTACACTGCTTGAGAGGGGATAGTTGATTGGATGGCAAGTGGACTCTGATTGGCTGAGGAGTTGCCATGGCCAATAATGCTGATTTGACAGTTAACTGCCAGGATTTGTTTAAATTTTAACCTGGTCAGGTTGACTAGCTAATCTGAGACATGAACCAGCAAATAGCTGTCACCTATTTTATTGAGTTGAAACAGGCCAAATGCTAACATTCAAAATGCACTGTCCGAAAAATTTAAAAGTATCATTGAAGTTGTGTATGTCCTCTCTCTCTTGATCTCATCTCCTTTGGCCTCTTAATTTGTCTTTTCTCTTTATACCTGATTTGACATTGAATTCATCTCTGTCAATACAAACATCAGCTCTGAAGACTGGCCATTGAACTCGAAATATTAACAATGTCTCCCTCTCCACAGATGCTGCCGTACCTGCTGAGTTTCTCTAACACTTCCTGTTTTAGCTTCAGATCATCAGCACCTGCAGTTCTTTGTTTTATTTTGACTCACAGCCACATCCTTTCCAGTTATGCCCGCCTTGAATAAATTCTGCTCCTCTCTCCATCAGGATTTCCGTTTGAACTATTCTTCTTGTTCATATCAGTACCTTCACTTTCACTCCTACAGTGTTTGACAGGGCCTTTGTCAAATCTCACTTCCAAAGCTGTAGGAAAGAAGGGTCGCTGGATTGTAAATGTTAACTCTGTTTCTCTGTCCATAGATGCTACTAGACCTGCTGAGTTTCTCCAACACTTCCTGTTTTTGTTCCTTTAAACCACCTTCCCCTCAAACCTTGCTGTTTTTATTTCTCATTCCTTCTGTCATTACCTGTTAAATTCTAATATTTCATGCGCAGCGTACACAAATCCCTCTGTACCACAACAATTTGTAGTCACTCCTCACTTTAATATCTTTCCTGTTCTTCCTATCAAGGTAAGTGGCCTTCCACTTTCCAACATTATGCTCCCAAGTGCCAAATTTTTGCAAACTCACCTAACCTGTATTCCTTTGCATATACTTTAGCACTAGCTTCATATCATCGGCAAATTTGGCTATAAGACATGCTGTCCCTTCATCAGATACATTCTCGTAAGTTATGGCAGCATGAAAGTTACCCACTTGGTTCTACTGTCTGTTCTCTGATAGTCAATTAGCTAAATTTATCCTTGCCAATATTTTAACCCCAATGTATCAAACTCTTTTGCAGTAACTTTCTATGTGACACCTTGTTGAATGTCTGTGGGAACTCCAACTACTCTACATCTTCTGATTTTTAGTTTATCTAACCCACCTTTTACGTCGTCAAAGAACTCCAATAAATTCATCGAATGATAGCCTCATACTTTCAGTGGATAAAAATATGCAGAATTAAAAAATGCAGGGGCAAGTCTAAGAAATGATAAATGCATTCAGATACCCTATTGCAACAAAAACAAGCTAAAGATATTTACTGATTCAATATTTTTCAAAACAGACTTTCATCCCTTTTGTCCATTTTGATTCTAAATATTATCCCATACACTGCATGTTGGCGTGTAGTGGGCAAATTTGTGTGGGGAAGAGTGATCAGAATTGATGCTAGCATTTGGAAGAGAATTGGGTAAAAGACCAATTTACCGAATAGTAACTTTTTTTGTTTCAGTTCCTGCTCCCTACACCTGCCTACATGACTAATGATGACAGCATGAAGTCTGGACATTGGAACGTTTCAGAAAGCTACCAGCTGAACCCAGCTAGCATCATCGTCCCCATCGTATTCTCTTTAATCTTCCTACTCGGGACGATAGGGAACAGCCTGGTGCTCGCTGTGTTGTTCAGAAATGGCCAGATGGGACACAACACAACCAACTTGTTTATCCTCAACCTGAGCGTGGCCGATTTCTTCTTCATCATATTTTGCGTTCCGTTTCAAGCCACGATCTACACCCTGGAAGGTTGGGTTTTTGGGTCATTCATGTGCAAGGCTGTTCATTTCTTCATTTACCTGGCGATGTATGCAAGCAGCTTCACTTTGGCTGCTGTTTCAGTAGACAGGTACAGTATGTGAAGGATTGCTGAATCAATGCAATTGCTTTCCAATGACCTATTCCACTGGAGATATTCAGACAAATGTCTCCTGTAGCTCTCCACCATTGGAGGTGTTTCCTCATCTCACATCTCAGAACCACGTAGTGATTATGTAGATTTAAGCCCAGCATTTGGGGAGATGAGACAAAGTGTCACTGTACTAGCAATCAAGCAAGCTAGGCCAATGCTTTGGTGATATGAGTTCAAATCTCATCAACACCACACATTATAGGAGGGATATTATTAAATTGGAGAGAGTGCAGAAAAGATTTACCAGGATCTTGCCAGGAATGGACGGTTTGAGTTATAAGAAGAGGCTGGGACTTTTTTTTTGGAGTGTAGGAGGTTGAGGAGTGACTTTAGAGAGATTTATAAAATCATTTGGGTATAGATAAGGTGAATGGCATGTGTCTAGGGTGAGGAATTTCAAAACTAGGGGGTATATTTCTAAGGTGAGTGGAGAAAGTTTTTAAGAAGACATCAGTGGCAACTTTTCTACACAGGGAGTGGTTTGTGTGTGAAATGAACTTTCAGAAGAAGTGGTGGATGTGGGTACAGTTACAACATTTAAAAGACATTTAGATAAGTACAGGAATTGGAAAGGTTTGGAGGGATATAGGCCAGGAACAGGCAGGTGGGACGAGTTTAGTTTGGGATGCCTGGTCAGCAATGGATTGGACCGAAGGGCCTGATGCAGTGCTGTAAGATTCTATGACTTGATGCCTCTGTGACACAACCTGGTGGAATTTGAAGTCCGCTAGTAAAATGTGGAATTGAAAGTGATGGTGACCCATGAAACTGCCATCAATTGCTGTTTGAACACATCTTGTTCACTAATGTCCTTCGTAACAGGAAATCTGCTATCCTGACATTGCTGGCACGTGACACAGAAATATGAATGCCCCCTGAAATGGCCCACAGAGGGCCTTAAATGCCCTCTGAAATGGCGTAGACAGTGACTCAGTTAAAGGGCATTTACGGAGGGGCAAAATAATGCTGGCCTTGTCCATGGCACATAAATCCCACGAAAGCATAAACTGTTTCTGCATCAGCTGTCTGAAGGAACTGTCGTACCATTTATGGAGACAAATTGCGATTATAAAATGGCAGTTTTATTCATGTTTTCATCAGCCACCTACTGAGATGGTAGAAGGTTAACTAAATGAGGTTTTGTTTTGTTGAGTAATTCCTGCATCCTAAAATATTCTTGTATAGGGATGTGGGTGTCACTAGCCGTCCCTAATTGCCCCGAATTGATTGGCTCTCTTGGATATTTCGGAGGGAAGTTAAGGTCTGGAGTCACATGTAGGCCAGACCAGATAAGGATGGCAGATTTCCTTCCCTGAAGGGCATTAGTGAACTAGGTGGGTTCACCCTGATAGTTGGCAATGTTTACACAGTCATCATTAGACTAGTTTTTAATTCCAGATTTTGTGGAACTCAAATTTCATTATCTGCCTGGTTGGGAGTTGAACCCATGTCAGAGTAGTGGCCTGAGCTACGGATTACCACTGTGCTAACCACATGGAGAATTAACAGAGGAAAAATAGTTTACTTTCCCTGGCAAGATTTTCTGCACTTTTTTGTAATAATCTACTCCTCCAAGTCCAAGAATAATTACTGTGCAAAGAAAAGTGTCTGTAGCTGTAGACATGAGACTATAACAGAGAGAAATAGACAGAGAGAGACAGCAATATAATAATTAGGAGCTGTACTTCTCCCTTTGCTAAGTCATAGACTTGCATGTTTGACCTTCAATTCAGTGTCAGCTCCTCGGCTGCAGTTAACCTTTTCAATACAGTAATCACACATTCTAGACTCAATGGAGCTGATTATCAAAAAGGATCAAATCAGATGCTGGAAATCTGAAGAAAGCTAACACAGACTAGTTCAGGCAGCATCTGCAGAGCAAGCAGCAAGCAGTTTGTGATGAAACATAGTTTCGGGCAGCTGTCAAACATGCAAAGTTCCAAAAGACATCCTGTCTGCCAAATGGTGAATTCGGATTGTTTTATTTCTGATGCCTGGCAAATCACTTGTTTCAGGCCTTCTCTTGTTGTTACCTGTCATTACTAAGACCGTAAGAAACAGTGACAGGAGTGGGTCATTTGGCCCTTCGATTCTGCTCCACCGTTCAATAGGATCATGGCTAACCTGACATTCCTCATGTCCACTTTCCTGCCCTTTCCCCATAACCCTTGATTCCCCGACTGATCAAGAATCTATCTTCCTTGGCCTTAAACATACACAAGGACATAGCTCTCTGTGGCAAAGACTTCCAAAGACTCTCAACTCTTTGAGAGAGGAAATTCTTCCTTATCCCAGTCTTAAAATGGTGCCTCTTTATTCTGAGACCGTCCTAGACTCTCCCATGAGGGAAAACATCCTCTCAGTATTTACATTTGCAACTTAGCACCTGCAGAACATTCGAACATTCATCCTGGTTCCTGAGGCATCACCTTTCAAATCTGTGACCACTTCCATCTAGGAGGACAAGGGCAGTAGGTACAAGGGAACATTACCGACTGCAAGTTCCCCTCCAAGCCACTCATCATTTTGACATGGCCATTCTTTGGTGAGTCAAAATCCTGGAATTCCATCCCTGAAAGCACTGCAGGGATATCTATGGACTGTGGCATTTCAAGAACATTAGAAATAGGAGCAGGAATAGGCCATCTGGCCCCTCGAGCCAGCTCCATCATTCAATAAGATCATGGCTGATCGTTTCATGGACTCAGTCCCACTTATGCCCCTTCTCGTCATAATCCTTAATTCCTTTACTGTTCAAAAATCTATCTATCTTTGCCTTAAAAACATTCAATGAGGTAGGCTTAACTGCTTCACTGGGCAGGGAATTCCACAGATGCACAACCCTTTGGGTGAACAAGTTCTTCCTCAACTCTGCCCTAAACCCGCTCGCCCCACTTATGTTGAAGCTATGGCCCCGCGTTCTAGTTTCACCTACCAGTGGAAACACCTCCCTGCTTCTACTTCATCTATTCCCTTCATAATTTGATGAAGACTTTGCTGCCATTTTCACAGGGGCGATTAGGGATGGGAAATAAATGATGTCCACGTCCCGTGGCTAAAAAATGTTTTAAACAAATCAAATCAGTCACTTGCTTGTTCTCTCCACAGATGCCACCTGTTGTGTTTTTCCAACACTTTCCGTTTTTGTTTCAATTTACACGTTTTGCAGCCTGTGATGCAAAACCCTTCATTTCTCTTATCAAATTTATTCACGCTTTGGCCCCTTGCTCCTTTTTGTTTTAAATAAAATGCTGTATTGACGAGGTACTTTTGAAACGTCTCTCCACTCTGCCGTTTCACAAAAGGTGTGTGGGTAGATGCCCTCTAATCTGAATCAGCGCCGGGATCCTTTTCACCTCAAAGTGAAGGTAAACTGACAGCTGCAATTTTGTCCCCTCGAGAATGCGCTCTGATTAATTCTCCAGTTACTGAGACTGAATTCTCATTGAGCGCTCAGGAAAGGCGTGATTTAATTAATGTTGATGGATATCAGATTATCCGTCAAGGGCATTCTATCATTGCATTTCATCAGTTGTGCGTTTCTCCTTTCTTTGCTGTAATTTTATCTTCTCCATTGTCCTGACCTGACACTTGCGGGCACAAAGACAGTGCACAGCCAACCTGGCTGGCAGGAGTGACCTCCCCCCCTTCCCAGCTAAGCTTTGACCCTCCCACGTTTTATTGCTCGATGAGAGCGTGTAGCTTGAGTTAGCCATTCTGATTTGGTTTTGAGACAGGACTTGTAGCTGTGTCTGTCTCTCTCCCAGTTCACAGCACTGAGCATCCACACTGCAGCGGTGCAAGAAGGCAGCTCACCATCACCTTCTCAAGGGCAACTAGGGACGGGCAATAAATGCTGGCCCAGGCAGTGACGCCCATAAATGAATTTAAAAGAAGCGAAGACACTGACATTTAGCATGACTGTTGAACACTCACCAATGTCTGGCTTTGCTGGTCCTGTGAATTTTCATGTGAATTGAATGCCAGCTCTCTGGTCAGGATTGAGGAATGGGTACTGAAGGGTTTCTGCAGCTGCAGCCCTGACGCTGTAACAGAGACAGAGAAAGGAAGAGAGCACAGACCATGACCCCACCATGGAACAGAAGGTCATTGTGTCCACAATGGCCACTTACTTCATTTCATCTGGCCATATCCCCTCCAAGCTCATCATCTCCCAACCCCGCACAGCCTGCTTCTACCTTCTTCCCAAAATCTACAGACAGCACTGCCCGGGCAGACCCATTGTTTCTGCCTGCTCCTGCCCCATGGAACTCATCTTTTTCTGCCTTGACTCGATACTTTTCTGCCCTTGTCCAGTCTCTTCCCACTTACATCCATGATTCCTCTGATGCTTTACATCAGTTTCAGAGTTTCCAGTTTGCAGAGTCCAGCCGCCTCCTGTTTACCACGGGCATGCAATCCCTTCACATGTTCATCCCCCATCAGGATGGTCTCATGGCTCCCTGCTTCTTCCTGGAACAAAGACCTGAACTGTCCCTATCCACCACCACACCCTTCCGCCTGATCGAGCTTATCCTCACCCTGAACAACTTCTCCTTCGATTCCTCTCACTTTCTGCAGATGAAGGGTGTGGCCGTGGGTACCTGCATGGACCCCAGTTCTGCCTGTTCCTTCATGGGGTGCATGGAATATTCCTTGTATCAGTCCCATTCCGGCCCCCACCCAGAACTCTTCCTCTGGTATATCGATGACATCATTGGTGCTGCTTCCCTCTCTCGTCTGGAATTGGAACTGTTTATCAATTTAGCTTCTAACTTCCACCCGACTCTCACTTTCACCTGGTCCATCTCTGTCTCCTTGCTTCCCTTCCTTAGCATCTCTGTTTCCATTTCTGGGGATAGGCTGGCCACCAATATCCACGACAAACCCATTGATTCCCACAGTTACCCTCACTATGAGTCATCACATCCTGCTTCCTGTAAAGATTCTATTCCAGTTTGTCTGTCTCCGTCACATCTGTTCTGATGGTGCCAACTTCCACGATGTTGGATGTGGGTGGCAAGGCCACCCCAAAACATCCACCTTCTCCCTCAACTGAGGATTCCACAGCACCATTGTTGGCAGGGTCCTCATCTGGGTCTGATTCATCTCCCATACTTCCACCCTCACCTTCTCTCTTCCCTTCCACAACAGCGATAGGGTTTCCTCGTCCTTACCTACCTTCCCACCGGCATCCACATCCAGAAGATCATCAAATCCCATTTCCACCACCTCCAGCGAAATGCAACCACCAGATTCATATTCCCTTCCCCTCCACTGTCAGCCTTCCACAGGTATTGTTCCCTTCGGGACACCCTGGCCCACTCCTCTTTCATTCCCAATGCCTCCCCACAACCCCACGACACCTACCCCTGCAACTGCAGAAGGTGTAACACCTACCCATTTACCTCCTCCCTCCCCACTATCCAAGGGCCCAAACATACCTTCCAGGTGAAGCAGCACTTTACCTGCACTTCCCACAATCTAGTCTACTGCATTCGCTGCTCACAATGTGATTTCCTCCACATTGGGGAAACAAGCATAGACTGGGTGACTGCTTCACAGAATACCTACATTCTATCTGCAAAAAAAGGACCTGAACTTCCAGTTGCCTGCCACTTCTACACACCACCATATTTCCTAGCCAACATCTCAGGTTTGCTGCAGTGCTCCAGTGAAGCTCAGTGCAAGCTGGAAGAACACCACCTTATTTACTGCTTATTTACAGCCTTCTGGACAAAATTAAAACTGAAAGAACTGCGGATGCTGTAAATCAGGAACAAAAACAGAAGTTGCTGGAAGCTCAGCAGGTCTGGCAGCATCGGTGAAGAAAAAATCACAGCTAATGTTTTGGTCCAGTGACGCTTCCTCAGAACTCTCCACAGTGCGGAAAGAGGCTGTTCGGCCCATCGAGTCTGCACCAGCCCTCCCACCTATCTCTGTAACCCACATTTCCCATGGCTAATCCACCAAACCTTCACATATCTGGACACTATGGACAATTTAGCATGGCCAATCTACCTAACCTGCACAACTTTGGACTGTGGGAGGAAACCAGAGCACCCAGAGGAAACCCACACAGACAGTCACCCAAGCTGAGGATTGAACCTGGGTGCCTGCCACTGTGAGGCAACAATGCTAACTACTGAGCCACCATGCAACCCTTATCTCAAACCAAAAAGGGAACTTAACTTTTTACTAAAGTCAGATGACAGATTAAGGTTCGCCAGGACACCTCGTTGGCTCTGTTCTGAGGAAGGGTCACCGGACCCAAAACGTTATCTCTGACTGTTTCTTCACAGATGCTGAGCTTCCAGCAACTTCTGTTTTTGCTTCTGGACTTAATATTGAGTTCAACAATTTTAGGGCCTGAGGCATGTTCTCCCTGATCCTAACCCCCACACACCAGACCATGGCATCACATGGTCTGCTACCGCAACCATCCCATTGTCAGTCACTAATGGTCCCCATTAGCAGCTATTCATTCTCCCAGATTAACCTTTAACCACACTTTGTCCAACTGTTTTCTCACTCTTTGGGCTCTATCTCCACCTATCATTTAGTCTCCTCCTCTCCCCAATTTCTATATAAAAACCATTCTTTTCCTAGGTACCATCAGTTCTGAGGAAGGGTCACCGGAGCTGAAGTGTTAACTCTCATATCTTTCCACAGATGCTGCCAGACTGACTGAGATTTTTAGCAATTTCTGCTTTTGTTACAGAAATATTCTAACTAGGAAACGTCCTGCCCCTGTCGCTAAGTCATTTACTTGCACGTTTTACCTTCAATTCAGTGTCAGGTCCTCAGCTGCAGTTAACCTTTTCTATACAATAATCACATATTCTAGACTCAATGGAGCTGATTATCACAAAGGATCAAATCAGATGCTGGAAATCTGAAGCAAGCTGAGAAAAATAGTAACACAGATTAGTTCAGGCAGCATCTGCAGAGAAATCAGCAAGAGCAGGCTGAAGCCAAAACATTGAATGTTTTTAAGAGGGAGTTAGATATAGTTCTCAGGGCTAAAGGGATCAAAGAGTAAAGTGGGATCAGAGGATCAGCTATGATTATATTGATAAGTAGAGGAGTTTTGAAGGGCCGAATGGCCTACTCTTACTCCTAAGTTTCTATGATGTAGAGGTGCTGGTGTTGGACTGGGGTGGGCAAAGTCAGAAATCACACGACACCAGGTTATAGTCCAACAGGTTTATTTGAAATCACAAGCTTTCGAAGCGCTGCTCCTTCGTCACCTTGGACTACAACCTGGTGTTGTGTGCCTTCCTTCTAAGTTTCTTACACATTACGATTTTTTACAGACAGCGATCTCTCGTGACAACTAATTGTGTGTCATAGGCGTGTCACTTCTGTTTTGGGTTGTCTAGGTACCTGGCAATTCGATATCCTCTCCGATCGAGGGAGCTCCGCACTCCCTGCAATGCCGTTACTGTCATGGCGGTGATCTGGGGACTTTCCATCGTCTTTGCTGGGCCCTATCTGAGCTACTATGACCTCATCCCCTACGAGTGGTTCTACATCTGCATGCCTGCATGGGAGGAACCAAAAAGGAAAATCATGGATACCTCCACTTTCATATTTGGATATATAGTCCCAGTGGCAGTTATAAGCCTGAGTTATGCTAGGACCATCAAGTATCTCTGGACAGCAGTGGACCCAATAGAAGACATATCTGAATCGAGGAAATCCAAGAGAAAGGTCACCAAGATGATTATCATTGTGACTGTGTTGTTCTGCCTCTGTTGGCTCCCTCACCACGTTCTCATCCTGTGTTTCCACTATGGCCACTTCCCCTTCAATCAGGCCACCTACGCCCTTAGGCTGCTGTCTCACTGCATGGCCTACACCAACTCCTGCCTCAACCCCATCGTTTATGCCCTGGTCTCCAAACACTTCCGCAAAGGTTTCAAGAAGGTCTTCAGCTGCCTGCTGAGCAAGAAAGCAATGAACAAGGTCCATGTGGTCCACATTGTGAACATGGTCACCGGCTCCACAGAGGTCACGCGCCTGAACGAGGAAGACGGGAGGGAGCGGGGCTGTGAGCTCACCAATAGGCAACTCTCCAAACAACCCACTTCAGCAATGACCATCACAGTGCCGTACCAGCAGACATCTTGAACGCTGTCTCAAAGGAATTCATTCACTTCCAGCCAATTCTCTAATTTCTGTGTCCTCTCCTTAGATTACTTGGTCCCTATGTTAGTTATCGATGTGTAGGTGTAAGCAGGCTACTACCTAAAAGAGAAACGAAACAATGGACCATTACCTTACTTTACTGAAATGTCAGCTATAATGGTCACTGCTGAAAACAGAATAACAGAAACATTCCTGGCACCTTAGAACGTTACTTAGTAAGAAACTGGGTTGAGGTTAGGGAAGAGCTGATTGAAGCTCAGGTCAAAGATGAAGGAAGAACTTATAAATTTGTGAAATCCCTTCAATTCCTTCCTTAACCCTCACACTGACCCTGACCCCTAACCCCTAACCCCTAACCCTCACACTGATCCTAACCCTAACTCCACGTGGTTCACATTGTAACATGGATACCAGCTCCACAGGTGTAATGATGGAAACAGGAGGCAAGGAAATGAACAATTAGGTCAGTCTAGAATCTCCACAATGTGGAAAGAGCTGCTCAGCCCACTGAGTCTACACCAACCCTCCCACCTAGCCCCACTCCCTGTCCCTGTCACCCACATATCCCATGGCTAACCCACCTAAACTTCACATCCCTGGACACTATGGGCAATTTAGCATGGCCAATCCACCTACCCCACACATGTTTGGACTGTGGGCGGAACCAGAGCACACGGAGGAAACCCACACAGACTGTGCAAACTCCACACAGACAGTCACCCAAGGTGAGGGTTGAACCTGGGTCCCTGCCACTGTGAGGCAGCAATGCTAACTACCGAGCCACCAAGCAACCCTTATCTCAAACCAAAAAGGGAACTTAACTTTTTATTAAATTCGTTTGACAGATTAATGTTGGCGAGGACACCTCATTGGCTCTTCCAAGTGAGATCTTATGCAGTCACAGAAAAGGGCAGATCTGAGATATGTTGAAAGCTCCATCAGAAAGACTGTGTCTACAACAGGGCAGCTCTCCCCTTAGCTGCAGTAGATGGTCAAGTTGGATTGCACCTCTGCAAGGGGCTGATGGCTCAAACCCACACCCTTTGACTCAGAGGCCAGACTGCTGCCCCCGAACCAAGGCTGACACTCAAGCTAAACTTGATGAACCAAACTTTCCAAACTTGGGAATTGGGGTGTGGGGAACATGTGATATGACGAGATTCATGTGACTAATTGTACATCGCTAAGAGAAATGAGCATGTTATAGAGTCATAGAGTCCTCCTCACATGGAAGGAGACCACTCTGCCCATCAGATCTATGATAGCTCTCAGTGGAGCAATCCAGTCAGCTCCATTCCCACCATTCTAATCCAAAGTCCTTCAAGACTGCCCATCCAATTTCCCTTCGAAATTATTCATTCTCTCCACTTCCATTCTCCTTGCTGCCAGCAAATTTCAGATCATTACAACTCGCTGCATCAAAATATTATCCCTCATACTCTCAACCAACCCACATAGGTCAGTTTAGCTCAGTTAGCTGGATAATTGGTTAGTGAAACAGTGTGATGCCAACAGCATGGGTTCAATTCCCATCATTAGCTGAGGTTACCATGAAGGACTCTCCTTCTCAACCTCTCCCCTCACCTGAGGCATGGTGACCCTCTAGTTAAACCACCTCCAGTCATGTCATGCTCTCTCTCATGAGAGAGTAGCCCAATGGTCTGGTAAGACTATAATGACTCAACGACAACCCAATGCCTATTATCAGGTGCCTCAGTGGTTAGCACTGCTGCCTCATAGCGCCAGGGACCCCTGTTCGATTCCAACCTCAGGCAACTTTTTGTTTTGAGTTTGCACATTCTCCCCATGTCTGCGTGGGTTTCCTCCGGATGCTCCGGTTTCCTCCTACAGTCCAAAGATGTGAAGGCTGGATGGATTGCCCATGCTAAATTGCCCATAGTGTTCAGGGATTTGTAGCTTGGGCAAGTTATAGGGGGATGGGTCTGGGTGGGATGCTCCTGAGGGTCGGTGTGGGTTGGTTGGGCCGAAGGGCCTGTTTCCACACTGTAGGGATTCTATAATTCTATGATCTATGTGAGGGGAGAGGTCTGAGACACTGCACTCCAGAACTATATTTGTGAGCCTACAAAGCACTGACATAAATAAAGGAGTCGAAGGGCTGTACTTAGAGATAAGAGGCAAGCCACCCTCAGGGTATGTGTTATAGCCCAGAGGTTCTCCAGTCCAAACTCTTAATTTGCAGGTAAAAGGTTAGGCCTGCAGCACAAGATAAAGCAGGCACCTCAGTGGAAGAGAACAAAGATGTGAATGTTTGCCCAAAAATGGTGTACGTGGAGGAAGCGAGGCACGTACAGAGACAGAGTGGAGGTTCTGAGTTGGGAAATGAGTGACACAGATGTTGAAGAGTTTGACTTAGCTGAGGAGGAGTTTGTAAACCAGCCTGAAGAATTTGGAATCAATGTGTTTGGAGATTAGGATAGTCCCAGAGGACCACAGGGCTGCTTCTTCATATGAAAAAGATGACTGGGAGTGAGTTTAACTTCAGGCGAAGGGTAGAGCTGGTAGCCTCAGGCGATCATAGAATCATAGAATCCCTACAGTGTGGAAACAGGCCCTTCGGCCCAACAAGTCCACGATGTGGGAATTAAACCTATGCTGTGGGTGTGCGGGCTCAGTGAAGGACTGTGTTGATGGAAGTGGTGGGTTTGATATAGAAAGAGAAAGGATATTCCTATTAAAAATGACTGTCTGTCGGTGTCGGACAGAGTAAATGTTAGATTTTCCATCACCCACTCCTGTCAACAGCACAGCTCATTGGCTATGCATCTGTTGCTGACATACTGTTCCATTTGGAAGAAAAAGCACAAAAAACATGGGAAGAAAATTATTGTAGCAGAAATTCGTGCAAATACGGACAATGATTAAATGTGACATTTAAATGAGCCCATCCTGCCCTCTCAGAATAGCCTTTTCTCCTCTCTCTCTCTCTCTCTCTCTCTCTCACTCTTTCCATTTTAATGACCTGTGTTATTTATTCCTCTAGGTTCCACTCAATTTACAGCCAATTCCCATCTCAGAGAGGGCTGGCACTTTGGCTAATCTCTTCGTAACAACTCACACTGTTACCACATTCAACCCCAATATTATTCAGCAGCAAATTGCCAAACATCGAAGAGGGCAAAGGGTGAAATTTGAAATTTAGATGTGGGCATTGCAAGGGCACCTCTGCCCATTGCATGTGATGAGGGCAGCTCTCTAACTGCCAACTGCTCGCTTGTTTCAATGATTCCTGTATCCAGACAGCAGCCTCGATATTGTCAGTCAAACACACAGACGATACATGAAGGCAGTGGCGCAAGAATTCCAATTTACCTCACATGGTTAATTAATGCATCTTTTCTTTCTGGCTTCTCAATTGGAGACATTGGCAAAGCCAGAATTTGTTGTTCATGAACTGATGGCTCTCTAGGCCTTTCCAGAGGAGTCAACCACTTTGCTGTGGGCCTGGAGTCACATGTAGACCAGACCAGGTAAGAGAGCCGATTTTCTTCCCTAAAGGACTTAGTGAGCAAGGCCAGTTTGTTTTAATAACAAGGGTCATCATTGGGTTAGCTATGCATTCCAGATATTGAATTGAATTTAATTTTCACCATCTGCCATGGTGGGGTTTCGACTGTTTGGAGAATACGGTATCTCCATAGCAAATGAGAGGTGGTGACGTAGTCATAATGTCAGTGAAGTGGTGGTCCAGAGGCCCAGACTAATATTCTGGCAGATGTTAGAACTGCTGAAAAATTCAAGGCTAAACATTAGTAGTCTCGGTAATGGTTCCATGAAAGTATCATCCATTGCTGGTTGACTCGTAACTGCTTTCTGACATGGATGGGCAAGGCAGTTGGTTCAATAGCAATGGGAATGGGCAACATCGGCCTTTCCACCAATGCCTACATTCCATGATGATGAAGAGTAAAGGAAAAAGACCTAATCCCCCTTGTGACACCCCACACCCCCTCATCCTCACCCTCTTCTTCTTCACAGGATGTGTGTGTCGCTGGCTGGGGAGCATTTATTGCCCATCCCCAATTGCCCAGAGGGCAGTTAAGAGTCAACCACATTGCTGTAGGTCTGGAGTCACATGTAGGCCAGACCAGGTAAGAATGGCAGTTTCCTTTCCTAAAGGATAGTAGTGATCCAGATGGATTTTGATACACGGTCATTGTTAGATTCTTAATTCCAGACATTTATTGAATTCAATTTCCACCATCTGCCATGGCAGGATTTGAACCTGGGTCCCCAGAACGTTATCTGTGTCTCTGGATTAATAGTCCAGCTATAATACCACTAGGCCATTGCCTCCCCTTATGCCCCTTTTAATTCCCCCAAGACTGGCAAACTGCATTAGCCTAGTGCCCTTCTCATTAGAGATGCTGAGAAAATGCAGCCTGATAACGAAGCAACAGACACAAATGCCATCAGTTGACTTTCCACTTGCAGGTACCAGCTCAGACAGTGACACAGGACAGTGAGGTCTAGATGTGGCATCAAGTACATGGGCACAAGTAACAGCTGGCAGCTCGGTTTGGGTGGGTGATAGTAAGGGTAGAGCACACAAATAGCTTTACTCTGTATCTAACCCCATGCTGATCCTATCCTGGAAATGTTTGATAGGGACTCTGTCAAGGGAACTTTACTTTCATTTTGAAAGAGTAGAGGGAATGTTACTTTCAATTTACCTTTAGTGCAAAGAGTAAAGGAAGCCTTACTCTGTATTTAACCCAGTGCTGTCCCTGTCATGGGCGCTTTTGTGATGGGGATAGCGTTGACAGAACTTTATTTTTCGTTTCCTTCCAGTTTTAAAAGAGTAGAACATACCTTCATACTTATGAATTAGGAGCAGGCTGCTCGCTCCCTTTAGCCTCCCTTTATCAATTGTGGTTGAACTGATTATGAATTTACTTCTATCTACCTGTTTACTCCCAGTGTGCTTTGCCTTTGCCAAGGTGATGGCATTTAGAACCAAGTCTCTGACAGCCAGAACTGCTGGAAATCCATCTCCCCCACCTCCTATGGGTTCATAGCCACCATGGTAGCATCATGTAGGAACACTTGGGCAGGTATGTCTCTATCCTGAAGGCAACATCAACAGAAATAGCTGGAGGAGCTCAGCATGTGTGGAGAGATAGACAGAGCCAATGTTTCGAGTCCAGCAACCCTCCTTCAAAACAGACAGCATTTAGGAAAGGACGGGACTTATCTTCAGGGAGTGGGGCAGGAAAGGAGTAAGCGGATAGGAGGACGTAGAGCCCAGAGAGAGGGGAGGGGGGAATGTTAGACAGACAAAGGGATGGTTGATAGTCTGAAGGGATTGCCTTTTTAATGCACCCATTCATTTGGAGTACTTGGTTCATGCACAAGCCTCTGAGTCAGCTGGAACTCTTTGAGAATCAATGTTACTTATTGAAGATGTTGCAACTTCAAATTACCCAGGAAAACATTGTTATCTGGAATTAATTCAACATTATTGAATTTTTCGGGCTGTTGTAATGCTTTCTTCAGCAACTAACTGTTGATCTCTTGAAATGGTTGGGACGGGAAGATGTGGGAGCCTTCCTACTGTTGACACAGAGAGGTGGTGGTGTAGTGGGAACATCGTGGGCCTAGTATTCTAGGCTAATGCTATGGAGACTGGGTTCAGATCACACCACAGCAGATGGTGGGATCTGAATTCAATATAAAATTAAGAATATAGCCTAACGGCAGCCATTTTACCCCTGACAATTATTGTTTAAAAAACCCATACGATCCATAGCGTCATTATAGGTAAGAAAATCTATGTGGTCTGGACTACATATGACTCCAGGTCCACAGCAATGTGGTTAACTTTAACTGCGTTTTGGAGAATAAATACCGGCCTAGCCCAGCGACACCTACATGACTAAATAAAATAATAACCTTGGCAGAGGGTCTTAGCTGGAATTTGGAACTTCAAAATGGCACCAACATCATGAAGCCAACATTGCACATTGATTGTCCTCCCAGGCTGCCTTCTTTCAGCTTATGACATACTTTTTCACCAGACGTGTGAGAACACACCTTGGCTGGGAGATGTTCCGAACTCTAAGGGTGGTCACAGCTGCTGAACAAACAAATGGAAAAGACCCAATTTCCCACCTTCAAGCTCTGAGTGAGCGCCCATTGGTACATCCAATAGACAACCAGTCAGCCCTCCCTCTGCTGGATAAATAGTATCATGACAATGTACTCCTTGGCCCTGATTAAGTAATCCTCGCTGACAATCTGACAAGAGATTACTGGGGGAAGAATGACTGAACCTACTGCAACTTGTGATCTCCTATCCTGTGGGACATTATCCATACCTTTGAATAAAGGGTTGAGGTCTGTTCTATGAAATACAATAGCTGTTACTAACAATAAACTGCTCTATAGTCTGATTTTTGATTGTTAATTAAATGGAAATTGGTATAACACCTTCTAAGAACAGGACTGAAGTTCTTTGTTAATGTGGACATGTGTAATCCCATTTTGATGCAGTTATTCCTCTGCAGTGTAATCTTTGGGATACATCTGTCAAATGATTTTATTTAAGTCTTAAAGGTAATTTGATTTTCATAATAACGACAGAAACAGAAAGAAATAGTATGAAAGGGACTGAGAAGATGGAAGGAATTTTTTTAAGCTTAACTCCCCTGGTATCATACAGTATAGAAAATGCTACATCTTTATCATTACTGAGCTTGTTCCATCTTCACTCTGGCAGGATAGGAGAGCTCCTTTGAATTTTGAGAAATGAAACAGCATCAATATCTATCGCGATGTAAAATTCCTGCAAACGTTGACACAGTAAAAACTTGGAAACTGTTTTGCTCCGAAATGCCGTCTTCTCAGATTTCATAGACTTTTCTTTAATAAATGCATGATTGAAAAGAATGATGTTCTATGTTTATGTGTGTAATTTTGTGATTCTTATGTATAATTTTGTGTTTTAATGTATATTAGCTCGTTGTATTAATGTAGACGTCAACAATTTTGTATTATCGTAGCACTGAAGTATCCTGCTACATTCTCTGAATTGTCAGCAGTTTGTATGAATATGATGTGTTGTACTCTGTGAACATTTCAACATTTGTGAAATATTATGGTATTGCAAATAAAGAAAGTCTATTGTTGAGAGCATTGTTTCTTCTATATTCCTGTCTGCTTACTAATCTTCCTTCAAACTTCTGAATGAGTCTCACCAATTGGCACTGAGCATTATGTCTGCTGGAAGTTTATGTACAGCAATTGATGTAAAAGTTAAAACAGGGCTCCCGTCGACTCAATAATGTTAGGGGCAGGGTGGGGACTCAGCAGAAGAAGACTTTGTCTTGCCCAGTTCCAGGACCCAAGCAATTTGTTGGGTGGCTTAATGTTGGCTGCAATGCAGAGTGACACCAACAGTATCGGTCCAATTCCTGTACCAGCTGAGGAAGGCACTATCTTCACAACATTGCCACCAACCACTGCACCCCCTGTCCCCGGGTGTCCCTCAGGTTAAACTCAGCACTAGTGGTCTCTCCCATCTCTCAGCTTATGGTCCCCTGGAACTATAGCCATTTGCTGAATGGAGATGTAATTTGATTTGATTTATTATTGTGGCATGTACCTGGGTACAATGAAAAGTTTTGTTCTGTCGGTAGTAGACCATACCATACAAAATACATGAGGGTAATCGAACAGAGTGAGTAATATGATGTTACAGCTGCAGAGAAGGTACACAGCGAGCAAGATCAACATTACGTTTAAAATTTGAGAGGTCCATTCAAAAGTCTAATAACAGCGGGGAAGAAGCTGTTCATGAATCTGTTGGTATGTGTGTGAAGCTTTTGTATCTTCTGCCCAGCAGAGGAGTTTGGAAGAGATGATATCCAAGGTGGGAGGGGTGTTTGATGATGCTGGCAGATTCAGATTCTGCTGCTGGTTTAATCCTCCACTGCCTTCTCCCTGAAATGATTCAAAAAGTGACAGCAATTTCTAGGTAACAAGGCGTGGAGCTGGATGAACACAGCAGGCCAAGCAGCATCATAGGAGCAGGAAGGCTGACGTTTCAGGCCTAGACCCTTCTTCAGAAATGGGGGAGGGGAAGGGGGTTCTGAAATAAATAGGGAGAGAGGGGGAGGTGGGTAGAAGATGGATAGAGGAGAGGATAGGTGGAGAGGAGACAGACAGGTCAAAGAGGCGGGGATGGAGCCAGTAAAGGTGAGTGTAGATGGGGAGGTAGGGAGGAGGTAGGTCAGTCCAGGGAGGATGGACAGGTCAAGGGAGTGAGATGAGGCTAGTAGGTAGGAGATGCGGGTGGGGCTTGATGAGGGGATAGCTGGGAGGAAGGACAGGTTAGGGAGGCAGGGACAAGCTGGGTTGGTTTTGGGATGCGGTTGGGGGAGGGGAGATTTTGAAGCTTGTGAAATCCACATTGATGCCATTGGACTGCAGGGTTCCCAAGCGGAATATGAGGTGCTGTTCCTGCAGCCTTCGGGTGGCATCATTGTGGCACTGCAGGAGGCCCAGGATGGACATGTCATCTGCGGAATGGGAGGGGGAGTTGAAATGGTTCGTGACTGGGAGATGCAGTTGTTTAGTGCGAACCGGGTGTAGGTGTTCCGCAAAGCGGTCCCCAAGCCTCTGCTTGGTTTCCCCGATGTAGAGGAAGCCACAATGGGTACAGCGGATGCAGTATACCACATTAGCAGATGTGCAGGTGAACATCTGCTTGATGTAGAAAGTCTTCTTGGGGCATGCGATGGGGGTGAGGGGGTAGGTGTGGGGGCAGGTGTAGCACTTCCTGCGGTTGCAGGGAAAAGTGCCGGGTGTGGTGGGGCTGGAGGGGAGTGTGGAGCGGACAGTGATCCCTCCGGAAGGCAGATAAGGGTGGGGAGGGAAAAATGTCTTTGGTGGTGGGGTCGGATTGCAGATGGCGGAAGTGTCGGAGGATAATGCATTGGATCCGGAGGTTGGTGGGGTGGTACGTGAGGACGAGGGGGATTCTGTTCTGTAAAGGGCTCACCTTTGTCCCCCTCCACCCAAACATCAATGAATACCGCTCACGTTCGGACGTTGAACAGTTTTTCCGCTGTCTCAGCCTCCGCGCTTACTTCTTTAACCATGAGCCTAACCATCCCCCTACTGACCCCTTCTCCCGCCTCCAACACACCCCCTCCTCCTGGACACCACCCCAAGGCCTTCTAGCCTCCCTCGACCTCTTCATCTTCAACTGCTGACGTGACATCAATTGCCTCAACCTCTCCACCCCTCTCACCCTCTCCAACCTCTCCCCCGCAGAACGTGCCCTCCACTACTTCTGCTCCAATCCCAACCTCACCATAAAACCCGCAGACAAGGGAGGAGCAGTTGTAGTATGGCGCACTGACCTCTACATCGCCGAGGCCAGGTGCCAACTCTCCGACACCTCCTCCTACTGCCCCCTTGATCCCAACCATCATCTCCCAAACCATCCACAACCTCATCACCTCAGGCGACCTCCCACCGACAGCCTCCAACCTCATCGTTCCCCAACCCCACACCGCCCGCTTCTAACTCCTTCCCAAAATCCACAAACCTGAATGCCCTGGTCGACCCATTGTCTCCGCCTGCTCCTGCCCCACCGAACTTATCTCCACTTTTCTCGACTCCATTTTCTCCCCCTTGGTCCAGGAACTCCCTACCTACGTCCGTGACACCACCCACGCCCTCCACCTCCTCCAAAACTTCTAATTCCCTGGTCCCCAACACCTCATCTTTACCATGGACGTCCAGTCCCTAAGGTCCTCCACTTCTTCCTGTCCTGCAGGCCCGATCAGTCCCTTCCACTAACACCCTCATCCGATTAGCTGAACTCGACATCACCCTCAACAACTTCTCCTTCAATTCCTCCCACTTCCTACAGACAAAGGGGGTGGCCATGGGGACCCGCATGGGCCCAAGCTATGCCTGCCTCTTTGTAGGTTACGTGGAACAATCCCTCTTCTGGAGCTACACTAGCCCTAAACCCCACCTCTTCCTCTGTCACTTTGATGACTGCCACGAGGAGCTCGAACAGTTCATCCACTTCACCAACACCTTCCAACCCAACCTTAAGTTCACCTGGACCATCATTGATACGTCTCTCTCCTTCCTGGACCTCTCTGTTTCTATCTCTGGCAACCATCTGAAAACCGATATCCATTTCAAGCCCACCGACTCCCACAGCTACCTGGAATACACCTCCTCCCACCCAGCTTCCTGCAAAAATGCCATCCCCTATTCCCAATTCCTTCCCCTCTGCCGCATCTGCTCCCAGGATGAGGCATTCCACTCCCAAACATCTCAGATGTTCTCATTTTTCAAGGACCGCAACCTCCACCCTCAGTGGTCAAGAAGACCCTCGACCGTGTCTCCCGCATTTTCCGCAACTCATCCCTCACTTCCCCGTCCCCGCAATAACAACCAGAACAGAATTCCCCTCGTCCTCACACAACACCCACCAACCTCCGGATCCAACGCATCATCCACCGACACTTCCGCCATCTGCAATCCGACCCCACCACCAAAGACATTTTTCCCTCCCTACCCTTGTCTGCCTTCCGGAGGGACCACTCTCTCCGTGATACCCGTGTCTGCTCCACACTCCCCTTCAGCCCCACCACACCCGGCACTTTTCCCTGCAATCGCAGGAAGTGCTACACCTGCCCCCACACCTCCCCCCTCACCCCTATCGCAGGCCCCAAGAAGACTTTCCACATCAAGCAGATGTTCACCTGCACATCTGCTAATGTGGTATACTGCATCCGCTGTTCCCGTTGTGGCTGCCTCTACATCGGGGAAACCAAGCGGAGGCTTGGGGACCGCTTTGCGGAACACCTACACCCAGTTCACACTAAACAACTGCACCTCCCAGTCACGAACCATTTCAACTCCCCCTCCCATTCCGCAGACGACATGTCCATCCTGGGCCTCCTGCAGTGCCACAACGATAAAACCCGAAGGTTGCAGGGACAGCATCTCATATTTCGCTTGGGAACCCTGCAGCCCAATGGTATCAATGTGGACTTCACAAGCTTCAAAATCTCCCCTCGCCCTACTGAATCCCAAAACCAGCCCAGCTTGTCCCTGCCTCCCTAACCTGTCCTTCCTCCCACCTGTCCCCTCCTCAAGTCCCACCCCTCATCTCCTACCTACTAGCCTCATCTCATCCCCTTGACCTGTCTACCCTCCCTGGACTGACATATCTGCTCCCTAACTGCCCACCTATGCTCACCTTTACTGGCTCCATTCCCGCCTCTTTAACCTGTTTGTCTCCTCTCCACCTATCTTCTCTTCTATCCGTCTTCTATCTGACTCCCCCTCTCTCCCTAGTTATTTCAGAACCCCCTTCCCCTCCCCCATTTCTGAAGAAGGGTCTAGGCCAGAGACGTCAGCTTTCCTGCTCCTCTGATGCTGCTTGGCCTGCTGTGTTCACCCAGCTCCACGTCTTGTTATCTCGGATTCTCCAGCATCTGCAGTTCCTACTATCTCTGAAGAGATTTCTGGGTTCTTATTTATATTTAATATGTTTAGTATGCTTATTCATAAAACACTCACAACAAGAACTGATATAAAATATGTGACAGTGCTGATTCCAAATGAGGGTCAAGAATGTACAATGGGTATTTCTGTAATTTATAGGGAGTCTCATCGTGTTTTTGATTCTAATGTTGATTTATGAATTAGCTGATCATCATCTTGAGCTTATTACAGCATCGACACCAGCAACCTTTTGCTTCGAACATGGCACCAACTCAGTATGTTGGGTTTTTGCTGTGGGACATCCTGTCACCAAACCGTCCATTCTCAATCCACAGAAAGTGGTGCAGGACCATAAGATTTAGGAGCAGAAGTAGGCCATTCAGCCCATCAAGACTGTTCCAACTTGAATGTAACAACCCAACTTCAACAGCCCTCTGCAGTAATGAGTTTGACTTATTCACTCGCCTCTGAGAGGAAAAAAAAAGAAACTGGTTGTGGTTATTGTAGTGTTGAAAAGTCCAACAAATATTCATTATTGCTAACAACTGTGTATAGGCATCACATTCCTTAGGCACATAAGTGTCTGGGTTAATAGTACTTAACAGTATACACACAACAACATAGTCCCTGTAGTGTGCCATGCTTCTAGTGATCTGAGGTAAGATGGAGTCTGAGACCTTTTTACCCTCAGGTCATATGCCAGTGATGGTATCGTGCACACGTCTGTTAAAGTCATACTGACCATGAGACATTAGACAGCAATCTGTGCCTCTAGCGTTTGCAATGGCCTGTGTAAACAGATACTGTAAGTGTTTGGCTGCCCAGATTACCTTTCAGTGTTGAGATAGAATCAAAAAATAGTGGCATTTACTTTCACAAGCTCAGGGTGCCCTTTACAAATCAAATGAATGTAGGAAATGCAGCTGCCAATTTACACACAGCAGGATCCCACAATTGTGCTGATTGGGAAATGTAAACTGAGCAGAATAGCCCATTCATGGTACATCACAGAACCCTTTGCTTCCATCTGCAAGGCAGGCAGAGCTTCAAGTTAGCCTCTGATTTCAGAAACAACACCAGAATAGCAACATCAATGTCATGTTTAAAGTGGGACTTGAACCCACGACCTTCTGATTCCGAGGCATGTATTGTACTTGTTGCTTTGCATCAGTCAGTACTTGATCAGTTGCATTGGCTTCAGTGACTGGGTTGGTTTAATATTTTAACTGAAGGATGGATTACAGCCAACGAAAACAATTTTTGTGATGAAAGAGACGTCTCCAATAACAGAGGATATTGTAAGAGCATTGCAGTAGCTCTCCTTCACCTTTGATGGTCTGCATTATCCTGAACAGGCTTTGCATATAAATTAATCAATTGGAAAACACTGGGGATTTACTGGTGGTAGTTAATAGGTGAAATAAAATATTGCAGGTGATTTAGTGATGGGGGTAAGAACCTGTTCAGTTGTATGTAAGAACACTTCTGGACATATCATAGAATCCCTACAGTGTGGAAACAGGTCATTCAACCCAACAAGTCCACACTGCCCCTCTGAAGAGCATCTCACCCAGACCCATTCCCCTACCCCTGCATTTCCCATGTCTAACCCACCTAACCTAAACATCCTTGGGCACAATGGGGTAATTTAGCACGGCCAATCCACCTAACTTGCGCATCTTTGGACTGTGCTAACCACTGAGCCACCGTGCCGCCCCAAATACACACACACACACACGCACACACAAAATAAGAGTGGCTCAGGGAGCTGTGAGGTGCAGGGGTAGTGTCCCTTCCTCTGACTAGGAGGTCCATGCTCAATTCCCACATGCTCCAGAGGTATATCGTAATGTCTCTAAACACCACGGTTTAAGCTAACAGCACTTCAGATCCATTTTTAAGAGCGCAGTTAGTTTTGTTGGCAAGGATTCCTTGACAGTGTCATCTGGTGTCCTGTGTTAGTGTGTGAGGGACTAGTTCAATCCTGCCCAAAATGACTGGGCATTATTTGGCATGCTTCTTTTTTTGTTCTGTAAGGGCTTTGTCAGAGCAAGGAAGGAAATTTCCACAAGGAAGTGCCAGGGATTTAATGCCAAGTTCAGGTCGGAATTATTCTCCTTAGATCAAAAGGAGTTTGAAGAGGGATTTGGCGCAAAATTGGGACTGGTTTGGATGAGGTGGTCAAGGAAGACCTGATTCCATTAGTTGATGGTACCAAGGATGAAGGGGATGTAGATTTAAGGTTTTGGACAGGAGATGCCAGAACTGGAGGGAAATGAAGAAGAATCTTTTCACTCAGTCAATTCTAATGATCTACAACACTTTGGAATGAGGGTTGTGATGGAGGGACCATTGGATCATTTCAATTATTTCAAAAGGGAATTGGATGAGTCCTTGCGGGAAATACACTCACAGGGTGATGGCAATCGAATGGGTCCATAGAGCTGACTGGGTCACTCCATGGAGCTGGAATGGATCTGAAGGGTTGAATAGTCGTCTTCTGTGCTGTTATGATACTGTCACATGGGCTTTGTTCAGAGGACAGTGTGAAAGTTGTACTTAAGCCTTCCTTGATCATACCATGGCTGGAGGCAATTCACAGACACCGGGCCTACACTCGACTTGAGGCGCGATGCCCTCCCCCATCAGAGGAGGATATCCTACTTCTGAGGGCTAATGGCCAATCAAATGCCAAATCAATTCAAGGTTATTTTCTGAACGTGTGGAACCTGGAGCCCAAACAAAGACAAGTCTGGAATCTCACAAGCTCCTTGCAGCCTAGGAGTATTGGGCCAGAGGAATAGTGGGAGCGGGGTCACCCTGAGATTGGCACAGGGCAGCTGGTATGGTAATGATGCCACCTGGTAGCTCACATTCTCATCTCCAGCCTCGGTCTGTCGCAAGGAAAGCCAAAATTAATTGGGGGAGTTGAGGGTGTCAATTGGTGGGCAGGTGGGTCAGTTGACTCCGCCCCCTGGTACAGGTAAAACACCTACATGGTGAGCAACCACTGCCAATGGCACCCACGTTTGGCTTCTCCTGCCTGCATTCTGCCCCGGGGAGGTTGTAAAATTCATTCCTAACCACACTTTACAGAAAGGAAACTGAATCTGTTACGTATTTGTGTAAGATTGGAGGGCGGTCACCTTAAGAGTCACATGCCATTTGATGACATCATCGGCCATTTTGGGCCGGAAACAGCTCCATTTAACCCTTGCACCCACAGAGTGAATGCCTCCTTCATAAAGCTCCTGCTGCGTAACACCTCAGCCTCATAGCCCGTCTTGCCATGTAACAGAATCCAACAGATGGAGTTGCGGTACATGTGTTGTTATATCACTTTAAGAGAGAACATGCTAATAAACAAGTAACCAAGATGTCGAACAGAAGCCATTATTGCAGCAAGTACTGTGAGGGGCATGTAACTCCACGTAATAATGGTTGCTGAACCTCTCCAGTGAATCTATCTGACCAGCAATGCTCTAATATTTCTTCAAATAGACAGAGCCTATGTCTAGTTTACCTATCCTGGTGTGAGATTGATATGTTTGTGATGAAGAAACATAGAACCACAAAGGAACACTGTAGTTGGTGAAGAAGCAAGTTGTAGGGCGACCTTCCAACATTAACTCCATAAGGTTTTCACTGAGAACAGCTTGGATGATAAACAAATGATAGAAACTGACTTTCTATTCGTATGTTTATAATGAAAAAGGACATGATCAACAACATATTCATTTGTGGGGTTTTCCCTTGGCTAAATGCTTCAGAGTATTCACAATCGAGCTTCAGGGGACTGACTCCTGAAATATTTCCTCACGTTTTTGTGGTACATCAGCCACAAAAGGTATTCGAAACCCTCCTGCACCTCTGAGCTTCCATAGATTCAGACAGCACAGAAAGGGCCTTTGACCTATCGATTCTGCACTGACATAACTAGCGATAAATGTGCGCTAATCCCAATTTCCTGCACCTGTCCCATATCCTTGAATATTATGACATTTAAAGTGCTCATCCAAATATTTTTTATATGTTATAAGGTTTCCAGCTTCCACCACCTTCCCAGGCAGTGCACTCCAGATTCCCACTATCTGCTGAGTGAAAAAGTCTTTTTTTCCCAAATCCCCTCTGAATCTCCTGCCCCTTACTATGCTCTCTTGTGATTGACTCCTCAACCGAGGGGGACAGATGCTCTATGTCCACACCCCTCATAATCTAATACACCTCAATCATGTCCCCCCTCAGTCTTCTCTGCTCTGAAAAGAAAACAATCCAACCAACCTAATTTCTCCTTATAGCTCAATTTCTCCAGCTTGGGCGACATCCTGGTGAACCTCCCCTGTACCGCCTCTAATGCTATCACATCCTTCCCATAGTGAGGTGACGGTACTCCTGTTGTGGCCTGATCAATGCTCCGTACAACTTCAATTACCTCCTCACTCTTATACTCTATGCCCCGGCTAATATTCTCTATGAAATGACTGATGAAACCAAATGTCCCACATGCCGTCTTAATTTTCTATTCAGGTGCTCTGTCGACTTTGGGGACCTGTCAATAATTACCCAGATAACAAGGTGTGGGGCTGGATGAACACAGCAGGCCAAGCAGCATCATAGGAGCAGGAAAACTTGACGTTTCGGGCCTAGACCCTTCATCAGAAATGGGGGAGGGGAAGAGGGTTCTGAAATAAATAGGGAGAGAGGGGGGAGGCGGATAGAAGATGGATAGAGGAGAGGATAGGTGGAGAGGAGGCAGACAAGTCGAAGAGGCGGGGATGGAGCCAGTAAAGGTGAGTGTAGGTGGGGGGGTAGGGAGGAGATAGGTCAGTCCAGGGAGGATGGACAGGTCAAGGGGGCGGGATGATGTTAGTAGATAGGAGATGGGGGTGGGGCTTGAGGTGGGAGGAGGGGATAGGTGAGAGGAAAAACAGGTTAGGGAGGTGGAGATGAGCTGGGCTGGTTTTGGGATGCGGTTGGGGGAGGGGAGATTTTGAAGCTTGTGAAATCCACATTGATGCCATTGGGCTGCAGGGTTCCCAGGCTGAATATGATTTGCTGTTTCTGCAGCCTTCGGGTGGCATCACTGTGGCATTGCAGGAGGCCCAGGATGGACATGTCGTCTGAGGAATGGGAGGGGGAGTTGAAATGGTTCGTGACTGGGAGGTGCAGTTGTTTGTTGCGAACTGAGCACAGGTGTTCTGCAAAGCGGTCCCCAAGCCTCCGCTTGGTTTCCTCAATGTAGAGGAAGCCACAACGGGTATCACTCTGTTTCCCTAAGCTACCCACTGTCCTGCTATTCATTAAAGACTCCCTCGTCTTGTTTCTTCTTCCAAAGTGCATCATCTCACACTTATCAGGGTTAAATACTATCTGCCACTGGTCTGCCCATCTGACCAACTCATCTATATCTTCCTGTAACCTACAACTATCTTCACAATTAACCACCCTACCAATCTTGGTGTTGTCTGCAAATTTGCTTAACATTTCGCTACATTTTTATCTATATCGTTTATGTATAAAACAAACAATAATGGTCCCAGTACTGATCCTTGTGGTACACCGCTGGACTCTGGCTTCCAGTCACTCAAACAGCCTTCTACCACTACCCTTTGTGTCCCATTACTAAGCCAGTTTCTGATCCATCTTGCCACATTTCCAATTCCATGTACCTTAACCATCTCCATGTGGGACCTTGTCAAAAGCTTTGCTAAAATCCATATAAACTACATCAATCCATATAAACTACATCAACTGAATCGCCCTCATCCACACCCTTGATCATATTTTCAAAAAAGAATTCAAACAAATTTGTTAGACATGACCTCCCTCTGATAAAGCCGTGCTGACTATCCCTAAATAACCCATGCCTTTCCATGTGGGCTTTAATTTGTTCTTTTTTTCTCCAATATATTCCCTACTGCTGATGTGAGACTCACCATGTCTAACACCCCTTTTAAAAAGTGGAACCACATTTGTCACGCTCCGATTCTCTGGCATGCCCCCTTGTGGCCAGTGAGAAATTAAAAATTTGTGTCAGAACCTCTACATTTCCTGCCTCGCTTCCCACAGCGGCCTGGAATGCCATTCATCTGGACCAGGGGGTTATGTCTGTTTTTAAACCTGACAGAGCCTCCAATACCTCCCCATTTCCTATGTCAAACTGTACAAGCTCCTCACACTCCCTTTTTCTCAAATTCCATACCTACGTTCTCCTTTTCCAGAAGGAAGACTGAAGAGAAGTATTCATTCAACACCCTTCCAATATCCTGCAGCTTCACAGGTTTTCCCATTGGTCCCTAAAGTGTCCAACTCTTTCCCTGGTTAACCTCATCTCTTTAATTTATTTATAAATTACCTTAGGATTCTCCCTAACCTGTTTGCTAGTCATTTATCATGCCCATTTTTTGCTCTTCTAATCACTTTATCAAGTTCCCTCCTGCACTTCCTGTATTCCTCTAGGGCTACAGCTGAATTGTTCCCTTTGGGCTTGCTAAAAGCCTTTCTCTTCTTCCTCATCCAGGGTTCTCTGAACTTAACGCTGTTACACTTCCCTCCAAAGCATACATGTTAGGCCTATACTCTCCCCAGCTCCTTTTTGAATGCCCCCCCATTGCTTCACTGTAGACTTTCCCACAAGGAGCTATTCTCAGTCTACTGCAGGCAGATCCTGCTTTATTTTAATAAAAGCTGCCTTCGCCCAGTCCAAAGCCATCTTTAGCAGGCCAACATTTTACCTGTCCAGAACAAATTTGAACCGTACCGTGTTGTGTTCGCTATCACCTAAATATTCCCCACAGCCACATCAAAGACTTGTCTGGTTTCTTTCCCCAGAACCAGATCCTGCACTGCACTGTCCCTTGTTGAGCTTTCTACGTATTGATACAAAAAACTCCCCTGGATACATTTCAAGAAGACCTCTCCCCGTAAATCTTTAACACCATGGCTTTCCCAATTTATATTGGGGAAGTTGAAATCCCCTAAGAAAATTACCCGATTATCACTCTGTGAACTGTCTACATATTGGCTCCTCTATTTCCCACTGACTCTTTGGGGGCTTATACTAGGCTGACATTCCCGAGGGAATTGGACTGGGTGTTGGATGGTGGAAGTATGCAGGCAACTATTTGAAGAGTGACCCAGCAACAGCAACAACTTCCATTGATATAATTCCATAGAAAAGACATACTGCACTTGGAACATTAACTCTGTTTCTCCCTTCACAAATGCAGCCAGTTCTGTTGAGTTTCTCCAGCACTTTGTGTTTTTATTTCAGATCACCAGCATCCGCAGTGTTTTGCTTTTAACTGCATTTATGTAACATCTTCGCCATAGTAAAGCATCCAAGCAAACAAAATTTAACGCCAAACTGCCTACGGAAATATGAGACCAAATAGCTGAGTTATAGGAATGTCTAAAGAGAGGTAAGGAGAGGTTATCTATACATTCACTTCCAGAAAATGTTCATTCAGTGATGAAAGCATTCGCGCTTTTTACCAAATGCATGAATTTTATTGTATTTCCCTCTCATAAAAATTCCTGCTCAGAAATGAGGATTTAATTGCTTCTCTAATTTCAGGATTATTCAATAGTGTTAAACATGTAAATCTGCGAGCGAGATAAAGAACAGACTATAAATATTCATTTATTGAGCTCAATATCAAGTTAAAAATGAAATGTGAATTTTAAAACATACCTACACACCCTCATTCTCTTTAATAATCTCAATGAGGCTAAGTCAGGTCACAAAACACTGTGTGATATAAGTAATGTCCAGGGACCTATTTAGAAAGATCGCATCGTTGACCTTCACTTAAACTCAAAATGAATTTTAAATTGGATTTTGACTTTACTTAAGCATTTACATTAGCCTTTGTGACAGAATGAAGGCCCACCATATCGTTCACCCTTCTCAGGCCTGAGCCCAGTCTCCCCTCTGGTACACCTGATTGAGTCAGCACAGTGCCTCAAGACTGTGCAAGCATTCAGTGTCTCACCTTCCCTCAGACTCATCACATTGTAACAGAATAAAAATTCACCTTTGCCCAAGCCTAGGCCTAATAAAGAGGATAGTGTAACCAACTTTTCCACAGCAATGCCTCCACAATCGAACAAAAGAATGAATTATTTTATTGTCACGTAAATTTTACAGTGAAAAATAAAGTAAAATGCGGTGAAAAGCTTTTACACTGTTGCCATGATCCGGCGCCATTTTGTATGGTTTAAAAATAAGGCAAAAAATAGAAACATTGAGCTTGAAGACCGTCCATGAGGCCTGAGCCAGCTCATCATCAACAATGCCTGTGTCGTGGTCCCACCTCCACTGCCGCCATTTACACCGAAAGCAACCAACTTCAAAATCGCCACTCTTCAGGCAACATTTTTTACCGCTGGGCCTGACAACAGAGCCGTACCTCTCCTCCATTGGGCCCAACATCAGAGCCATATCTCTCACCGCTCGGCCCAACGTCAGAACCATATCT
>JAHRHZ010000023.1:7680171-7690652 GCA_024137785.1 Ginglymostoma cirratum
CCATATCTCTCACCATTGGGCCCAACGTCAGAGCCATATCTCTCACCATTGGGCCCAATGTCAGAGCTACATCTCTCACTGCTCGGCCCAACATCAGAGCCGTATCTCTCACCATTGGGCACAATGTCAGAGCCGTATCTCTCATCACTGGGCCTACCTCAATGTCGCCTTGATTCCTTCCACCATCGCTTTGCCGACATCAATGCCGGACCCAACCAACATCAAAGTAGCCACTGTTCGAGCGCCATCTCTCATTTATGGGTCAACGTCGCTGACATTGTCTCTGCCGATGCAGCAGCTGATACTGGCTTCCATGCTCACTCCTCCCGCAGCTGTCTCCTTCATGCCTCTCCTAGATTCCTGGCTCTGTGCTCACCACCAGAGTGACTATCAATAATCAGGAATGAAGTGCAATGTTAAATTCCTTCATCTGGGTCTGGAAGGATTAATATTTGATGGAATGCAGTCAGCAGCACTGGGATATCACTGGGGTTTGGTCAGTGTAAAGAAGGAGATTGTAGGAGAGAAATCCGAGGTGTGTGAGATCCTAACAGTCTCTGTGTTAATGTAGGTTCTCTTTACCATTGGCAAATAGTTCCAGCAAATGCAATAAACTTTGCAATGCTCACTCAACAAGGCTCTACTAGTTAAACCAGAACTAAGGATATCCTAATCCATACTCGATCAGTTTGGTCTTGATAGAGCAACACATACAAAACGGTGGCAGCAGCGTTCCCCTTCCACAACAGAGTGAGCGGTGGGGTCTGTTTCTAAGTAGTGACAAGGAGGAGAAATTCGAGCTTAGACCTTCCAGGGAAAAGAAAAACAAAACAGGAAAAAATCATGCTAGTGACTAAGGAGACTCCAAACGAAGCAGATATTGCTAATTGCTAACAACTGTGAGCTTCACAAACCTTGTTGTTGTGGGACTTGACCAGGGTAAAGAAGGAGTTATTAAGTGATGGACCCAAGGCTATAGCTTTCCTAACGGTCTCTGTAGTGATGTAGGTCATGTTCTTATCATCTGTAAAAAGCTGCAGAAATTCAATGTGCTTCAAATTGTTTATTCCAGAAGATACTCAAGGGGAAAGCCTTAGAGAAGCGATATTATCGCTGGACTGTCAATCCAGAGACAGAGATAATGTATGGAGGCCCTGGGTTTGAATCTTGCCATGGCAATTAAAAACAAAACCTGAATTAAGAGTCTAATGCTGACCATGAACCATCTGGTTCATTAATGCCCTTTAGGAAAGGAAACTGCCATCCTTACCTGGTCTGGCCTCCATGTGACTCTAGACCCACAGCAATGTGGCTGACTCTTAACAGCCCACTGGGCAATTAGGGATGGGCAATAAATGCTGCTTAGCCAGCGACACCCTCATCCTGTGAATGAATAAAGAAAATAATCTGAAGTTGCTGGAAAAGCTCAACAGGTCTGGCCCCGTCTGTGAAGTAAAAATCAGAGTTAACTTTTCAGGTCTGGTGACCCTTCCTCAGAACTGGATGTTTCTTCCAGCTTCCAAAACAACTTCTGTTTTTGTTCCTGATTTACAGCATCCGCAGTTCTTTTGGTTTGTAGAGAAAAAAATCTCTTGTAGTTAAAGCAGGAGTGTGGATACCCAATTCAGTTTGGGTTTGAAGGAAACGTAAATGATAATTCATTTCCAATTAGTTTAAAAGTTGTTTTATATCGCTTACTTATGGGCAAAAGAAATATCTGAACTCTGTTAGCCTAATGCTTTCTCATTGAGGACACAATTAACTTCTGTAGTTTGACAGCTACAGCAGGAGGTTGATCCTAAATAAAACCATTTTTTGTCCCCTATCTGAGCTATTTAGGTGGCAGTTGTTATAGTTTACAAACACATTCTGTTGAAAAGGACATTGTTCAGTCAGCGTGACAGGTCGACATGACAAATGAAGCAGGCTTTCTAATAAAGCCATAAGATATAGCAGCAGAATTATAGGAGCAGGATGCCATATCCCTAGCCCTGCATTCATCCCTGGAACATCTGGTCAACAAAGACGCCTACATCAGACTCCTGCTCATTGACTACAGCTCCACCTTCAAAACCATTATCCCCTCCAGACTGGTCTCAAAACTGTGTGACCTTGGTCTCGGCTCCGCCCTCTGCAACTGGATCCTCAGCTTTCTGACCCGCAGGCCACAGTCAATGAGGACAGGGAACTGCACCTCCTCCACAATAACACTCAACACTGGAGCCACACCCCTCCCCCAAGGATGTGTCCTCAGCCCCCCACTGTACTCCCTGGACGCCTACAACTGTGCTGCCAAATTCTGAACGAACGCCATCTACAAGTTTGCTGATGACACCACTGTAGTGGGATGGGTATCTAACAATGATGAGTCAGAATACAGAAGGGCATAGGGGGCTTGGCAAGGTAGTGCAAATGAAAACAATCTGTCTCTCAACATCAGCAAAACTAAAGAACTAATCATCGACTTCAGGAGGAGAACACAACACCCTCTACATCAATGGAACTGAGGGTGAGAAGGTGAAGAGCATCAAGTTCCTTGGAGTGATGATAACTGACAACCTGTCCTGGACTTCCCACGTAGGTGCGACAGTCAAGGCAGCACAACAATGCCTTTTCTTCCTCAGGTGGCTCAGGAAATTTGGCACGTCCATAGCAACCCTCACCAACTTCTACAGATGCTCCATTGAAAGTATGGTGTCCGGGTGCAAAATGGCCTGGTATGGCAACTGCTCTGCCCAGGACCATAAGAAACTACAGATGGTGGTGTGCACAGCCCAGACCATCTTGGAAGCCAACCTTCCATCCATGGACTCTATTTACACGGCTTGCTGCCGTGAAAAGGTAATGAACATCATCAAAGACCCATCACACCCCGGTAATGATCGCCTACAACCCCTTCCATCAGGCAGAAGATACAGAAGCCTGAACACACGCACGAGCAGGTTCAGGAATAGTTTCTTTCCAGCTGTCATCAGACTGTTGAATGGACTCTAGCCTCACATAATGTAACCTGCAATGTAACCTGTATGCCTCAAAGTCTTTTTGACCTGTGCATCCTTTGCTTGCTGTGATCAGCCTGTACTGCTCGTAAACAAAGCTTTTCACTGTATTTCGGTACATGTAACAATAAAAATCAATCCGAATTAGGCCATTTGGCCAATCGAGCCTGCTCTGCCATTCAATCATTGGTGATATATTTCTCAATCACATTCTCCTGCCTTTTCCTAAAACCCTTGATCCCCTTAGCAATCAAGAACCTATCTATCACTCTCTTAAATGCACTCAAAGAGTTAGCCTCTTCGGCCTTCTGAGGCAATGAGTTCCACAGATTAACCATTGTCTGGCTGAAGATGTTCCTCCTCAGTTCGAAAGGGTCATCCCTTCGCTCTGAGGCTGTGTCCTTCGGTCTTAGTCTCTCCTCCTAGTGGAAACATCTTCCCCATGTCTAGTCTATCCAGGCCTCTTAGTATCCTGGATAAGCTCCTGCAGAGTATAACTGCTGCGTTGGACCAATGATCTCTTTCTTTGCAGCCCTGTTTTTAAGACTCGTCCGAGGCAGCAATGACCTGCTGACCATGGGCCACCTGAAATGGGCAGTGATTTTAGCTACAGATGGGCTATGGTGGTCTCAACATTGGGCTTGGTTATTTTTAAGGGGGTCCTGGTGGCCGTGTAAAATGAGCATTTGGCATCCTGCCCAGGTTCTGAAGGCCTTAATGCCCAATTTCTAGCCCCACAGAGTAAGGCGCTTGGGAATGAGAGCAGGCATACCTGGGTCTCCTCTGCACTGGGTTCTTCAGTGACCATGAGCATATGGTTAGTATTTATCAAAGGGTTCCTGAGCATCCAGGAGGAAGAGATTACCTGATTCCAAAATATCCCCTGCTTTCTCTTCTTGCTATCTTCACTGTTTCTCCCACTTTTAGTCTTGGCCTCTCTCTCTTCTTGATATCCTTGAGGTTTCTCACACTCTGATGATGCGCTGCCTCTGTAATATCCTGCCAATGGCAGATTAACACTCCAATATCAGTGTTTTCTCCCTCTCTCAGACCAATGTCCCTGAGTCTCGAGGCTCTGGCTCCAGTCAACCAGCTGACTTGAGGGGGTCACATTGTCCTCATGCCTGACACAAGATTTCCAAAAGTAACTCCCTACTCCGAGATCTGGCACAACCAACGGCTATCCAGATGCAAGAAAATGCTTTGTCCTCAGAACCTCCCTGAAATGATATAATGGCCCACCAACTCAGGCTTGTCTTACCCAAGACCAGCCAAACTGGGGAAGAAACATTCACAAAGGAGCCAATCACTTTGAGCATCTCCGACCAGACCCAGTCAGAAGTCAGGCACTAAGACCTGAAATAGCTGGTGCAAATCCCACCATCCTACCCACACCCTTCAGCAAATGCCACCCACCCTCCATGCGGCAGGGTTTATGGATCCAGTAATGGGCTGTTTAGTCAGCTCAGGACCTACAGCACCTGGAGTGGAAGAAAGTCATTCTCGATTCCAACAGATCCCCTGCTTTCCCTTCCTCCAGCTCAATCCCATATTTTCTAAATCTCTGAGAATGGCGATTCCTCTTCACTAATGTCTCTTGTCTTAGACTCTCTGCTGTTTCAGCATCTTCCATGCTTTTGGCACCTCTGGGCATGACATTTTCAATTGTGTCCTGGTCAGTCTCCAACCTCTACCTTTATCTCACCAAACACCTGCTGTCTCCTTCATCTCTTGAGCCAAATTCTGTTCACTCCTGTACTTGTTGACCTATATTGGTTCTCAGTCCAGTATCACCTTAAACATAAGATTCTATCTCGGCCTTCAACTCCTCTGTTGTTACAATCACCTGTAGAGATCAAAAGCCTCTTAAAGAGATATTTAAGTGCCCAATGACTGATGGGATTACATGACTATATTTCAGACTTTTACTGTAAGAAAGTAATTGAAAGCAACTTTGACCAAACATTATGTAGTCGGTCATTCTACTTAGATTGATTCACTTCTATGGAAAAGAAGGGAGGAGAGCAGTACAGGTAGCTGAACTGCTGATGTTAAGGTTAGAGACACAAAGAATTCCTTGAGTTTTGCACACTCATCTTTGAGGGTGAGAGTCATGGGGTAGAGGAGAGGGACTTAAGGAGGTAGTTGTTGGTTGAGGAAAGAAGTCTTTATCCTTCTGCCTCTTGTTCTCTTTTCTCACGCTGTGAAGTTTTCAGCCTTCCTGTAATTAAGGGATCTGACTGTGTTTTGAAATCCATTTTCCAATTCTTGATTTTACATGAATAATTTAATGAGTGATTTTTAAAAGGTCTGTTAGTGCCTATTGTACAGGGACACATGGCAGAATGCAATAGTATCTGCACTGTACGAGAGGAATGATTAAATCGCTTGATGTGATCAGGCTTTGTCTCCTGCATAACTTCTGCCAGTTTTGTTTTTGTGTGAAGGGGAAGGTCATGCAGCCTAATTCTGAAATTATGTAAATGGTAGAGACTTGATTTTTATGTAGAATAATTATGGGAGGCAGGCGCACAAAGAAATGAAATGCACAATGCTAATTACACAAAATGTAAGAATTCACTCTATTCATTACTAGTCAGCCCCCAACTAAACCTAAAAGGGAATTTCAGTTATTAACTTGCAGTAATCTTGACTATGGATTTTGACAGCTGTGATGTTGTTATAAAATCTTAAATTTTGAACTCTAGCGGAACTGTAAAGTCAACAGAAAATATTTGTGGAATTTTGAACCTGCAGTTTGAGTTAGGTAAATTGGGAAACACTAGCAGTGGAATACCACGGACCCAACCCCAGTCTCCAAAGTACTTACCATGGAATCCAAGGGAATTGTAGAAATGGCCACATTTCAACATGATTTATAGTCATTGAGTCATACAGCACGGAAACAAACCCTTTGGTCCAACCAGTCCACACCGACCATAACCCCAAATTAAACTAGTCCAACCTGCCTGCTCCTGGCCCATATCCCTCCAAACCTTTCATATTCACATACTTATCCAAATGTCTTTTACATGTTGTGACTGCCCACATCCACCACTTCCTCAGGAAGTTCATTCCACATGTGAACCCTCGTCTTTTTTAAATCTCTATCCTCTCACCTTAAAAATGTGCCCCCTAGTCTTGAAATCCTCCATCCTAGGGAAAAGACAAATACCACTAACCTTACCTACACCCCTCATGACTTTATAAACCTTTAAAACGTCACCTCCTACACTCCAGTGAAAAAAGTCCGAATCTCATACAATCAGAGTCGTGGAGATGTACAGCATGGAAACAGACTCTTCAGTTCAACTCATCCATACCAACTAGATATCCTGTATAAATCTAGTCCCATTCGCCAGCATTTGGCCCTTATCCCTCTAAACCCTTTCTTTTCACGTACCCATCCAGGTGCCTTTTAAATGTTGTAATTGTACCAGCCTCCTCCACTTCCTCTGGCAGCTCATTCCAAACACGCACCACCCTCTGTGTGAAAAAGTTTCCCCGTAGGTCCCTTTTAAATATTTCCCCTCTCACCTTAAATCTATGCCCGCTAGTTTTGGCCTGCCTTACCCTGGGGGAAAGACCTCGCCTATTTACCTTATCTATGCCCCTCATGATTTTATAAACCTCTGTAAGGTGACCCCTCAGCCTCCCACACTCCACAGAAAATAGCTCCAGCCTATTCAGCATCTCCCTGTAGCTCAAACCCTCCAACCCTGGTAACATCCTTAAAAATCTTTTCTGAACTCTTTCTAGTTCACAACATCCTTCCAATAGCAGGGAGACCAGAACAGAATGCAATATTGCAAAAGTGGCCGAACCAATGTCCTATAGCTGCAACATGCCCTCTCAACTCCTATACTCAATATATTGACCAATAAAGGCAAGTGTACCAAACACATTCTTCACTACCACATCTACCTGTGACTCCACTTTCAGGGAACTATGAACCTGCATTCCAAGGTCACTTTGTTCAGCAACACTCCCCAGGACCTTACCATTAAATGTATACGTCCTGCCCTGATTTGCCTTTCCAAAATGCAGAACCTCACATTTATCTAAATTAAGCTCCATCTGCCACTCCTTGGCCCCTTGGCCCATCTGATCAAGGTCCCATTATACTCTTAGGGAATCTTCTTCACTGTCCACTACACCTCCAATTTTGGTGTCATCTGCAAACTTACTAACCATACCTCCTATGTTCACATCCAAATCATTTATATAAATGACAGAAAGCAGTGGACCCAGCACCGATCCTTCTGGCACACCCCTGGTCACAGGCCTCCAGTCCAAAAACAACCCTTCACTATCACCCTCTGTCTTCTACCTCTGAGCCAGTTCTGTATCTAAGTAGCTAGCTCTCCCTGTATTCCATGTGATCTAACCTTGCTAACCAGTCTACCATAAGGAACCTTGTCAGAAGCCTTACTGAAGTCCATATAGATCACATCCACTGGTCTTCCATTATTGATCCTCTTCGTTACTTCTTCAAAAAACTCAATCAAGTTAGTGAGACACAATTTCCCCTCGCACAAAGCCATGTTGACTATCCCAAACAGTCCTTGCCTTTCCAAATACGTGTAAATTCTGTCCCTCAGGATTTCTCCAACAACTTGCCCACCACCAGTGTCAGGTTCACCGGTCTATAGTTCCCTCACTTTTCATTACCAACTTTCTTGCCTCCAGTCTTCTGGCACATCTCCTATGGCTATCGATGATACCAATATCTCAGCAAGGGGCCCAGCAATCACTTCCCTAGCTTCCCACAGAGTTCTAGGGCATACCTGATCAGGTCCTGGGATTTACCCACCCTTATGCATTATAAGCAATGCAGCACCTCCTCCTCTGTAATATAGACATTTTGAGATGTCGCTATTTATTTCCCCACATTCTCTATCTTCCATATCCTTCTCCATGGTAAAGACTGATGCAAACTACTCCTTTAGTATCTCACCTGTCTCCTGTGGTTCCACACATAGCTGGCCTTTCTGATCTTTAAGGGACCCTATTCTCTCCCTAGTTACCCTTTTGTCCTTAACGTATGTGTAGTATCCCTTTGGATTCTCCTTAACCTGTCAAGCGTTTCTTTATAACTCAAACAATCCAAACCCGGCAACATTCTGGTAAATGTCTTCTGTACTCTCTCCAACTTGGTGATAACCTTCCTATAACTGGATGACCAGAACTGGACACGGTATTCCAGAAGAGACCTCACTAATGTCTTGTACAACTTCAACATGTTCCGGTCATCCAGTTATAGGAAGGTTATCACCAAGTTGGAGAGAGTACAGAAGACATTTACCAGAATGTTGCCGGGTTTGGAATGTTTGAGTAAGAAAGAAATGCTTGACAGGTTAAGGAGAATCCAAAGGGATTCTACACATACATTAAGGACAAAAGGGTAACTAGGGAGAGAATATTTCATAGATATTTGATTTGTTAGACACCAGTACGGACTGTAGAATGTCTGGAATTGCATATGACCACTGCCATTGCTTGGCACGGATATGAGGCAAAAGGGTTCAATGCTGTCCCGACATTCATTGCCATATACAGGGCTGCCCCTGAGGTGCACATTGCCTGGAGACCAGAATCCAGCGGGTGTTAAGCCAAACAAAGGCAGTTGGTCCTCGATAGACCCAGATCAGGCTCATTCACAAGGTACAAAAAAGCTGCAAGCCATTTACCCCTATCATGCCTCTCCCACATCCAAGCTTTCATCTCTTCCTCCCACAGAAACGTCAAACAGAGCCGAGCTCCTGGAGGAATTCCCTCACTGACTATTTTGATTTTAGTGATCAATTGTCGTTCAGCAATACATCTCCAACCAACCATCACAAATGTAGTCATCGTGTATCTAATCATTGTCAATAACCAATACCATCATCTTTCCAACTGATATCAATTAATACCATCACCTAACGCTGACTTCGCAGTCCAATTGTCAATAATCGAACCATTTCAAATGTGATCGTTATGAAACGAACCCTCAAGTCCAGCCCTGCCTTGCCTGTTCAATTTCACAATGAATTATGGCACTGATTGGAAACTGGGCATTTCTGAAAATGCTTATTGTATCACAAGATTAAAATTCTCTTCTTGGTGGGAGCTTGAGAGACGACGGATGCAGCTATCAGCAATTTTAACCCTAATTTTAACCAACACTGTTGTTGCTTGCGTGAGCTGACATTGGGATACTGCCTCTGCTGCACCTGACACCTCTGTCTGACTGTACTGGCAGTAGGTTTGCTTTCTCTTAAAATGTATTTGTTTAATGTGGCTGTACAGCTTCACTTATGGAGCCTGTCTGTACATTCACAGTTGCGTCTGTGTCTGCTCCTGAGCTGGGGATTACAGAGGACTCCACAAATTAAAACAGCAGGGTCTGAGGCAGTATCTGTGGAGAGCTTTTATTCGCAAAAATATACTTTAATCGCAAAATATAAGTATATTAAGAAAGCAAACTGGGGTATTGCAGAGAATACAATAAAATATCATTGTCCCACATGAGTATTTCTGGTCTTAAGTACCATAATTCAAATACATAATTGGAACATCATATTAATAAAACACACATTCCATTGGAATCTACAAGAGGGTCCATAAGTGACCAGACACTTGCAATGTTATGGCAGAAAGGCCATAGAGAGAGGCCTTTCCCTACTGTGCCTTGAAGGCAGCTGTCCTGGGCCTTGGAATGTGCCAGTCTGCCACAGTAAGGCAGGGGCACCTCCTTGCACTGAAAGACTAAGACGTTTCAGGCAGACCAAATTGTATCTTTCGCCGAGTTCTCTAGGCACAGTTGATGTTTGTTTTGGTGTACATCTCGGGCTTTAGGTCGTACAGCACAGAGTCTTGTGTCACAGAACTGCTCAGCATGAACCTTGACAAAAACCACTGCATCTCTCTCCAGAGGTAACACAGTGTGGAGCTGGAGAAGCACAGCAGGCCAGGCAGCATCAGAGGAGCAGGAAAGCTGACGTTTCGGGTTGGGACCCTTCTTCAGACTCTCTCCAGACTTATTTTGCAAAGGCACATTCCAGCAGGTGACGTATGACAGTCTTTACCGCCCCACAATCTCTTCGAGGGCCGTGTGCGGTGGCACAGAGAGTCTAGGGGTACATGAAGGGTCTGACAGGGAGGGCCGTTCTCATTAAACTTAGGCCCATCTTAGTTCTTGTTAGAAAGTTCTGGCAATGAGGCTGAGAGAATCATCCAATAGCATCGACTGTCTCCTTTCCTCACTCTGTGTGTGTGTGTGTGTGTGTGTGTGTGTGTGTGTGTGTGTGTCTGTGAGAGTGTGAGTGAGTGTTTGCGTGTATGCGTGAGTATGAGAGAGTGTACGTGAGTGTGTGAGTGTGATAGAGTGTGTATGCGTGTGAGTATGTGTATGTGCGTATGTGAGTGTGTGTGTGCGTGCACGTGTGTGTATGTGTCAGTGCCTATGTATGTGTGTCAGTTTGTGTGTGCTTGTGTGCG
>JAHRHZ010000023.1:7700911-7720196 GCA_024137785.1 Ginglymostoma cirratum
TGGGGCTGGATGAACACAGCAGGTCAAGCTGCTCCTATGATGCTGCTTGACCTGCTGTGTTCATCCAGCCCCATGCTTGTTATCTCGGATTCTCCAGCATCTGCAGTACCTTTTATCTCTAATCTCATATGGATATTGCTTTGTCACAGTCACTCAGTCTATGCTGTTTATTCACCTGTTTTGAAAGCAAAAGACATTGTAAGGTCTTTGAGGTTTTAGGACTCTAACAGAATAAAGTTTACTAGACTAGAAGTAGTCTAAAATTCAGTTACAACATGCATAGAAATGAAGAGCAAAATGCAATAATGCAAAAAAAAATTCTGGGAAATATTTTGGATAGGCTAACTTTACAATTCTGGGAACGAAGCTCCCTTGATCAGTGAATGCTTTGACAAGAACAGTGACAGGGACCTTAGGTACAATAGCAACTAGTGTTCTCTGTCTCAGAATCAGAAAGTCCACGTTCAGGTCCAGCCCTGCCCTGGAGGCCTGTCACAGCATATCTGAACAGACCGATTAAAAATACGTGTTTTGTTGAAACTTTATCACCCTTCATTCATCAGGACATTTCACAAGACTACAAATTCAACGGTCAATCTGACATTTACACTGCATGATTGGTGGACAAGTGGACCCTAATTGATAAAGGCATTGCCAGGGAGATTGTCCCTGTTAATGCTGATTGACAGTTAACAACCAGGCTTCGTTAGATTTAACGAAAGTCAAAAATTTAAAAACAATTTATTAAATTTAACAAGCCCTGGCCGTTAGCTGTCAATGGGTGCATTATTTTCTTTGTATCTTTGACAAGGTCCCGCACAGCAGGCTAGTCATGAAGGTTAGGTTGCTTGGGATCCAGGGAGAGCTAGCTAATTGGATTCAAAATTGGCTCAATGGTAGGACGCAGAGGGTGATGGTAGAGGTTTGTTTCTCGGACTGGAGGCCTGTGACTAGTGGTGTGCCACAAGGGTTGGTGCTGGGACCTTTGTTATTTGTTATTTACATAAATGATCTGGATGTGAATGTACAGGCCAAGTTTGTGAATGATACAAAATTAGGACTTATCATTGGTGACGAGGAAGATTATCAAAAATTTCAGAGGGATCTTGATCAGATGGGGAAGTGGGCTGAGGATTGGCAAATGCAAATCAATGCAGATAAGTGTGAGATCTTGGGCTTTGGAAAGTCTAACCAGGGTAGGACTTATACAGTAAACAGTAAGGTCCTGAGGAGCGTTGTGGAACAGAGGGACCTAGGAATACAAGGACATAGTTCGTTGAAAGCGGTATCACAAGTGGATAGGGTGGTGAAGAGGCGTTTAGCATGCTGGCCTTCATTGGTCAAGACATTGTGTATAGGAGTTGGGACATTATGTTGCGACTAATAAGTTGCTGGTGACGCTGCACTTGGAATACTGTGTACAGTTTTGGTCACCCAGTTACAGGAAAGACATAGTTAAACTGGAAAGTGTGCAAAGAAGATTTACAAGGATGTTGCCAGGACTAGTAGGCCTGAGGTACAGAGAGAGGTTGGCCAGGATAGGACTTTATTCCTTGAAATGTAGGAGGGTGAGGGTTGACTTTTATCGAGATGTATAAAATCAGGAGGGGCACAGGTAGGATGAATGCATGTAGTCTCTTTCACAGGGATGGTGAATTGAAAACTAGAAGGCATAGGTTTGAAGTGAGATGGGATAGTCTTAAGAAGGACCTGAGGGGCAACTTCTTCATGCAAGGAGTGATGTGTATATGGAATGGGCTGTTGGAAAAAGTGGTTGAGGCAGGTACAATAGCAACATTTAAAAAATCATTTGGAGAGGTACATGGATGGGAAGGGTTTAGAGGGATATAGACCAAATGCAGGCAATTGGAATTAGCTGTGTGGGCACCATGGTCAGCATGGACCAGTTTGGGCCAAAGGGCTGTGTTATTGTATGACTCTATAACCAATATACAGTGGTTTAATGTGCCAACTCTGAGATTGAATTTCAGTATGCCTTTGTATTTGGTTTGGGAGGTCCTGTGATGTGGTCAGCTGGATATAGAATACCATCTTTGATGTTGGGCATGTGAGCCACACAATATCAGAGCTGCCTTGCAGGGCTTTCGATGGTCGAGATTTTGTCCTGTCCTTAGGTATTGCAGATAGCTGTTAGCCAGTGGAGGTGGAATGCATCTAAAGGCTTAATATGATTCTGGTAAGATATCCATGTCTCTCCTCGACCGAGAACGTCTGTCTGGTAGACTATGTGATCTTTGTTTGTTGGAGATAATGGAGTTGGAGAGGATATAACCAAGATATCAGTGGCTCTGAGCTGTGGATGACATTCAAATAGCGTAACATGTGGTGAAAACAATTCTGAATAATGCATCAATTTAACCGAACTCCTATGATAATCCATGTTAAAGGCATACATTTGATTTTTGATGCCTGTGATCTATACCATGGACTATTAGATGGTGTGATTCATGATATTTTGTTTGGTTATACTGTAAGCAGCACTATGACTGTTTTAGTTACACCTCAAACCAGCTTGCCCAAATATTTAATCACAAGCTGTCACTTCACTTAGGATTTTCAGTTTATTAAAGAATAGGTATCCTGGTCATATTATTGACGTATTGCACAGGCTCACGCTTGAGATAGACTCTTAATCAATAAAGGGGGAAGGGTGGGAAAGTGAAGTTGAGAATTATCAGATCAGCCATGATCTCATTAAATTAGGTCATTCAATGGGCTGAATGGCTTACTTCCCTCAATGGTCTTATGGAAGGAGGTTGGTAATATTACTGGGCAAATAATTCTGCCTAATGTTCTAGGGATCCTGGGGCTCAATTTCACCACTAACCTCAGTATTTGCTGTAGGAATGATGTCATTAAACTTGAAAGGGTTGAGAATGGATTGAGAAGGACGTTGCCAGGGTTGGAGGGTTTGAGCTACAGGGAGAAGCTGAATAGGCTGGGGCTATTTTCCTTGGAGCACCAGGGGCTGAAGGGTGACCTTATAGAGGTTTATAAAATCATGAGGGGCATGGATAGGGTGATTAGCCAAGGCCTTTACCCCAGGATAGGGGAGTCCAAAACTAGAAGCATAGGTTTAAACTGAGGGGCAAAAGATTAAAAAGGACCCGAGGGGCAACATTTTCACACAGAGGATGGTGTGTGGATGAAATGAACTACCAGAGGAGGTGTGGAGGCTGGTACAATTACAATATTTAAAAGGCATCTGGAGGGGTACATGAATAGGAAAGGTTTAGAGGGATATGGGCCAAATGCTGGCAAATGGGACCAGATTAATATAGGATATCTCGTTTGTTTCTGTACTGTACACCTTCATGACTCTAGTAAAGTTTTGTCTCTAAGCCACAAAGAAACAGTTACATAATCTTTATTTGGGAAAGGCTAGGGGTTAGAAACATTCAAATGACATTTGCTGGGCTGTTGATACCTGAGCTTCCATTTTTACCAAGGTATTGGCTCTGACCACCCACTAAATGGAAGTTAGGAAACGCAATGGAGACTGGACTGGAACAATGTTGATTGAATTAGGCTATAGTTCCAAATAGACGATAATGGTCTACAAACCAGTCTCCCATTGGCTGCAGATACAGCTTCATGTGGTCAAGACAGCTCCAGTTGCTCAAAAATTTCACTTAATTATTTTTCGGGATCTGCTTTGTACAAGGAGGATGGGTCTGATGTTGTTCCTATGCGGCAGTCACATCCTGGACCCAGTGTCATCGCTTGTTAATTCATTGTTGACCATCTTCCAGAAACATCAGTTCAATCTATCACTGGTATCCTGATCAAAATTCTAGTTGATTCCAGAATTTAAAAAAACATCGAACTGATCAGGCAATAAAATTGAGAAAGAATGGAGGGTCATTTTGTACCAAGTGAATGTAACGATTTGACTCGGGAGTCAGGGGTCAGGGCAGTTTATAGAAACTGTAAGTGAATCCTGCTGAATATGAATAGCATAACAGGTCTTTGATTTCAATTCATATGATATTTGGAAAAGATGCATGAACAACTTGACATTACAGAGGTGACATACTATCAATGTGTAATTTGCACAGTCAATATTGCAAAGCCTTTCATGTGGAAGGGAGATCTTGACATCTGCTGAAATGAACCACAGACCTTGATGGAAATCACTTTGGATTTTCAATTTGCCTTCACTTAATGAAAGTGTTCTTCCATCAGACATTTGTGACAATGGAATTGACTGCACCTGATGACAGAATCACAACCATTCAGCCCATCGTGTCTACAGCAGCCCTCTCAGCATTTCACTTATTGTCAATCGCCTGCCTCTTTTCCTGTAACTCTGCACATCCTTCAATTTAAATAAATTAATAAAAATAATAAACAATTTATATAACTCTTGAATGCCCCAATTGAACCTGCCTCCCCCAAGCAGTGTGCTGCAGACTAATCCTGGTCTCCTTGCGATAGGAAGGATGTTGTTAAAATTGAAAGGGTTCAGAAAAGATTTACAAGGATGTTGCTGGGGTCGGAGGGTTTGAGCTATAGGGAGAGGGCTGAATAGGCTGGGGCTATTTTCGCTGGAGCGTCAGAAGCAGAGGGGTGACCTTATAGAGGTTTATAAAGTCATGAGGGGCTTGGATAGGGTAAATAGTCAAGGTCTTTTCCCCAGGGTAGGGGAGTCCAAAACTAGAGGGCATAGGTTTAAGGTGAGAGGGGAAAGGTTTAAAAGGGACCTATGGGGCATTTTCACGCAGAGGGTAGTACGTGTAGGACATGAACTGCCAGAAGAAGGGGTGGAGGCTGATACAATTACAATATTTAAAAGGCAGCCAGGTGGGTACATGAATAGAAGATAACAAGCTGTGGGGCTGGATGAACACAGCAGGCCAAACAGCAGGCCAAGCAGCATCATAGGAGCAGGAAAGCTTGACGTTTCGGGCCGAGACACTTCATCAGAAATGGGGGAGGGGAAGAGGGTTCTGAAATAAATAGGGAGAGAGGGGGAGGCGGTTGTTTGTTGCGAACTGAGCGCAGGTGTTCTGCAAAGTGGTCCCCAAGCCTCCGCTTGGTTTTCCCGATGTAGAGGAAGCCACAACGGGTACAGCGGATGCAGTATACCACATTGGCAGATGTGCAGGTGAACATCTGCCTGATGTGGAAAGTCTTCTTGGGGCCTGGGATTGGGGTGAGGGAGGAGGTGTGGGGGCAGGTGTAGCACTTCCTGCGGTTGCAGGGAAAAGTGCCGGGTGTGGTGGGGCTAGAAGGTAGTGTGGAGCGGACCTGCGCTCTGTTCGCAACAAACAACTGCACCTCCCAGTCGCGAACCATTTCAACACCCCCTCCCATTCCTCAGACGACATGTCCATCCTGGGCCTCCTGCAATGTCACAGTGATGCCATCCGAAGGCTGCAGGAACAACAAATCATATTCAGCCTGGGAACCCTGCAGCCCAATGGTATCAATGTGGATTTCACAAGCTTCAAAATCTCCCCTCCCCCAACCGCATCCCAAAACCAGCCCAGCTCATCTCCACCTCCCTAACCTGTTTTTCCTCTCACCTATCCCCTCCTCCCACCTCAAGCTCCACCCCCATCTCCTATGTACTAACCTCATCCCGCCCCCTTGACCTGTCCGTCCTCCCTGGACTGACCTATCTCCTCCCTACCCCCCCCACCTACACTCACCTTTACTGGCTCCATCCCCGCCCCTTTGACTTGTCTGCCTCCTCTCCACCTATCCTCTCCTCTATCCATCCTTTATCCGCCTCCCCCTCTCTCCCTATTTATTTCAGAACCCTCTTCCCCTCCCCCATTTCTGATGAAGGGTCTAGGCCCGAAATGTCAAGTTTTCCTGCTCCTATGATGCTGCTTGACCTGCTGTGTTCATCCAGCCCCACGCCTTGTTATCTCGGATTCTCCAGCATCTGCAGTACCTTTTATCTCGGGTACATGAATAGGAAGGGTTTTGAGGGATTTGGACCAAATGCTGGCAAATGAGACTAGATTAATTTACAATATCTGGACAGCGTGGACAAGTTGGACCGAAGGGTCTGTTTCCATGCTGTACACCTCTATGACTCTACTCGCTGTGTGGAAAAGATTTTCCTCACCTCACAGTTGCTTCTTTTGCAAAACACAGAACTCTCTGCTCCTTGGTTTTCAATCCTTTTAGTAGCAGGAACATTTTTCAGTCTGTCTATTCCGTTCAAGCCTGCCATGATTTTGCAAACTTCTTTCAGATCTCCTCTTAGCCTTCTCCTCTCCAAGGAGAACAGTGCTAACTTCTCTGATCTATTCTCGTGACTGAAACGTTTCAGCCCTGGAAACATTCAATCACCTCTGTTGCAATCTCTCCAATGAGTTCAAGTACCTAGAACTGTACATGGTACTCCAGCTACATTCTAACTGATGTAACAGGAATTCTCCCCCATACCCTGGCCCTGAAGTTTGAGCCTCTGCTCCCATTTCCTCACTGACCGATGTGTAACACAGGGCAGTGCACTAACTGAAACATTCCTGTTCTTGCATCTGGAACTAATGGAAGATTTGGCAAACTGGAAATCAACGTCCATTAGGGACGCTGTCCAATTTTCCACATTTTCTGTGAACTGGCATTCCAGCAACTCAAGGGAAAAGAAAAAGAAAATCTCTAGAGAGTATAGTCCATTAAGAATTCAAACCAAAACAAGTGGACCTGACATCCTTTAACTTTGACTTTCAACTTGATATAGTTCCTGTTCTTGGAAAACGTTGTGAGCAACATTCCTATTTACAAAGAGAGGTAGAAATTAGACATTTTGTAATTCTCTCACGGACTCTTGGAACAAGAACGCCCAGTAAGAAATGGGAATAAACTTTGAGATTCTATTTTACATTTTATGCCGAAATGCCACAGTACTCCTCAAAAGCTCGTAAAAAAAGTATGATCAATACAGTCAAGGAAGAGCTATTGATTTGAAGGCTTTTGTGGTACAGTGGTATTGTCCCTATCTCTGAGCTAGAATGCTGGGGTTCAAGTCCTAGCTCCTCCAATGGTGTGAAATCACAGGTTGATTAAAATTATCTTGGCACATTTGCTTTAAGCAAAAAAAAAAGGCCCCAAAGTATATCATTGTGGATTCCAACCAACTTTCCTTTTCAACATAGAGTCAAAAAGCGTGGAAACAGATCCTTAGGTCCAACTCATCCATGCCAGCCAGGTATCCTAAAACAATCTAGTCCCATTTGCCAGCATTTGGTCCATATCCCTCTAATCCCTTCCTATTCATATACCCATCCATGTTCTTGTTTTCATCTGAAGTGAGAGTAACAACAACTAGAAAGGAAGACAGAATGGTATTTTTTTCTATCATATCAACATGACTTTAGGAACCACATTTTCTTGCATTTGAAATTTTCTGATGATACTGTGGCTTTAAGAGGTGTGTTTTGCCCTTTTTTTTAGAGAGTGATTTTAAGGCAGAGATGGTGAGCAGTCTACCACAAGTACTAGCTGTGAGGCCTTGTGTTTTTTTTCAAAGTTGGAAAAATAGAAGCAGCCTGAATGGGTGTGGTCAAGCTCCCACAGAACCAGGATCTTTAGGTTTTAGCTGTTGCTGTTGGGGTCTTAAAGAGGTGGAAGCTATTTTTTCCCTCTCTCGGTTGCAGCCAAAAGCTGGGGGTTCTTTTCCTGCTATGGTTGCTCCATGTGACACAACCCGTTTTTCGGAATTTGCCTTATTGCCAAGGGGTATGTTTATGGGATGTTACTATATTGGAACAGTTAATTAGTAATAGTTACTGTATCTATTGTTCTGTTCAGTTTTCAAATAGACTTAAGTTATTCCAAGATAACAAGGTGTGGAGTTGGATGAACACAGCAGGCCAAGCAGCATCATAGGAGCAGGAAAGCTTGATGTTTCGGGCCTAGACCCTTCATCAGAAATGGGGAGGGGAAGGGGGCTCTGAAATAAATAGGGAGAGAGGGGGAGGCGGATAGAAGATGTATAGAGGAGAGGATAGGTCGAGAGGAAGCAGACAAGTCGAAGAGGCGGGGATGGAGCCAGTAACGGTGAGTGTAGGTGGGGGGGGTAGGGAGGAGATAGGTCAGTCCAGGGAGGACAGACAGGTCAAGAGGGCGGGATGAGGTTAGTAGATAGGAGATGGGGGTGGGCCTCCTGCAGTGCCACAACAATGCTACCCGAAGGTTGCAGGAACAGCAACTCATATTCCGCTTGGGAACCCTGCAGCCCAATGGTATCAATGTGGACTTCACAAGTTTCAAAATCTCCCCTCCCCCTACCGCATCCCAAAACCAGGCCAGCTTGTCCCCACCTCCCTAACCTGTTCTTCCTCCCACCTATCCCCTCCTCTCACCTCAAGCAGCTCCCCCATCTCCTACCTACCAACCTCATCCCGCCCCCTTGACCTGTCCGTCCTCCCTGGACTGACCTATCTCCTCCCTACCTCCCCACCTACACTCACTTTTACTGGCTCCATCCCCGCCTCTTTGACTTGTCTGTCTCCTCTCCACCTATCCTCTCCTCTATCCATCCTCTATCCGCCTCCCCCTCTCTCCCTATTTATTTCAGAACCCCCTTCCCCTCCCCCATTTCTGATGAAGGGTCTCGGCCCGAAACGTCAAGCTTTCCTGCTCCTCTGATGCTGCTTGGCCTGCTGTGTTCGTCCAGCTCCACACCATGTTATCTCGGATTCTCCAGCATCTGCAGTACCTTTTATCTCTTAAGTTATTCCAATTTCTTCTTCCTTTTGTTGTATTTTAACTCTGGTGGATGAATAAAATGTGTTTTGCTTTAAATCCGGTAGTTTGGCCAATTGAATTGCATCTGGAATGCAACACCTTGCACTTACTTTTAAAATAAGAAATGGTTAGGGTGCAGGCTATCTTCTGAATATTTTGTAGGGTTTTGGGTCTGGTCCATAACAATTTTGTGAATGGCATGTCAAGTTGATAGTGGCATATTGGTAACACTGGGCTTGCTATCCAGTGGATTATACCATTAGGGAGGGAATTCTAGAATTGTGACCCAGTGACAGTCAGGAACCAGTGATATATTTCTGGTGGATCAGCCTGATGCTTTGGGCGCCTGGCTTCAAGTCTCATCATGGCATTTGAATGGGATTAACAAATCTGAAGCTGAAAGCTCATTTCAATAATGATACTGTGAAGATTGTGATTGATTGTTGTGAAAAGCCATCTAATTTGCTCCTAGCCCTTTGGGAAAGAAAGCTGGCCTACATGTGACTCCAGACCCGGCCGTGGATGTCGCTGGCTGGGCCAGCATTTATTGCCCATCCCTAGTTGCCCCTTGAGAAGGTGGGGGTGAGCTGCCTTCTTGAACTGCTGCAGTCCATATGCTGTGGGTTGACCCACAATGCCATTAGGGAGGGAATCCCAGGATTTTAACCCCGTGACAGTGAAAGAATGGTGATATATTTCCCAAGTCACGATGGTGAGTGGCTTGGAAGGGAACATGCAGGCGGTGGTGTTCCCAATACGGTTAACTGTCCCTCTGAAGAGACCTAACAAACCACTATTAGGGAAGGACAATAAACATGGGCCCAGCCGTGGGCATCCATATCCCATGAAAGGACGAAGTTGAATGGACTAGATGATTTGGTATGTGGGAATGTCACATACAATGTATTTCCTCCTTAACAACTAGTGCATCTGTGGTGCCCAATATTACTAAGGATGGGTCATAAATCATACAATGTAGCAGCAGAATTAGGCCATTCAGCCCCATCGAGGCTGCTTCACCAATCGACAATGTTTCTCAGCCTCGTTCTTCTGCTTTCTCCCTGTAACCTTTCATCCCCTCACCAATCTGGAAAGGAGAGGGATCAGCCTGAAGAAGGATTAATGGAGCTGAAATATTGACTCAATGCATTCTCCAATGCCAGACCTACATAATTTCTCCAGCACTTTCTCCACTCATTCCAGGAGTAAGTCTGATGAACCTTTGTTGCACGCCCTCCCAAGTATTTTCTTCTTTAGGCAAGGAGACTGAAATCATACGGAATATTCTAGGTGAGGTCTCACTAAAGTCTCTGCACATTTTCAACAAGACATTTCTACTTTTGTACTCAAATCCTCCCATGACAAAGGCCAATATTCCATTTTGCCTTCCTCGTAAATAAATCCAGGAAATGATAGATATTCTTTCTTGTCCTCTGCTTTGTATTATTATTTGACAGCCATTGAATAATGGCTTCTGCCTTGGTTTAACAATGGGACAGAGTGAGGAGGCAAATCTTCCTCAGGCAGAGCAGGGGCAAATGAGACTTGAACCCAAATCTCCTTGGTCAGAGATAGAGACACGGCCACAGCTCCACAAAAGACATCTAAGGGCAGGGGGTTGAAGGTATCTTCAGTCAACTTGATTGGGGATGCTGTTATAGAGCTGGAAAACAAGTGGGACTTGAACCAGGATCTCCTGCCTCAGAGGCAGGGACATTACCACTGTTCTATGAGAGCCCCAAGAACAGGGCAGTTAAAAAAAAGTCATCCATAGGATGTGAGCATTGCTTGTCCATCTCTAATCACCTAAGAGAGGAGGTTTTGGCCTTTTTTCCCTAATCAACTTGTTCAGAGATGTTATTATACACCTCTGGAGGAGGTAGGACTTGAGCCTAGGTCTACCCAATCCAGGGTGGGTAGGGACACTACCACTGCGCCACAAGAGGGCATAAATGAAGGACTTGAAGTTGATACCTTTCAATTGAATCACATGGTGGCCATTGAGCCCATTGACCTAAATGGCCCCAAGTATGCTGGAGATTGAATCTACCTCTGCTGCAGCCACAGGGGGTGTGCTCCAGCTCCCCACCCCTTGCTTTTCATAACTTTCTGTTTTACTAATAACTTCAACCAATGCATTTTGCTTCTCAAGCCTTCTGCCAATTTGAAGTTACTCCCTGTCTTCTCTATCGAGACACCTTATGATTGAAAAAATAATGAACATAATCGAGGGTATTGCTGTTCACTAAAGCTCTGAATCATCTTTGAATAGTGTATGAGAGAGGCTGCAATGGACTATAATAATTTGTAATGTAATATAATAACACCATCAGGCTTAAAATGGGAACCGTGCACGTGGTGTTGCATTTTGAATGCCACATGGACAGAAGTGGTTAGTTCTTTGATTTCTCATGGAGAGAATAGCATTGACTGTAACCACTGAGCTGAAGAGAACATCATTTCTCATAATATGATGCTATAGTCGTTGCCAGCTGTGAAGCACTCATTGCTACCTTAGCCAAACCAAACCACCGGGACTCTCAGTATCACTAACACCTTTAATGATAAAACCAAAGAGAGTCGATGCTATTTAGGTCAATCACCCCACTGTATGTAACAATCGCGTGCTTGTTTCATGGCTTTTATTTTCATATTCTCGGCAGGGTTGACAACATAAGGATGTTTCCACAAGAGTTTTGGCCATTCTACCATGAATGCAAAGATCCATGTCTTAACAACGGGGCTATGAAATCTATCTGGGTGAATCACAGCTTGGTACAGCAACTGCTCTGCCCAGGACTGTGAGAATCTACAGAGAGTGGTGAACACAGCCCAGTCCATCACACAAGCCAACCTTCCACCCACTGACTCCATCTATGCTTCCAGCTGCCTCGGGACGGCAGACAACATCACCAAAGACCCCTCCCACTCTGGTTATAATCTCTTCTAACCTCTTCCATCGGGGACGACATATAAAAGCTTAAATACAAGGACCCACAGGTTCAAGAACAGCTCCTTTCCTGCTGTTACTAGGCTTCTGAATGGACCTCTCAAATTTTAAATTTAAAGCTGATCTCGCTCTTTGTGTGCCTTCTCTGTAACATTGTATTCCTCGCTCTGTTCAATTATCCTAATGCACTTTTGTAGGGTACGATCTGCCTGTACTGCACGCAAAACAAGACTTTTCATTGTACCTAGGTATACAAGACAATAATAAATCAAACCAAATTAAAGATGGACACTGTGTGGTCTAAGTGTTGTGCTGAGAGGCACAGGCTCCCAATATCTTCCTTTACCATCACAACAAACATGGAGGCTCTCGTTGCTGGAGTTCAGGTTAAGCTGATCCACCTACAGTCTACAGATGGCAGCGCAGAGCAAGGTATTGACACAAGTGCTGCTCACACAATTGCCTTGATAAGAATGGCCAGGGAAAGTGGTGTCCTACCATCTTCCTGTCATCTGTTTGAAGGGACCAGCAACCCTCGTCCCATGGCATAGTCTGCCTGGCACCAGCCTAAAACACTCGTCTAGCTCGAAGCTCCTCCACTTCCACTGCAGTGGAGTCCGCCTTATCCAGCATAATTGTTAATGTGCTGTATGCAAATAGGACTCTGTACAGGTCATCACAGGAAGTGATGTGGTGTCACATAGAATGATCACAATCATGTTGTCTTACAGCCTCAAGGCAAATCGAAGACAAGGATTCGATTTCATAGATTCATAGATTCCATAGCCCTGTTGATAAGTCATGGTAGAATGGCCAAAACCCTGTGCTACAATGGGAAACATCCTTATATTGTCAACCCTGCCGAGAATATGAAAATAAAAGCCATTAAACAAACAAGCGATTGTTACATACAGTGGGGAGATTGACTTAAATAGCATCAACTCTCTTTGGTTTTATCATTAAAGGCGTTAGTGACACTGAGAGTCCCACTAGTTTTGGATACATATCATTATTGTTCGTTACGTTTTGAAATAAAATTCAATATTTTTAACCTGAATTGAACAGACTCTGTGAATATTTCGAGGCAACAGAACACCAAAAGTAGTCTAAGACGACGATGGCCCACAACAGTGTAGTCATCACTCATAACCCTGAGCATAGACCAGGTACAAAAAAAACCCGAAAGAACTGCAGATGCTGTAAATCAGAAATGAAAACAGAAGTTGCTGGAAAAGCTCAGCAGGTCTGGCAGCATCTGTGAAGAAAATAATCAGAGTTAATATTTCGGGTCTGGTTCTGAGGAAGGGCCCGAAACATTAACTCTGATTTTTCTTCATGGATGCTGCCAGACCTGCTGAGCTTTTCCAGCAACATCTGTTTTTGTTATTTACGGTCCAAGTGCTATCAGGCAGGTCAGTTGGAGCTAGTGCTCGCAAAAGGGTAGGATGACCGCATTTGGATACTCCCACTACCCTACAGATACATCAAAGAATAGGAGAGGCTCAGAGCTGAGTTTCCCTTGGTTAGGTGTGTGCTCGTCTATTTGTGTTTGCAGCATTTCAATTAAGAAATGGAACCTGGACTCTGCATTCAGCAGTGGCTACTATCAGTTTTCCTGCCTTAAGTTTCGGAAAAGGACTGGCAGAACCCCTGGGGAGGCAAATGAGAATGGTCACTGAGACATTCCAGGGGCTTTACTAGTTTCCCGCTGGGAGAACTTGCACCGGGCAAAATTTCATTCTCACTATGCCATGGTAAAACGTATGCCATTTTGTGACCTGATCAAAGAAACAAAACTTAGAAGCCAGGGCAAATATATTTAAGGCAGGTGACAAAAAACTTCATTGAAGAGGTAGGTTTTAAAGAGCATCTTAAAGGAGATTTTGAGAGATAGAGAGGTTTAGGGAGGGAATTCCACAGTCTAGGGTAGCTGAGGACATGACTAACAATTCACACAGAAACACGGAATTATTACAATGCGAAAGGAGGCCATTTGGCCCTGTCATGCCTGTACTAGCCTTTAAAATAGCATTGTCACCTGGTACAGATTTCCTCCCTTTCCCCTTCACCCTTGCACAGGAGCGAAGACGTGACAATCAGAGCTGCATAAGAGGCCAAGGGGCAATGGTTCGATTTTCTCTTGTTGAAAATGGCCATTGCTTGATACGTTTGTGGAGTGAAGGTTACTCGCCACTTGGATGCGTTCAGATAACTAAACCATCAGCCCCAGCTTCCTTTGGGAAAGGAGTTGGTGCGTGTTGTGGAACAGGCTGAAAATTTGCTGTGAGCTCTTTTTGACAAGGACCAAGGGTTTTGTATCTGGATATAACAACTCGACCCTACAGTTTCAGAATCATCTGTGTCCTTATCCAATTTAGGAATGTTAATATTGAACCTTAGGGTTCACAGTGACGAACATTGTCAAGGGCATTCCTAAGTGACCAGAAATGGTTGTTTTCTGTGGTAACCCCCATGGAATTCCAGTGCTCGGGAAGATTTCCGTTCCTAATACAGGAGCAAAGGAGTTAGGAGCAAGAGTTGGCAAATCACCTCTTCGAGGCCACTCCACCATTTGACATGATCATGGCTGATCTTATCTTGGTCTCAGCTCCACTCTCTCCCCATAGCCCTTTATCCAGAATACTGAATAGCCTGGACAAAGTGGATGTTGGGAAGATGTTTCCATTGGTAGGAGAGTCTAGGAGCTGAGGGCACAGCCTTAGAGTAAAGGGAAGGCCTTTTAGAATGGAGATAAGGAGAAACTTCTTCAGCCAGAGAGTGGTGAATCTGTGGAATTAACTGCCACAGAAGGCTGTGGAGGCCAGGTCATTGAGTACATTTAAGACTGAAATAGATAGGTTCTTGATTATCAAGGCAATCAAGGGTTACGGGGAGAAAGCAGGAGAATGGGGTTGAGGAACTTATCAGCCATGATTGAATGGCGGAGCATACTGGATGGGCCGAATGGCCTAATTTCTGCTCTTATGTCTTATTGGCTTATCCTGTTTTTCATCAGAAACAGATCTTTTTATCTCTTAAATCTGTTGATTGATTCTGCCTCCAATACAGTCTGGGGCGATGAGCTCCACAGATTCACAATCCTCTGAGAAAAGTAGTTTCTCCTCACCTCAACTCTCCTCTCACTCTATATCTATGACCTGTTGTCTGAGACTGCACCACAACAGTGGTATGGTGGCTCAGTGGCTAGCGCTGCTGCCTCATAGTGCTAGGGACCTAGGTTCAATTCCAGCCTTGGGCAGCTAGCTGTGTGCAGTTTGCACCTTGTGTGGGTTTCTGCTGGGTGCTCTGGGTTTCTTCTACAGTCTGAAGACATGCAGGTTAGGTGGATTGCTGTGCTAAATTGCCCCTAGTGTCCAGGAATATGTGGAATTACAGGGTAGAGGGGTGAATTGGTGTGGACACATTGGGCTGAAAGGCCTGTTTCCACACTTTTTAAAAAGAAACATCTGTTCAATGTTTACCTTATCAATCCACTTTAGCATTTTATCTCCCTCAATCAGATCCCCCCCCCTCCTCCGATTCTGCTGAGCTTCAGCAAGTACAGGCCTAAGTTTTTCAGCCGCTCCTCCTACAACAGCCTTTTCATCCTTGGAATCAACTTGGTGAACCTTCTCTGAAATGCTTCCAGTGCCACCACATCTTTCCTCAGGTAAGGATGCTATAAACAGGACACGAAACTGCAGGCGTGGTCTCACCAACACCTTATATAATTGTGACAACACTTCCTCACTTCCATAATCCAGTCCTTTTGTAATAAATACGGAGTATTCAGTTAATCTCCTCCTGATGCTTGGCTCCAGCATCTTCTCCACTACGAAGGATCAAGCCAAAAAGAGGACAACCTACAATCCTGAGCAGTTTTCTGTTGTCCAAGCTGAGACATAACAACTTATAAACCTTTCATAATGTCACACAAAGGTATTTATTTTGTGTGAGAGTAATTCCTTGCAACTTTCTCAATCCAACAACGTTAGGTTAAGTACCCTATTACCCTTTTTTTTGTCACAAGGCAGATCTGAAGAGCGGTTATTTCTATTATCTTTGAATCGCTTTTAAAGTTCCTGACAATTCTCCCAATCTTGTTGCTGCAGCCTCCTCACGGTGTTAGAAAATAAAAGCAAATTGCTGTAGAAATGTGAGGCAGCCACAGAAATCGCTGGGGAAGTTCCAGAAATCTGGCCACATCTGTGGAGAGAGAAGTGGAGTTAATGTTTCGAGTCCTGTATGACTCTTATTCAGAGAATATGTCTTCGTAGCTAGTTTGTCCTGGAATGAGTCATCATTCTGTCACCAGGGGCAGGTTCTTGCAGTGCATCACTCTGCATCACTGACTGCTATGGGCGTACAGGAAGGAGTTACAGGCTAATCATTAGCCTCCATCATCGGATGGAGTTTAATTTGGATAAATGCAAGGTATTGCATTTTGGTAAAACAAACAAGGATGGGACTTACACATTTAAAAGTGGGCACTTGGGTCGTGTTGTAGAACAGAGAGACCTAGGGATTCAGGTACATAATTCTTTGAAGTTTGTGTCGACCATGAGACGGTTAAGAAGGCATTTAGCACCCATGCCTTCATTGCTCAGAACTTTGAGTACAGGAGTTGGGACATCGTGTTGAGGTTGTACAGGATATTGGTGAGGCCTCTTCTGGAATATTGTGTCCAGTTCTGGTCGCTCTGTTATAGGAAGGATATTATTAAATTGGAGAGGGCTCAGAAAAGATTTACCAGGATGTTGCTGGGAATGGAGGGTTTGAGTTATAAGGAGAGGCTGGATAGGTTGGGATATTTTTCACTGGAGCATACGAGGTTGAAGGGTGACCTTATAGAAGTTTAGAAAATCATGAGAGGTGTAGATAATGTGAATAGCAGGTGGCTTTTCCCTAAGGTGGGGAATTTCAAGACTAGAGGGCATATTTTTAAGATGAGAGGAGAAAGATTTAAAAAAGACATGAGGGGCAATTTTTTTACAAAGAGTGGTTTGAGTGTGGAATGAACTTCCAGAGGAAGTGGTGGATGCTGGTACAGTTCCAACATTTAAAAGACATTCAGATAAATACATGAATAAGAAATGTTTGGAGGGATATGGGCCAAGAGCAGGCAGGTGGGACTGGTTTAGTTTGGGATTATATTCGTCATGGACTGGTTGGACCGAAGGGTCTGTTTCCATGTTGTATGGCTCTATGACCCTGTTTGACAGACACTATAACATACCCTCCATGGTGACCAAGTTCTTTCGTGGGACTTAAACCCTGAGCTTCTGGCTTAGAGACAGGGACACTACCTACTGCATTAAGGTAGCCCTTGTGGTGAATGCAATACTTCATCATTTTCAAAGGGTATGAGGGAGAAAGCAAGACCAGGGGACTGAGTTGGGTGATCAGCCATGATTCTATTAAATGGCAGAGCAGAATGCAGGGGCCATATAGCCTACTCCTGCTCCTACCTTCTATATTTCCTTGCCTATTAGGTTAGTGGAAACTTTTGCTGAGAGTTTGTAAGAAGTTTCCATGGGGTAATAACAAAAAACATTCCTTCTGCAGTAAGAGATAGTAGGAACTGCAGATGCTGGAGAATCTGAGATAACAAGGTGTGGAGCTGGACGAACACAGCAGGCCAAGCAGCATCAGAGGAGCAGGAAGGCTGACGCTTCGGGCCTAGACCCTTCTTCAGAAATGGGGGAGGAGGGTCTCGACCCGAAACGTCAGCCTTCCTGCTCTTCTGATGCTGCTTAGCCAGCTGTGTTCATCCAGCTCTGCACCTTCTGCAGTAAGAGCAGGTTTGGAACTGTTAGCTTTTCTGTTTTGCAAAGACTGCTGCAACATTTGTGGGCAGCATGGTGGCTCAGTGGTTAGAACTGCTGCCTCACAGTGCCAGGGACCCAGGTTCGATTCCAGCCTTGGGTGACTGTCTGTGTGGAGTTTGCACATTCTCCCTGTGTCTATGTGGGTTTCCTCTGGGTGCTCCGGTTTCTGCCCACAATCCAAAGATGTGCAGGTTAGGTGGATTGGCCATGCTAAATTGCTCATGGTGTTCAGGGCTGTGTAGATTAGGTGGGTTACAAGGGGATGGGTGTGGGTGGGATGCTCCAAGGTTCAGTGTGGACTTGTTGAGCTGAAGGGCCTGTTTCCTCACTGTAGGGATTCTAGATAAGAGAGGGCTGCAGAAATTGACATCATTTACCAGAAGCACACAGCTAGTGGAATGTGTCATGTTTGATTTATTTGCATAATGTATTAATCCCATGTTATCAATGCTGTGTAGATGAGAGAAATGTAATCACACTGTAAATGTATCCTCCAGTGAGCATCAAGTCATGCACCATCTGAACAGAGCCCTGAAACTGTTGGCATTGATTGATGTAGAAAGCAATAGGAATAAAAGGAATGCAGAGCCAACCACTGTACATTGCGTGTTAGAGATTGGTTATGATTGGATGACACTTTCAGACCCCATGCCCTGGTGAGATGCCATGCCTGACTCAATGCCAACCCACAGTATCTTTCTTGGGATGTTCTATCTGTGCAATTAGCAGGTAGGTACCTAATGAGAAGATGCAAGCATCAATCTGGTATTGAGAGCTCTTGCAGTTAATAAGGTTTTCCAATTGCGATCCATCAGAATTCATATACTCCAAATGGCAACTAGTTTTGAAACACAAGAGTGTGCAGTACACAGTTTTCTCATTGTTCTCGGACAACATAGAGTTGATGAAACACATTGTGAATGATGTATTTACCTAATACTGCACATTTGTTTCAGTGTTGGTGAGTGAGGTTCTCAGCCCATCGTTCTTAGTTCCCTCGTGGGGATTGCCAACGGTGGATACACTCAGGCATTAAGAGAAGTGAATGTTGCTGTGGGTCAATTTGTGTTGGGGGGAAAAGCAGGGGAATCTGTGAATTTTACTTCACAACCAATTAATGGCAGTCCCATTAGGGGAGGGTGGTGGTACAGCCGTGACATCATTTATAGAACCCCTACAGTGTGGAAGCAGGCCATTCAGTCCATCCAGTCCATGCCACTTGCCCAAAGAATGTCCCACCCAGGCCCAACTCGTCTTTGTAACCCTGTATTTTCCATTGCCAATCCAGCTGGTCTGCACGTCCCTGGGCACTCTGGGAAAATTTAGCATGGCCAGTCCACCTAACCTGCACATCTTTGGACTGTGGGAGGAAACCAGACCCTCTGGAGGAAACCCACCCAGACACGGGGAGAATGTGCAAACTCCACACAGACAATTGCCCGAGGCTGGAATCGAACCCAGGTCCCTGGCACTGTGAGCCAGCAGTGCTAATAATCTAGAGAGATCCAGCATGTTGTTCTGAAGCTGTGAGTTTAAATCCCACCATAGCAGCTGGAGGAGTTCCAATTCATTGAATAAATCTGGAATTGGTAACTAGTCTCAGTATTGGTGACTGTGAAACCAGTTTAAAAGGACCGGGCCATCTTTTTCACTCAATGGCGCACATAGCTCAGCAACTCTCGAACATTTTAAAGAATCCAACCAGATGCGCATTGTTCTGATGAAGAGTCAGGCTGCGCTGAAAATTTTCAGTCTGTTTCTCTCTCCACAGATGTTG
>JAHRHZ010000023.1:7720596-7745838 GCA_024137785.1 Ginglymostoma cirratum
ATTATGAGACGGTCCCTTGTTGTAACAGGGAGAGATCATGGATATAAGGGAAGGTCCTTATTAAGCATCTTCGCATTGTTAGCGAGTTAGATTTAATAGTAACTTTAATGTGGGTGGGTTAATCCCAAAGGGTCTATAAAATAAAGGATAAAGGTGAAATACAGTGGGTGCTGAAAATCTGGAACAAGCTCAGAGAATGCTGGTGAAACTCAGCAGGTCTGATGGCACCTGTGGAGAGACAGAAACAGAGTTAATCCTCCAAGTCCTGTGATCCTTCTTCACAAGGGCCTAACTGTCTTGTTCCTCTGTGATCTGCTCCAGGCCAAGCACTGGTTAAATCAGATTAGAAAGGATAGATGCTGTGATGACCATCACAGACACAATGGGCCGATAGGCATTTTCCCCATAACAAACACAGAGAATGCTGGGTAAACTCAGCTGGTGTGGCAGCATCTGTGGAGAGAGAAACAGTGTTAACGTTTTAAGTCTGACTATGAACTCCAGAAGTGGAGAAAAGTCACACCAGACTCAAAACAATTATTCTGCTCCTCTCTTGATGCATGTTGCTAGACCGGCTGAGATTCTGCAGCGTTCTTAGCTTGTTTCTGTAAAATAAGTGCCATGTTTACCTCACAGATCCAGGTATATTCCAGCCAGCTGAGGACAGTGAGGCATTGCCTCATATTGGTTGACGTTTAGATCGATCTAAAGCCCAGGAGAGTTAGGCAGGGACTTCTGTGGAAGGAAAGAAGAGGTTTCGTGTTCAAGAGCTGGGCTTTGGCTCAGCCTTACATTTGTGATAAGTACAACCTGGTCAGCATGGACAAGTTAGTCTGAGGGTGTGTTTCTGTGCTTTATGACTCTGTGACTCTAAATAGTTTTCATTCATCATGCCTGGTGTAGCAACCACCCCCAGGGCAACCTCCTGGTGTGGCAGAGCAGCTCCAAGCTCTCGGCCTGGTGTGGTGTCCCCTCGGCCTGGTGTCGTGCCCCCTTTGGCCTGGCGTGGTGTCCTTTCAGCCTGGCGTGGTGTCCTTTCAGCCTGGCATGGTGACCCCTTCGGCCTGGTGTGGTGTCCCCTCGGTCCAGCGTGGTGTCCTTTCGGCCTGGCGTGGCGTCCCCTCAGCCTGGCGTGGTGTCCCCTCGGCCCGGTGTGGTGCCCCCCTCGGCCTGGCGTTGTGTCCCCTCGGCCCAGCGTGGTGTCCTTTTGGCCTGGCGTGGTGTCCCCTCAGCCTGGTGCGGTGTCCCCTCGGCCCAGCGTGGTATCCTTTCGGGCTGATGTGGTGTCCCCTCAGCCCGGCGTGGTATCCTTTCAGCCTGGTGTGCTGGTCTGGAGCGATCATGATCCTCAAGGTGAATGCCAGTTTGGTCTGCTGCCAGGGCCCAGTGCGGACTGGAGTCTAGGTGCCAGTGTGGTTTGTGTTGGAAGATCACTGTTCCAGACTTTTATATCTACCATGCTGGACATTTTATTTCTCTATTTTCTAAGATCTTGTAACTAAAGAAGCTGCACAGGTGTACCTTTGTACCTAAGATGGCCCTGTAAGTGGCGACACATAAACTTTTCACTGAACTCATTGAGTGATGTGACAATAAAGCTAATTCTATTCAACATCTCACTTAGTTATACTGAATTAAATCTGATTTTCTAACAAGATGTGGGTATCACAGGCTGGCTGAACTTTTAATGTCTGCCCCTATATGCCCTTGAGAAGGTGTTGATGAGCTGCCTTCTTGAACTGCTGCAGTCCATGTGCTCCAGGTAGTTCCACAATGACCTTAGGGAGGCCATTCCAGGATGTGACCCAGTGATCGTGAAGGAACGGCGATATATTTCCAAGTCAGGATGGTGAGGGGCTTGGAGAGGAACTTCTTCCCATGGATCTGCTGCCCTCGTCCTTCTCAGATGAACGTGGTCCTGGCTTTGGAAGGTGCTGCCTGAGGATCACTGATAAATTTCTGCAGCGTATCCAATTCATAGTGGCATATCGCTGATGAATGTGGAATAGTTAAACCGCATGGTCTGAAGGAATTAATTTGAAATTTTTAATTAGATGAGCTCACCTAATTGAACTAACCTAAAAATTATGTAAACTCTCTTTTGAAAGTCACTCATAGCACCAGGGGGATCTGCAATAGCAAATGGATACGCCTCAGAAGTGAAACTTCAAGACGTGTGAGTCTATTGGCTAAGGATTCCGTGGGATCCTGCTACAACCATCTGCAGAGGATTCAATTCAATAAAATTAATGACCATGAAAGCTTTGTCAATTGTCATAAAAACCCATCTGGTTCACTAATGTCCTTTAGGGAAGGAATCTGCCATCCTTACCTCGTCAGGCCTCCATGTAACTCCAGACCCACAGCAATGTGGTTGACTGTTAAGGAGAGGTGATGCCCTGATGATAATTATTGTTAAGACTATTAATCCAAAGATCTAGGTAATGTTCTGGATATCTGGGCTTGAGTCCTGCTGTGACAAATGACGGAATATGAATTCAATAAAAAACCTGGAATTAAGAACGTAATGATGACCATGAAACCATTGTTGATTGTAGGGAGAAAATCCATATGGTTCACTAGTCTCCTTTAGGGAAGGAGACTGCCATCCTTAGCTGGTTTGAGTGTGAGTCCAGACCCATAGCAACATGGTCGATTCTTAACAGCCCTCTGGGAAATTAGGGATGGGCAATAATTGCTGGACTAGCCAGTGATGCCCACATTCCATGAACAAATCATAAAAGCTGGTTTAATGGTGACCATGTAACCACCGTTAATCATTAGAAAAGCCCATCTTGCTCACTAACATCTTTACTTCATCTACATGTGATTCCAGACCCATAGCAATGTAGCTGACTCTTAACTGCCCCCTGAAATGGCCCAGCAAGCCTCTCAGTTGGCAGGCAGCAAACGCTGGCTTTGTTAGTGAAGCCTACATCCCTTACAGTAATATTTTGTTTAAAACATGATTAATTCAGAAGCCCATTGTTGGAATGGCATTTCTTAAAAAAGAGCCTGTGTGGAGCACAGTTCCAAATCTTCCAGATTTCTGTCACAGATTCCTTGCTTCCAACTGATCTAGGCAGTTGCTATGCCTCATGGGAGCAGGAGTAGGCCACTCGGCCCTTTCAGCTTGCTCTGCTATAACTAAGACCACTGCTGAGCCAATTCTAACCTCAACTCTAGATTCCTTCGCATCTCCTGATAATCATGCATCCCCTTGATAATCAACAACCTATCTAGCTCTGCCTTAAAAATATTTAAAGATTCTGCATCGACTGCCTTTTGAGGAACCTAATTCCAAACATTTTTTACTCTTCTCTGTTTTAAATGGGCAGCCCCTTATTTTTTAAACTATGAGCCTCAGTTCTAGATTTTTCCACACGAGGAAATATGTTTTCAAACTCCAAGTCCCCTCGGGGTCTTATATCTTTCAATTAAGTGACCGCTGACCCTTCCAAACTCATGTGGATACAGGCCGAGCAGGCCTAACCTTTCCTTATGGCTTCCAACACGGGGTGGGGGGCGCGGGGGTGCGGGTAAAATCCTGTCATAGTCCAAAGAAAACAGATGGGTTGCCCATCAATGAGTGAGTTCACCCAGATTTTCTACTTGTTGAGTTCAATGGGACGGACAAGAGAAATAACGTTAGGCAGTGCTTATCCATCCTCATCCTATAACCCATCACCCATTCCACATACTTTTTTAAAAATTCATTCACGGGATGATTCATTCAGCAAAGCTGGCTAAGCCAGCATTTATTGCCCATCCCTAACTGCCCAGAAACCATGTAAGAATCAACCACACGGGTACAATTTTATTTCATCATCCCTCCCACTGTTCCAATCCCCATGCTCTCCTCCCCTTGTATCATCTTCAGAAGAGCAGAATTGTTATTGGAGGCCACTCTGTCTATCCTGTCTGCATCAATTCGATCCCTTAGTGCCAGCCTCCTGCCTTTTCCCAAATGCCCACCATTTCTTTCCAAATAATCATCCAGTGCTCCTCTTGATTGCACCATCTCATTTCCAGGCAGCACATTCCACACCTAACAACTTACTGCGTGAAAGGAACAGTTATTTCTCACATCACCCTTGTTTCTTTTACACACTTTAAGTCTACGCCCTCTGTCTTTCTCTTTTTGATGAGTGAGAACAACTTCTCTGTATCTCCTCTACCAGCCCAGTCATGATTTTGAATCAAATCTCCCCTCAGCCTTCTCTTCTCCAAGGAGAACCATCCCAGCTTCTTCAGTCTATCGTCATCACTGAGGTTTTAGTCTGATGGGATCCAAAAACCAGGAAGTATCCTGGTACTGCTTCTCCACTGGCGTTTGCAGGAGGAAGCCGGGGATGGGAAGGCTGGGGTGAGTCTTGGCATGCAAAATGACTTCAGGGCTAATTTCCTGTCCAGAAGATTTTCCGATCCCAGAGGTAAAAGACTAGTGAAACAAAATAGCAATCAGTAATTCCTGAGAATGAACATATTGGAGCTCCAGTTTGAAATACTCAAGTCAGACAATGGATTCTTAAGGAGTTTGACAAGATAAATGCTGAGGGGATGTTTCCCCTCATGGGAGAGAACAGGATCAGAAGGCACAGTCTCAGAATAAAAGGGGCACCATATAAAAATAAGATGAAGAGGAATTTCCTCTTTCAGAGGGTTGGGAGTCTTTGGAACTCCTTGCCAACAAAAGCTGTGGGGGCAGAGTCTTTGTGTATTCTAAATGCTGAGATAGATTCTGATCAAAAACAGAAGTTGCTGGAAAAGCTCAGCAGGTCTGGCACTGTCTGTGAAGGGAAAAACAGAGTTAATGTTTCGGGTCCGGTGACCCTTCCTCAGAGCTGTTCTTTCGGTTTTTATAGATTCTGATCAGTTGGGGAATCAAGGCTTATGGGGAATAGGAAGGAAAGTGGACACAATGTAAGGTAGAGGAGCCCTGAGGGGCCAAATGGCCTCCTCCTGTAATGTTCCTTATGGTCTTACGGTCAAAGTGTCTCACTCTTCAGTTTTACTGGACAGTCCTTCTTACCCGCCTGGAAATATCTCACACTAAATTACGGCTGAATAAAACAGAACTTCAGAAAAGTGATGATACTGAGCAACTATGCTGCTAAATGGAATCCAGGAGAAATATATTATAATGACGACAATCTGGCCAACAGACACACAAGCATGATTAAAGCAGCTGTATTGGGCAGGAGGTTACCAACTACTGAGTGAAAATTGGACAATATAAAGAGATGATTCTACCATTAGTCGATGTGGAAAATGTGTTTTCTTCCAGCTCGGATTAAAGAGATACCAGACTGAGGTCCAAATGAGGCAGAAGGGAGTCAGGGAGCAAAATTACCATCTGTTCTCCTGGGCTCAGAATCCATATTAAATTGGCTCCAATGTCCGCTCAACATAAATTAAACAAGATGCCAACTCAATCATCATTGCAGCTGACCTAACTGCACATGGGGAATTTTGAACATTACAGGAACTGGTGAGATGATACTGAAAGGACTCTGTGCTTTACAGATGCCGTTCTAGAGTCATTGAGTCACAAAGCACCGAAACAGACCCTTCAGTCTAACCAGTCCATGCCGAACATAATCCCAAACTAAACTAGTCCCTCCTGCCTGCTCCTGGCCCATATACCTCCAAACCTTTCCTATTCATGTACTTATCCAAATGTCTTCGAATCATTCTAATTGTACCCACATCCACCACTTCCTCTGGAAGTTCATTCCACATGCAAACCACCCTCTGTGTAAAAAATTTGCACCTCATGTCTTTTTTAAATCTCTCTCCTCTCACATTAAAAATATACCTCCTGGTCTTGGAATTCCCCCACCCTAGGGAAAAGATACCTACCATTAACTTTATCTATACCCCTCATGATTTTATAAACCTCTATAAGGTCATGCCTCCCAACCTCCTAATCTCCAGTGAGGAAGGTCCCAGCTTCTCCAGACTTTCTTTGTAACTCAAACCTTCCATTTCTGGCAAATCTCTTCTGAACCCTCTCTTGGAAGGAGGTCAGCAAAGGAAGGGTTTTATATCCAGTGAATCACAGAATCCCTACAGTGTGGAAACAGACCCTTTGGCCCAATAAGTCCACACCAACCCTCGGAGCATTCCACCCAGACCCATCCCCCTAATCTACACATCCCTGAACACTACAGGCAACTTACCATGGCCAATCCACCTAGCCTGCACATCTTTGGATTGTGGGAGGAAACCAGAGCACCTGAAGGAAACCCACACAGACATGGGGAGAACGTGCAAACTCCACACAGACAGTCACCCGAGGGTGGAATCAAACCCAGGTCTCTAGTGCTGTGAGGCAGCAGTGTTAACCACTGCGCCACCGTGCCACCTGGTGAGAAAGTATCCCAGTTAGCTTTACAGCCAAAGAGGAAAGAGGTAACAGAACAGGCCAACATTACTCCAAGGACCTGAGGAGAAGGTTCAATGGCAACTATAAAGGACAAAGTCACCTTGGTGTTACACTCTCATTAGAGAGACAACTGATAGTGAGTTTACCCCGGGGGTCACCATACCTCAAGCGAGGAGAGAGGTTATGAAGGAGAGGACCTCCGCCAGTGCAAGGAATTGATGCCGCACTGTCCATCCAATTGAGGTTCAAACCTAATCTCATGCGTCTTAATACTCTGTGGCTTAACATAGCAGCACCTGTGATACCAACACTCACGACCTTTATTCCTTCCTGCCCAGTTCCAGCCAGTGTTTGGACAGAGAAGGTCCACTTTTCCATGTGGAGGCTTGGGGACTGCTTTGCAGAACACCTACGCTCGGTTCGCACTAAACAACTGCACCTCCCAGTCGCGAACCAGTTCAACGCCCCCCACCATTCCTCAGATGACATGTCCATCCTGGGCCTCCTGCAGAGCCACAACGATGCCACCTGAACAAGAACAGCAGCTCATATTTTCGCTTGGGAACCCTGCAGCTCAATGGTATCAATGTGGATTTCACAAGCTTCAAAATGTCCCCTCCCCCTACCACATCTCAAAACCAGCCCAGCTTGTACCCACCTCCCGAACCTATCCTTCCTCCCACCTATCCCCTCCTCCCACCTCAAGCCCCACCCCCATCTCCTACCTACTAACCTCATCCCGCTCCCTTGGCCTGTCCGTCCTCCCTGGACTGATCTACCTCCTCCCTACCTCCCTACCTCCCCACCTACACTCACCTTTACTGGCTCCATCCCCGCCTCTTTGACCGGTCTGTCTCCTCTCCACCCATCTTCTCCTCTATCCATCTCCTATCTGACTCCCCCTCTCTCCCTATTTATTTCAGAACCCCCTTCCCCTCCCCCATTTCTGAAGAAGGGTCTAGGCCCCAAACATCAGCTTTCCTGCTCCTCTGATGCTGCTTGGCCTGCTTTGTTCATCCAGCTCTACACCTTGTTATCTCACTTTTCCATGTGCTGGCTTTCTGTTATTTATAGTAAGACTTGAGTAGATTATCAGAACCAGTTGAAATCACCCAGATTATTTAACTGGTCCTTAAGGCATGAGGATCCTCCAAAATGTGGATTTTTTTTTTAGACAGGCTTCTCGACAGAAAGCAAAGCTTCTTGTTGCTGGGTTTCTCTTCCAAAATGTTGAGATGGTTTCCTGAGAACTTGATTGCGATGTTAACTCTAGCGTGTGAGCAAAGGAGCCAATGTGGTTTTCCTCCTGGAATGCAAGACATTGGCTTCTGGCCAGGAAGGTGAAGATACCCAAACAGGGAAGTCCTTTCTATGAGTCCTCAGGGAGAGAGAGTTCACTCCTCGATCTCCTGGGGAAAGTTTTGGGGGCTTCTTTGCACAACTCCAAAGCCCAACACACACACACACACACACCAGAGAAACCCTCCCTGGAAATCTCACAAACCCGCATTTAGTGCCAAATGGAGGTTAAATGTTTCCTGGCTGTCTGTAGGCCAGTGCCCTCTTCCCAGCCTGAGCGGGCAACATATTACCTAATGGACAAACAGGAGGCTGAAGGAAACAACAGGCCAGACAGCATCAGGAGGAAAGGAACAGTCAATGTTTTGGGTATTACCCTTCTTCAGGACTGGATGTGGGGGCAGGGGGAGCTGCAGTTAAAGGGGCAGTGGGGGCAGAGGGAAAAGGTGGCATGTTACTGACACCTAAAACCTCAAAGGGCCTGGCCTGAGCTCTGCAATCCATCTCTCAATTTTGGTTGGAATCTCTTCTGGTGGATAGCTTTGTAAAAGTGAGTATGAACGCCATCACTGTGAACCCAGCCTCAAAGCCAACTGCAGTCCCCAAACGTGACAGCATCTTACCCATCTTCCCTTCACCACACACAACTGAAAACCTCTGATTTTGTCGTAACCATTGACCAATGGAATCAGTTGTCACTAATTTAGATTTAGATGTAGATTTTATTGTCACATGTACTCAAGCACAGGAGTACAATGGAAGTGTATAATGACGCCACATTATGCGATCTTGGGTACAAAGGTACTTAGGTACAAAAACCTAGGGTACAAAGTAGTAAAAGAAATAAAATTTAAAAGGTAACCATTACATTCATAGAATAAGTATGAAAATAAAGATGCAAAGTAATAGTTAACTTTAAATACCTTCTTAATATAAACTCGAAACATAAAGGAATGAAGTTAAAAGTTCAACAGCCTAATCTCTGAACTCCCTTGCCATTTATACGCATAACTGCACCCGGTGAGTATTGCTAGAGAAGAAAGCATAAACAGCTGAAGCTTGTCATCTTGCATTCATCAAGACAGCTGCGAGAAAACCAAATTTCATAGAGATCAGCAAGTTATTGATATTCTCTAATAAACTTACTCAGAGACGGGAGGACAGCTTGCCCACGTTAGGAGGCTGTTTAGTTTAGTCGGCTGGTCACCTAGCATTCAATATATAGTGATGCAAGCAGCATGAGTCCAATTCCTGCACCAGCTGGGGTTACCATAAAAAACTTTGCTTTCTCAACCTTTCCTCTCACGTGTTGAAATCACTCAGATTATTTCCTGGTCCTTGAGGGAGGGTCCTCCAAAATGCACATTTTTTTTTGTACAACAGGCTTCTGGACAAAAAGCAAAGCTGCCATTACCATTTGTCTCTCTCTCTCTGACGAGAGAGTGAGCCTATGGTGACCATTAACCTGCAGAGGTTAGATCCCTGCATCTGAATATATGCTGCTATCGTTGTGTCGCCATATACTTACCAGGCTACTGTCTCATTAGAGAGAGAGAGATGACGGTGGCAATGTAACCTGAAGGTCACCCCACCTCAGGCAAGTGATTGAGAAGGACACTTCCTCATGGAAACCTCAGTACAGGATTTGAACTGATGCTTTCAGCATCACATTGCCTCACAAGTCAATCCATCCAGCCAACTGGGCTAAATCGACCCCACTGAATGTATGTAGCTTCCTTCGAGTGTAAGTGAATCGTATTTTGAGCCCAACAAATCATTTTAAATTGGTTATGACTGTCATTCCTAATGCTTAATGACCCAAACATGGGTAGTCATTGACTACTGAGCTGAGAAAGATAAGCTGGCTATTTTAACACTGATAACACCTTTCAGTGGATGAGTCTTTATCACTATGGCAGCATTGTCAGCTTGAAAGATCTGATGAGGTTCCTTCCATCAACAGTGTAACTGACAATGAGCCTGGTTGTAGTCTGTGGGACTGACTCAGATTTTTCTACTGGAATAAAAGCAAAATATTTGCTTCAAAAGTGATCTCTTCAGGGAAATCAGAAACAAAAGCAGAAATTGCAGGAGAAACTCGACAGGTCTGGCAGCATCTGTGAGAAGGGAAACAGAGTTAATGTTTCAAATCTGGTATGAGTCTTCAGAATTGAAATGTTAACGCTGTTTCTCTCTCCACAAATGCTGCTAGACCGCTGGGTTTCGCTTGCATTTTCTGTGTTTGTTTCAGATTTTTCTACGTTGTCTGGTCTTGTTCAGTTTTTGGAGCATTGTGCATTCCCCATGACAGTATGTTGTCATTATTAGCTGTCTGCAGTGATAATGAAGAAAAACACTTAAAAATGCTGCTCTCATTCCCAACTGACAGCTCTCTAGCTTGATCTTATTAAAATGTTGCTGAAGAAAGAAGTAAATGTGTTATTTCTCGCAGTGCTTAATACTATGCAAATTTTGTTTTCTAATTTGAAACACTTTTGCCACTAACATTGTCAATTGCTCTAAATTCCCTCAGTAACCATTCATCCCTTCGAATAATTCCTTCTGAAAGTAATCCAAAAGGATGAATGCTAGGAGATATTCTGCTGTACCAGTTTATCCTCCAAATTAACCTAATGTTACAATCTCAGCTGCTGTTACCAGACAAGAGCCTGGTTTGATTACTCTTAGAATCCCTACAGTGTGGAAGCAGGCCATTCAGCCCACACCAACCCATTCCCACCTAGACCCAGCTCCCTGCCCTATCCCTGTAACCCTCCATTTCCCATGGCTAATCCACCTAGCTGCACACTGTGGGCAATGTAACATGGCCAATCTACCTAAGCTGCACATCTTTGGGCTGTGGGAGCACCCAGAGGAAGCCCACACAGATATCAGGGAGAATGTGCAAATTCCACACAGACAGACAGTAGAATTGAACCCAGGTCCCAAACCCCAGGACTGCTGTGAGGCAGCCGTGCTAGCCACTGAGCCACCACATCACCCCAATCTGACTTGTTTCGGTTTGAATAAAGTGGTCTCTCGCTGAAATGTGATCACACAATATAGCAGATGTTGCTGTTCTAATAAAAAAAGGGAGTGTATTCGAAAAGATTTGAAATTAAAATTGAATAATGAAAGCTCTACTAATAATCCACAGGAACATAGGAGCAGGAGTAAGCCATTCAGCCCTTGAGGATGTTCTACCATTCAATGAGATCATGGCTGATTTGTGGCCTAACTCCATGTACTGCCTTTAGCCCATATCTGTTATACCTTTGCTTAACAGAATTTACTACCTATCTTAGATTTAAAACTAACAACTGATCCATCAGCCACTGCTGTTTGTAGAAGACAGTTCCAAATATCTTTGTGTGTGGGAGAGCTTCCTAACATCTCCCCTGAACAGCCTGGCCCTAATTCTCAGGCTGTGCCCCTAGTTCCAGAATCCCCAAACAATGGAAATAGTTTAATTATCTATCCTGTTTTCTCCTGTGACAGCCAATTTTGCTATAACGCGTGTGCCGGCAATGCAAATTGGCTATAACGTAACTGATAAATCGGGGAATGCTATTTCTGAAACGTGAACTTGTGTTGGCTATAACGCAATTCGATCAGTGACCTTATCATTGATGTTTCGGAAGATGTTTTCAAAAAAGTACTGCAGGGGAAAAGAAGTTAGATTCAAGATTCTCCTCATCCTGGATAATGCATCAAGCCATTCTCCCATCATTGGTGAGCTTTCTGAAAACATCCAAGAGCTATTTCTACCCCAAACACAGCCTCTCTCCTTCAACCCATGGACCAGGATGAAATAGCAACTTTTAAAGCTTATTATTTAAGGCGCTCATTTAAGAAGGTGATAAGGACAGTGTTCTTCAATTTTGGAAGAGCCTTAACATCAAGAGTGCAATTGACATTATCGTGGAGGCCTTGCGTGATGTAATGTAAGGACTGCTTGCATGCAGTTTGGTGGAAGCTTCTCCCAGAATTTTTTCAAGATTTTAAAACATTTGATCCGCCAGTGGAGCTCCCAAGAACCAAAGAACATTGTGTCGATCTCATAAAGCAAGTTGGATTTGAAGAAGTGGAGAGTGAGGATGTAGAAGAGCTGCTTGAGTCCCACTGTGAAAGGCTCATCTACAGCTGATTTGCAATAACTTGTTGCTAAGGGGGGAAGTGGAAGCTGGTGATGAAGAAGATGAAGTCCAGGATGCAGCACCACGAGAGCTTTCCACTTCTGTTTTGTCTTCAGCCCTGAAGGAAACTGAGAAGTAGTCGTGGGCCTTAGAGGACAACAATTACAATGCAGAGCGCAACAGGGTAGCAGGTTGTGGAATAAGATCTCATTTGGCATCCTATGGAACAGCTTCTTATGAAAGAAGAAAAAGGGCAAAGCAGCAAAATCTGGATGCCTTTTTTAAGCCAACCCTCTCCCCCCCAACAAGAAACAGTCAAAAGACAATGAACCACAACCATCCACTTCTGGATTAACTATTTTTCACCTGAGCCCTGCAACCACATCTGTACCTGAAGGTGGTGGTGATAATGATGATGATGATGACCCTCAGCCTCTGCATTAATAACTGAGCAACCTCAAAACCTCCTCCCCATCAAGTCATCTTGATGTTTTAGAGACAGTAGGAATTGCAGATGCTGGAGAATCTAAGACAACAAGGTGTAGAGCTGGATGAACACAGCAGGCCAAGCAGCATCAGAGGAGCAGGAAGGCTGATGTCATGGGCCTAGACCCTCTGAAGAAGAGTCTAGGCCTGAAACGTCAGCCTTCCTTTTCCTATGATGCTGCTTGACCTGCTGTGTTCATCCAGCTCTACACCTTGTTGTCTTGACGTTTTATCAAGGTTAAGGTGTTAAATTTACTTTTATTTCATTATTAGATTTGAATTAAACATTTATTCAAACTGTGCTATCCTTCGTGTTAGACTTTTGAGTGACTTAGAGTGATTTTTTTGGTGGTCTTCCCCTAACCCCACTTTTCCCATAGGCCCCGTTGTCTCTATAGCCCAATTTTCTATAACACAACGTTGCACACGAGCACAACTATCGCTTTATAGCAGTACCCCTGTAATATCTTGAAGACTTTAATTAGATCATCCCTTCACCTTCTAAATTCCAGAGAAAACAGGCCTAAATTGCACGATAATACAAAAGTTGAAAGGTTTTTAAATGCAGAGTACAAGTGTAATCCCTTTAACTTTATAAATTGAAAAGAAACAAAATAGTTTCTGTATGGTATCCAAAATCTATATGGTGTTCTCTCAGCGTGGAGTGAGCAAGTGCACATTTTATGTGGTCCATTCATTGGGAAAAATAAACCAGTATTATATAACCTAATTTTTTGGGTGCGTAATTTTCCTGATTAGAGTATATCCACCTCTTGATGGATCCATCTGATGATGGTGTCATGGTAACATCATGGTAAGTGGAATCCAGAAGCCCAGGCTAATGATCTAGCTATGCAGGTTGAAATCCCATCTGGTGGGATTTGACTGTAATTCACACATCTGCAGTTAGCAGCTGGTCTCAGTGATGGTGACCATGGTGACAGTCATCAATTGTTGCAGAACAAAATGGCCTTAATGCCAGAGATAGTGGTAGAAATAAGTACAATCTTGTCATTTAAGAAACTTTTGGGCAGGTACATGGGTGGTGTAGGTATGGAGGGATATGGACCAAACACAGGCAAATGAGACTAGACTAATGGTGAAAACTGGGCAACATGGACAAGTTGGGCCAAAGGGCCTGTTTCCATGCTGTACACCTCTATGACGCTCTGACTTGATGAATCTGTTGTCTTTCCCTGGTCTGGACCCACAGCTACGCAGTTGATTCATTACTGCCCTCTGAAATGGCAAGCTCTGGGTTCTTGGGCAATCAGGGACATATAATAACAGTTGGCTTTGATGTCTACAAGCTATGAAAGAGAAAAAAAATGAGTATAAGGCACTTAATCATTAAAAAGCTAGTTGGCTAACAATAAAGACAGATGCCTGCCACCATTACCAATTGTATGGAGGCCAACACCTTTCGTACCACGGATACGGGCTGGGATTTCACAGAGCCACATGGCGAGGTACCACTTGCAAGCTCCAGGGGAGGCAGGGTCAATCCTGAGTGAGTATCTAGTGGCCCAAGTTGGGGTAAGATCCCTCCTGCTCCTCTCCACCTGGCATCAAGTGCTTCCCCTGTTGCTAACAAACACCCCTGCCCACCCCCCACCCCCGCTGCCCATCACCCCCAACCCCAGCCCCACTCTCATGATGAGCCCTCTCAGACAGCCTGAATTGCTGCCCTGGAATGTGCTGCAATTCCGACAGTCACCACTGCTCGCAGTGGCGCTGCTGACGTTGAAGAGCCAGTAGCCACCCTCTGGGAGCCTGGCACCTCTTGAGATGTGTGCCATCCTTTCTGAGGGGAAGGAACCTCGATGTCTTGCTCAGCTTAAATATTTAGTAGTTGGGGATTCTGGGATTGGAGGAGGCAAGTCTCATCCCAAGTTTCCAGCTGATGGATGGGACCGTCCCCATCCCATACAATTCTGGCAACATGTTCCACAATCTTGTTCAAGGGGGTGGTTTCTGTGCCTTTGAGAATTCCCTTGATTGGAAGGGATGGGCAGCGTCTGTCATGCTATCTTTCTGCAGGGAGTCTGCCCCGTCACCTTACAATGCTCCCTCATCCTGGACTCTGGTTAATGTTGCAACTGGCTTTGGTGACAATATCAGAGGCAAATCTACTTGCTGTCAAAGAAATGAATGGGTTTATAACAAGCATAGTATATGTGCCCACAGAAATACTTCAGAAACATAACTACAGTTGTAGTGTAGGAAGCACAGCAAGCTCCCACAGACTGCAACGTGATAATCAGATAATCTGTTTCACATTTTCAGTCGTGGAATAAATTTTGTCCAGGGCAAAGCATAGAGTTCCTCAGCTTCCCTTTGATTAAATGCCCTGTGATTTTTTTATTTTACGTTCAGTTGAGAAGGCAGAGCAGCGCTCCCTCAATCCAGCATTGATGTGTCACTGAAATTGTGTGGTCAGATCTCCGGAGATGGGCTTAAACCTGCCAACTCATAACTCAGAGGTAGAAACGCTCTCACCTAATCCAAGGATGGCACTGATGGCTTAAAGAAGGATTCCTTTTCATGTCGGATATGAAGAGTTTCAGCTGGTTCCCTGCCACCCATGACCACCCCTTCCAGGACTACCAGGGCAGGGATGGCTTGACTTGGATCAGTGGAAAACTCAAAGTGGTCCTACTTTTGCTTCTTACAACCTCATTGATTTTATACAAGGATTGAGCAGTACGGTGGCTCAGTGGTTAGCACTGCTGCCTCACAGCACTGGGTTCGATTCCACCCTCGGACGACTGCCTGTGTGGAGTTTGCACATTCTCCCCGTGTCTGTGTGGGTTTCCTCCAACACTCCAAAGATGTGGAGGTTGGGTGGATTGGCCGTGCTAAATTGCCCAGAGTGTCCAAGGATATGCAGGCTAGGTGGGTTGGCATTGACAAATATGGGGATGGGGTGGGCCTGGGTGAGATGCTGTCTGGAGAGTTGGTGCAAACTGGATGGACCAAATGCCCTCTATCTGGACCATAGGGATTTTAAACTGGACGTCAGTTCTGTTTATTTTAAGGTATTTAACAGACGACTCATCAGGCAGATTGACTCAAAGAGTCAGAGAATATATTGCTCAGGAAAGCACTGGAAAAGTCCCCTCATGCTACATGCTGCAAGTTGGACTGTGCAATAGCTGCTAGGTCACACGTCCCACATCCTGGTTACTTGCTTATCAGCACATTCCTCATAAAGTGATATGAGAACAGGAGCAGGTTACAATTTTCCTCACTTGTATCTGGTTATAGCCCCATTTTCCAGCAAACGTGGTCATGATGTAAAATCTGCTATCCCAAATTGGCGGCTGTCTCTGGAAGAGAATTTTAATATTTTTCACGGCAGTTGGTAAAATTTGAATTCAATTTAAAAAATTCTAGTCTAATGGCAATGATGTAACCACTGTCAACTGCTAGAAAAATCCATCTGGTCCACAACACACTTTAGAGAAGGAAACCTGCTGTGATTGTCTGGCTCAAGGGAAGGCAGTGACCTAGAGATATTATCACTGGATCATTAACCAAGAGACCCAGGTAATGACCCAATTTAAAATCCCACCACGGCAGAGGGTAGAATTTGAATTCATTAAAAATCTCGAATAAAGAATCAAATGATGACTATCGATTATCAGGAAAAACCCATCTGGTTCTCCAATGTCCTTTAGGGAAGGAAACTGCCATCCTTACCTGGTCTGGCCTACATGTGACTCCAGACCCACAGCAATGTGGTTGACTCTTAACCACCCACTGGGCAATTAGGGATTGGCAATAAATGTTGCCTGGCCAGCGATGCCCACATCCTGTGAATGAATAAAACTAAAGTCCAGGATCAATGTGGTTGATTCTTAGCTGCCCTCTGGACAATTTGAGATGGATAATAAACCCTGGCCTAGCCACAATGTCCACATCCCCTGAACGACTTCTTAAAAAATACATCTAGATGTGATTTGAATCAAGAACTGAAAATCCTGGCCACTACTAAACATTTACAATGACAGATAAGGGACCGCTCTTCAAAATGTCCAAGTCGCAGCTAGCTTCCTAACTGACAGCTCTACAGCACAGAAAATGCATTGGAAATGGTGCGGTTATGATATCCTTTAAATCATCTTACTAAAAGAGGCTAAATTTATTGCTGGCTTTCTGAGAATGTAACCAAGTTAATGAGTTGAAAGAAGCTGGAGAATAATGCAGGTTATAAATTTCAGAAAATAGTTAATAAGAAATTTACGATTAAACTGAAAATAAAGATAGATTAGGGGATGAATCTGTTCGATGATATGAAGAAGATGTTAATGAAAATGTTAATAGTTTTGGTATTTACATTGGTAGCAACTGCTTCTGGTCATAACATTTATTGGTGACTCCCATTGTAAATAGAATTTCTCAAGGCAGAGTTCTCTGCTGTATGCTGTCACAAGTGGAAATCAAACCCCAAACTATTTGACTTTCAAATCCAGGTTGAAAGAAATCATGGACCAGATTTCTGTTCTTAATAAGAATCATTATTTATTATAGGCAATTGGATTTAGCAACAAAGCAATGTAAATCATTGGCATATAACTCCATAAATAAAATCTCTAAACCCCTTATAAACTGTCCCATTACACATTCACACAGACGTACATAAATAGGGAGAAAAACATATGGGCAGAAGGAAAATTGCTAAAACAGTTCTATTGTCTTTGTTCATAATATCTGTTGATTTGATCCTTGTTTATCTGAAGGTTTCTCCTCAACCTTCCTTTTTCCAGATGCTTTCACGGGTTTGAAAGAGCACGGAATGGTTGTTCCACTAATAAAGGGCTTTGATTTTTCACATTAAAAGTTTGCACTTGCATTAACTGCTGATGGAGAGATAAGTTGGTTTGCTTCAGGTTTGAAGTGGCTTACTGCAGAGAACTGAGGCAAGGAATTTTCTGGCTGCTGCAGACATGCTGGTTTCTTTTCTGGTCTGACAAAGCTCCTCTCCATCTTGATCAAGTTAACTGACAACCAATTCAATAGTTGTTGCCATGCAGAAGGCCTTTGTCATTGAGAACTGTTCCCTGGTTCATAAACGCTTGTAAACAGCCCCTCATCTCCAGTTCGTCTGCATGTTGTTAAAATCCACATCTACACAAAGGCAGTTCGCGAAGGACATCAAATTCCTTGTTTTCAAAGAATGGAGCCATCCTTGTAAATCCCTGGTTTTAAAACAGCTCCTTCTCATTTCAGCCCACAGATTTTAAAAAGCACAGAAATAAAAAGATGTAGTCTTCACGATGCATCTGTTTAGGACCCCCCATGATCCAGGACATGAAAGAGTTTTGTATGGTAAAAGAAAAAACGACTTAGAGTCATAGAGTCATACCCCTTCGTCCAAGTAGTCCATGCCGACCATAAACCAAACTAAACAAGTTCCACCTGCCTGTGCTTGGCCCATATCTCTCCAAACCTTTCTTATTCATGGACTTATCTGAATGTCTGTTAAACTTTGTAACTGTACCCACATCCACCACTTCCTCTGGAAATTTATTCCACGCACGAACCCCTCGCTAGGTAAAAAAATTGCCTTTCATGCCTTTTTTAGATCTTTCTCCTCTCACCTTAACAAATGTCCCCTGGACTTGAAATCCCCCAGCGTACGGAAAAGACACTTGCTATTCACCTTATCTATACCTCTCATTATTTTATAAATCTCAACCTCCTACACTCTAGTGAAAAACATTCCGGTCTCTGCAGCCTGTCTTTATAAGTCAAACACTCAATTCTCAGCAACATCCTGTTAAATCTCATCTGAACCCTCTCCAGTTTAATAATACGCTTCCTATAACAGGGAGACCAGAACTGGACACAGTACTCAGACTTGCATTTATGTAGCACTTTTCTTGACTGCAGAGCACCTCAGAATTGCTTCACAGCTAATGAGCTAGTTCTGGAGTCTGGTAGCTCTTACTTTGTATGAAAATATGAATTTTTTGTTTCCTTTCATCAGATAATGTAGGTGGCCAGCCGATATATTTTATGTGCTACATCTCTGCAGTAAATGCACTCAGCAGGGAGGGTGGGGGGGAGAAGGGAAGGGGGAGGGCTGTCATATCAGCCCCATGGAAGCTACTCACCCATCATTACAAACTCAGACATTGTCATCCATGCCTCCCCCCAGGAATACAATGAAATAGAAATCATTGAACTGACCAGAACATAATTTTTAACGCATTTTTAATCTCTCTGTAAAAGCCTTGAAAAATTTACATGCTTTTGAATGTGATGTAATTGGATATTTAACAATATATTACATTCATAATTCCTCATGAACAGCCTCACCAGCCCTGAAAAAGTAATTTTGTACTTGCTGGATGTCAAACTTGATAAAGAAATTATATATAATTTTTGAAGTTTTCTTTTTCAGAAACTTTAAATTCTACCTAACATTATCTGTATATCCCAATAATACATTTAACAGTTTACAAAATTAAAACTTTGGAAAAAAGGATATCAGTAATTTTTTTACACTCTAGCTTGCTGTCTGACAGATTATGTCCTTTCTAATATTCATTCATGGGACATGAATATTTTGGATAAAGCCAGAATCAATTCCCTCATCCCTAATTGAGGGAATGTGGTGAGCTTTCTTCCTGAACAACTTGTGTACTTGAGCTGTGGGAAAACACACTGTGCTGCGAGGGAGGAAGTTCTGGGCTTTTGACCCTCTGATTGTGAAAGAGCGGCAATATATTTGCATGTTGTTAGTTGTTGTGTCAAGACCCATGTGCTCCAAATGCAGAAGTTAAGCTGTTAAATTTGTACATCTACCGCATTTCATGGGATGAGTGCTAGTGGCAGAGATGGGGAGTTTGGGGATGGAATTTCTGCTCCTTCTTTCTCATGCATTTCCGCATTTCTGAGATGAGATTCAGCTCAGGAATGCAGAGCCATCCATTCTGACATAGTGAACAATGGACAGGGGAAGGAAACCATGCTATAACATTCTAGCACTGTAGACATCCACTTTAATAGCTCCAAGTATAGGGTAAGTACTGAAGGTAAATGTGAAGTTATGGTGCCAAACAGCAAGCTATTGGGGAGAACCAGGTGGGTAATGACTTTTTATTAATTAATTCATTTACAGGACAGGGGCATCACTGGCTAGCCAATGTTTATTGCCATTCCTAGTTGCCCAGAGGGCATCTAAGAGTTAACAACATTGCTATGGGTCTGGAGTCACATGTAGGCCAGGCCAGGTAAGGGTGGCAGTTTCCTTCCCTAAAGGACATTAGTCAATCAGATGGGGCTATTTCCCAACAATCAAACCATGGTCATCATTAGATCCTTAATTCCAGATTTGTGCTGAATTCAAATTCCACCATCTGCCATGGTGAGATTCGAACCCAGGTCCCCATAACATTAGCTGGGTCTCTGGATTAGCAATTCTGTGATAATACCACGAGGCCATTTCCTCCTTGTTTTTATTTTGGGAAGGGATACAATGCCAGTGGATGCCATTAACCTAGGATACCAGGAGGATAGGGATTGGGGTGCCAGCCAAGTGGGATGACAGGTTGATAAGGTGCCTAGAGGGTAAGATGCAACGTGGGTATAGCCAGGGGTCCCAATAAGTAGGGAACTAGAACACTAAGTGGCAAGGATGGCAGGTAAATGATGGTTGCTCAGAGTAGATCAGGTTGAACGGGAGGTATCAGTGGAGAGGCAGAGAGGCAGGGGTAGGGATGATGGGTCCCTGGGGTTTGGGGTTATGGGGTGTCGGGTCCATTGGCAGTAGAGGAGGGTATTATGTCTCTCAGGTAAAGGGGAGCACTGACGGGTCCAGGAGGGAGAGGGGGGTGTCAGGGATCTTAATGATGTGTAATTGAGAATGAGTGAGATCAATCGAGGGTCAGTTAAACAGTTACTCAGGAGTTAGACAAGGTATTTCATAGTCGAACTTCTGAGTAATTACTTCCTGCTGTAGAACCCACCGATAGAAACAGAACCTTTCAGAGAGTTGCAGGTGTAGAGTGGAATCTTCGATTTGCTGGGCAATTTTACTACAATGTGGATTCTGCAGGTCCCCTTGAACAACTCTAATTGACACTGCCAAAACCATTAACCATCAGAAGTTTACATTGAGGCTGCGAACAGTTTCCAGTTCCTGCACTGCCTGATTGGCCGAGCTGGGGTTTGTAACATAGATCTCCCCTCCCCCAACCGCATCCCAAAACCAGCCCAGCTCATCTCCACCTCCCTAACCGGTTTTTCCTCTCACCCCAAGCCACACCCCCATCTCCTATCTACTAACATCATCCCGCCCCCTTGACCTGTCCGTCCTCCCTGGACTGACCTATCTCCTCCCTACCCCCCTACCTACAGTCACCTTTACTGGCTCCATCCCCGCCTCTTCGACTTGTCTGCCTCCTCTCCACCTATCCTCTCCTCTATCCATCTTCTATCCGCCTCCCCCTCTCTCCCTATTTATTTCAGAACCCTCTTCCCCTCCCCCATTTCTGATGAAGGGTTTAGGCCTGAAACGTCGAGTTTTCCTGCTCCTATGATGCTGCTTGACCTGCTGTGTTCATCCAGCCCCATGCTTGTTATCTGGGGTTTGTAACATTTTCTGTTGTTAATGCAGAAATCCTGCAGCTCCTCAGTTATCTGGCCTTGACATGAACAAAGTGACCCATGATATGCAGCAATCCTGTTTGTCAACAAAATAACGTCTGATGAGTCACTGGCTGTTACAATATATTTAATAAAACTAAAACTGAAGTATTAATTTAATCTAAGTGCCTGCATCTGTGACACATGTTAACATTACTGTTTAATAAATTAATCATTTTACAGGGTGGCACTATCTTTAGGCAGCCCATCCCACACCAATGGCCTCCATTATTTCTGGCTCGATTTTAGGGTTCCTTAGGAAAAGGATTTGAATTTCCTGGATTTTAATTTCCAGCCCGTATCTGTAAAATAATTTCACTAGACTTTAGTCAGAATGGGATTGAATCATGTATTGCAGGAAGTTCACATTCAGCACAGAGAGTGAGATTGACAGTTCCATGTACTACTACAGGCGGAAGCCCTGAGGTGATGTTCCCACAGCCTCGGACTTTGTCAAAGTGCACAGGAAGAGCCCAGGAACAGTGGCTACATGTGTTAGAGGAAGTCAGTAAACCAGGCGGAAGGATGGAGGTGTTCACCAATGCTATCAGTACCAAGATGGCTCCATCATGCATGCATCTGGTCGTCAATTGGCTCAAATGGCTGGTTTATGATGTAGAGCGACACCAACAGTGTAGATTCAATTCCCGCACCAGCTAAGGCCACTGTGAAGGACCCACCTTCTCAATACAGTGTGGAGCTGGAGGAACACAGCAGGCCAGGCAGCATCAGAGGAGCAGGAGAGTCGACGTTTCAGGTTAGGACCCTTCTTCAGGAGTCCTGATGGGTCCTGACCCAAAACGTCAACTTTCCTGCTTCTCTGATGCTGCCTGGCCTGCTGTGTTCATGCAGCTCCCCATTTTATTGACTCTGCCTTCCAGCATCTGCAGTTCTTGCTACCTCCCACCTTTGCACTGTTGCTCCTCTCCTGAGTGTGGGGACCCTTGGGTTAAGGTCACCACCAATCATTCCCCCTCTCTCTAATGGGAGAGTGGGACCATGGTGACTTTTTCCTTCACCTCCATGGGCAGGTTGGCAGCCGCTTTGAAGGTGTGGGCATGTTCAGAGGCTGCTGGAAAGGTACAAGTATCCAACCTCCATCACTGTAGCCATAGGTGCTCAGGATCAACAGCAAGTTGAGAGGGTAATGAGAGGACAGTAATCTCACTCCAAGTGCCAATACCACAGCAGGTTGCCCCTATGCCCACTGTGGAGTTCAGCACTGCCCTTAGACATGGTGCAAATGAATGGGCACCACTGCAGTGGTTCAAGGAGACAACTCACCAACTCCATCTCAAGGGCAAAGAGATAACAAGGTGTAGAGCTGGATGAACACAGCAGGCCAAGCAGCATCTGAGGACCAGTAAAGGTGACATTTCAGGTCTGGACCCTTCTTCAGAAATGAAGAAGGATCCTGACCCGAAATGTCAACTTTCCTGCTCCTCTGATGCTGCCTGAACTGTTGTGTTCATCCAGCTCCGCACTACTCAGAGTGTTCAATCAAAGAGAGATCCTGCTTGGCCAGCTGTGTTCATCCAGCTCTACACCTTGTTATCTCAGATTCTCCAGCATTGGCAGTTCCTACAATCTCCATCTCAAGGGCAGTTAGGCTCGGGAAATAAATGGAAGAATATTTTTTTTTAAAATTCCAAAATTCCTACGTGACAAATAAATCATCACTCAGTGTCCCCAACCCCAAGATGTTCTGGCTGACAGATTGTGATTGTCAACACACAACTCCAGTTCCAACCGATGCTGTATCTGGAACCCACAAACTGAAATTCTCTCCCTCGCTCTGGGTTAAACTTTCATTCAGTTTTCTAAACTCCTTCCCAAACAGGAACCACCTTGAATGTAGTTTCCTGCAGTTTGAGATTTTCTATTTAAAGACTTGTTATCTTTTTCGAGCATGTGCAGTTGCTGTTGATTTGAAAGCTCTCTGGACAAGGGGCTTATTTTTCAGAAATTAATCTACATTTCCCCAGAATGTCAACAGTGGAAAACATTGAGGAGACAATTCTTCTTTATTCTGTTTGACACCTGCAAATGACAGGGACTCAAATGTTGAATTGCATGTGCCCAATTTTCAAATCATCTATTTCATAGTAGGGCCTGAGTACAAAAGACATATTTCCATTATGAAATGGCCGATGGAATTTAAAGTTCATGTGGACCATTGGCACATTCAAAAAAATCAAGTAGAGTTGCACAGACAAAAACTGAAAGTGCTGGAGAAACTCAGCAGGTCCAGTAGCACCTGTGTAGAGAGAAAGCAGAGTTAACGTTTCAAGTCCAGTTCTGAAGAAGGGTCATACTGGACCTGAAACGTTAACTCTGCTTTCTCTCCACAGATGATGCCAGACCTGCTGAGCTTTTCCAGCATTATCCGCTTTTGTTTGTTTAAGATCTCCAGCATATGTAGTTCTTCCTTCTATTTAAAATGGACGGTCACTTCTAAGGCGGTGCAGAAAGAGTTAATCCCTTTCAAAAATTTCAGCATAACATTTTGTGAAGAATTTTATCAGGACAAAATGTGAATCTGGTCAATAGCTCTGGTTAAAAAAACTCATCACTAGGCACTGCACCTCTTGTGGATATTAATGCATCAGATCTGTTGGGCTGTGTACGTCATTGAAGATATTACTGCCCCACTGTAGTAACATGTGAAATTACCATCCCAAGTGAAACTAAGGAGTCAGTATTCCTGGAATGGGGCTTTAAAGTTGCTTCCCTAGTTGTATTCAAACTACCTCATGAAGCAAACAGAAGGTTTAATACATGAGGTTCCTGCATGGTTTAAACTGTTATAATGATACTCAATTTGTTAATATATTTGCATGTGATTATTTAGTTCTCTAATTTAAACTACAGTGCTCAGTACTGATATTAAAAAAAATCTTGTAAATTGCTTGTAAGCTCACAAAGTACTGAAAACAACTGCATCGAGGTGTGTATCTTGTGTCATTGGGTTTGTTGCAGCCCTCAAGTGACTGTCTGTGTGGAGTTTGTACATTCTCCCTGTGTCTGCGAGATAGTAGGAACTGCCGATGCTGGAGTCTGAGATAACATGGTGTGGAGCTGGATGAACACAGCAGGCCAGATGGCATCAGAGAAGCAGGAAAGCTGACGTTTCAGGTCTGGACCTTCTGAAACATCAGCCTTCCTGCTCCTCTGATGCTGCCTGACCTGCTGTGTTCCTCCAGCTCCACACCTTGTTATCTCTGCTTGTCTGGGTGGGTTTCCTCTGAGTGCTCTGGTTTCGTCCCACAATCCATTTAGCATTAGTTATGCTAAATTGCCCATAGTATCCAGGGATGTGCAGGTTGAGTGGGTTAGCCACAGGAAATGCAGGGTTACAGGGAATTGGGAGTGAGTCTGGGTGAGATACTCTTCAGAGGGGCAGTGTGGACTCGATGGGCTGAATGGCCTGATTCCACACTTTAGGGATTCTGTTCTATTCCATTCTATTCTGTATTGACTCCTCCACAATAATTTAGTGACGGTTTAAAACCCAAAGAACATGAAACAGGAATTCTTTGCCTCCGACATAAGTTCTTTACACATGAGATTGGAATTGAAGGGTAAACTAGGAAAACAGAGCATTTTCATGGAATTAAGCCACATCTGAAAGAGACAACCCTTTGGCTGTCTCTCCATCTGTCCATGATGCCTATCTCTGACAAAGACAGTCTTCCCTCCAGTGAGGGTTCACTCAGCTGCTCAAACTCCCCTGTCCAATGCTTTCCTCACTGCCACCATGTGATACCGAAGGCCCTGAGAGTATAAGGTGTAAAGACCATGTCTTCTCATTTTTCTGCATTTTTAATTGTGGGCTGAAGTGGGAAATGAACAGTTTCAAAACCAAGGATTGCTGGAGGATGATTGCCTGTTTTTGTTCTTAAAAGCAAGAAACCTGTTGCTCATTGTAAGTACCGTTTACACAGCTGCAGTAATGGGACGAGAAGGTGCAGACGAGCTGGAGCCAAGTTTGTGTACAAATGAAGATTCAGCCAGCACTGGGCAGCTGATTGGTCTATGGGCTAGTGACTAGTTAGTGATGGCATAGGCCTTCTGCCTGCAAACAACAATGTGATTGGTTACCAGTAGCTGAACAGCTTCGGTTGTGATAAAGAGAGATCAGATCTCCACCACCTCAGAAGCTGTTGTCAGCTGTTAAAAACAACTTTTAACCTGAAGCAAAAACAGCTTATTTTATATAGACATAACAAGGTGTGGAGCTGGATGAACACAGCAGGCCAAGCAGCATCAGAGGAGCAG
>JAHRHZ010000023.1:7750838-7766529 GCA_024137785.1 Ginglymostoma cirratum
TGATGTGGAAAGTCTTCTTGGGGCCTGGGATTGGGGTGAGGGAGGAGGTGTGGGGGCAGGTGTAGCACTTCCTGCGGTTACAAGGAAAAGTGCCGGGTGTGGTGGGGCTGGAGGGGAGTGTGGAGCGGACAAGGGAGTCGCGGAGGGAGTGGTCCCTCCGGAAGGCAGACAAGGGTGGGGAGGGAAAGATGTCTTTGGTGGTGGGGTCTGACTGCAGATGGCGGAAGTGTCGGAGGATGATGCATTGGATCCGGAGGTTGGTGGGGTGGTATGTGAGGACGAGGGGAATTCTTTTTTGGTTATTGTTGCGGGGACGGGGCGTGAGGGATGTGTTCCGGGAAATGCGGGAGACACGGTCGAGGGCGTTCTCGACCACTGTGGGGGGGAAGTTGTCTTTTTTAAATCTTTCTCCTCTCATCTTAAAAATATGCCCCATTAGTCTTGAAATCCCCCAACTTAGGGAAAAGACCGTTGCTAATCACCTTATCTATACCACTCATGATTTTATAAACCTCTATTAATGTCACCACCTCAACATTCAATGCTCCAGTGAAAGAAGTCCCAGCCTAGCCTTATAACTGAAACCTTTCAGTTCTGGCAACATCCTGGTCAATCTTTTCTGAACCTTCTCCAGCTTAATAATATCTTTCCCTATAACAAGGCAGCCAGAAATGGACACAGTATTCCAGAAGAGGCTTCACCAATGTCCTGTACAACCTCAACATGACGTCCCAACTCCTATGCTCAAAGGACTGAGCAATGAAGGCAAGCAAGCTAGATGCCTTCTTAAACACTCTGTCTACCTGTGACGCAAACTACAAGGAATTATGTACCTGAATCCCTCGGTCTCTCTGTTCGACAACACTACCCAAGGCTCTACTTTTAATTGTATGAGTCCTGCCAACCTTTAATTTATTATCAATAAAATTCAATTTAAAATCTGCTAAGACTCGTATAGTAGTCCTGTTACTTTACCGAACAACCTTTGACCATTGTTCATGGAGTTAATTTCTATCACAAAGCCCACAATCAGTTTGTTATATGTTTCTTCAGATGTGACCAGGGAGTTTCACAGGCACGTTACGCATTTTGCACAATAACAATTGTAATTATTTGTCATTTTTCACTGAGTGTCAACGGGCGTCTTCTGGTTACCTGTAGCTATCGCTGATATCACAATGGGGTGCTAGGGCATCCCAGTTCTATCATAGAATCCCTAGTAATTTCTTTCTTTGATTCATTCCTTTTATTCTTCATGGGATATGGCTATCACATTTGTTCCTTAACACCATTTACTCTACAGATGTGACCCGCCTTCCTCAGTATATGAGGCGTGGGGACGCACACAGTACTATTAGGAATGGATTTCCGGATTAGACCTAGTGACAGTGAAGGAACAGCAACGTAGTTCTAAGTCAGGATGATGGGTGGTTTGAAGGGGAACTTGCAAGGCGTGGCGTTCCCACGTATCTGATGGCCTAGTCATTCTAGAAGGTAGGGGCTTATGATTTCAGAAGTTGCTATTGCAGGGGGTATGGTGAGTTCTTGCACTGAATTTTGTAGATGGTACACACTAATGGCATTGTGTATCAGAGGGAGGGAATGCTTAAGGTGTTAATCAGACAGGAGGTTATTTCCTGGATGGTGTCAGTTTGATGTGATATCTGGCCCAAAACTGAAGTCCTTTCAGTCGATGTTTTTAGTCTCCGAATGTACATTGTGTCAGTTCTCCAGGAATGATTGCAAACAGTAATCCTATCAAGTAATCCAGATAATGTCATGAGTTACCCTGTAAATGCTAAAATGACACTGCAACCTTGAACTGTCATTGAGCGCTTGTTACTCCTTTGTTATCTATCATTTTCTTCCATAGTTTCTCCATCAGTTGTTTATTGTCACCTTGGGATTTTTCTTTTGTTTTGTTAGCAGTATTGTAGTCTCTGTATAAAATTTTAGAACTCATCAAAACCTCAGGATCAGTGCTTAGGATCAAAAGTTTATTGATTCCTTTTGGACTCATAGTGTATCCATTGGCTTTGCTTGGTTTTTTGTATGGATGCTAACTTCCCATCGATCTTCGGGAGGAAGTTCAGAAGTAACCTCTCAACATGCAGAGTTCTTAAGTAACTTTGGAACATCATTTGGGACGCACATTTTATGCAGAGCACACTCTTTTAACCCTGAACAAACATTTTCCTTTAAACCAATATACTATGGGAGATGTTGTGTGATTAGAGACACACATCATAAACATCTTGCTCTTATTGTCAAAATTCATCAAACATGTTAGTGCCCCAAGGAGTGTGATGAGTACCTCCTAATGTGATATTGTGAGGGAACGCATGAGCAAGGAACTCAGAGCAGAGAAGCATCTTGGCCACAACAGAATTAGCTTTAAGCTTATTGTCACGTGTACTCAAGAACAGAGATACAGGAGTATGATCAAAAGTTTACGATGTCGGCTTTCCCGGTGTCGTCTTAGGTACAAAAACACAAAATCTTAGGTACTAAGTAGAAAAAAAGAAGAGATAAGCTAAAAGTTAAACATTACAATCCTTATAAGCGTTAAGTGAAAAAAAAAAAGAATTACAGTCACAGAGTTGGTCACGTTTCTATAAAACTTATACATTGCCTTAATATGTAATCAAATAATTATTGTTCAAACCTATCAAAGACACTAATTTCTCTGAGTTAGACTAACCAACATACAACATACATAACCTCTTACTCCTTTCTCTCTTCTCGGTCTTTTTCTACTTTCCTGGTAAATGCATCTTAATCATACGTTAAGGCCATAAGAAATAGGAGCAGGAGTGGGCAATTTGGCCCCTCAAGTGTGCTCTGCCTTTCATTAGGATCATGGCCAACCTGACATTTCTCACGTCCACTTTCCTGCCTTTTCCCCGTTACCTTTGATTCCCTGACTGATCAACAGTCAATCTATCTCAGCCTTAAATATACACAAGGACTCTGCCCCCACAGCTCTCTATGGCAAGGAGTTCCAAAGACTCACAACCTTCTGAAAGAAGAAATTCCTCCTCATTTCAGTCTTAAATTGGTGACCCTTTATTCTGAGACTATGCCCTCTGGTTCTAGACTCTCTGAGGGGAAACGTCCTCTCAGCATTTACTCTGTCAAATTCCTTAGAAATCCGATATGTTTCAATGAGATCACCTGTCATTCTTCTAAATTCCAGTGATTTGAGTCCCAACCTGTTTAGTCTTTGCTCAAAAGACAACCCCTCCATACTGGGGTTTATCCTAGTAACATTCTCTGAACTTCCTTCAATGAAACAACACAACAGGTCCTGACACAACCAGTCCATCTTCTCTCCCACCTATCCACCACACCCTTCCCACTGACCAATCCCCACCACTCCCTACTCGCACTCATCTATCACCATCCCACCTATCTTCCCCAGCCCCACCCCTCTTCTCTCTATTTACTTCTGAGCTTCCTTCCCCCTCCCCATTTCTGAAGAAGGGTCCCGACCCGAAACGTCAACTCTTCTGCTCCTCTGATGCTGCCTGGCCAGCTCCACATGTTATCTCTGACTCCAGCATCTGCAGTTCTTGCTATCTCCAATGAAACAATGCTTTTTGTTAAATAAGGGGACCGAGAATGCTCACAATACTCCAGGTATGGTCTCACCAACATCTTGTACTGTTGCAGTAAGGATCCCCTACTCCTATACTCCAGTCACTTTGAAATAAGGCCAACATTCCACTGGCCTTCCCGATTACCTGCTGCTAGCTTTCTGTCTTTTGTGTACAAGTCCCCCCAAGTCCCTTTGTGTTGTAGCATTCTGCAGTCTTTTTCCATTTAAATAACACTGTGTGTAATTGCTGTCCTTTCCAAAATGAATAACTTCCCTCTTCCCACATTATACTCCATTTTCCAACATTTTGCCCACTTACTTCACCTATCAATATCTCTCGTAAACTGTCTGTATCCCTCTCATGAGGCGTCTTTCCATCTATTTCTGCATTGTCTGCAAATTTGGTTACGGTACATTCACTTCTGTCTTCCTACTCATTTATATATATTGTATATTCAGTCACAGTTCCAGCATTGAACCTCATGGAACCCCATTGTTTACAGGATGCCAACCTGAAAAAGAGTCATATCCTCTCTTGCTGTTTCCTGCCCATTAGCCAATTCTGTTTCCATGCCAATATCCCACCTCCAACACCATGGGCTCTTATCTTATGACTAGACCTCTTGTGAGGTACCTCATTGAACACCTACTGGAAGTCCAAATGCAACACATCTAATGGTTCCCCTCTATCCACCCAAAAATCCCTAATAAATTAGTCAGACATGATTTTGCTTTAATGAAGTCATGCTGACTCTGCTTGATTAAATAATGATTTTCCAATTTTTGCAGGATTGTCTAGGGCCAGAGGTTATAATCTTAGAGTGAAGGGTTGCCCATTTGAGACAGAGATGAGGAGGAATTTACTTCATGCAGCAGGTAGTGAATCTGTGGAATTCCTTACCTCAGAGAGTTTTGGAGATTGGGTCATCAAGTACATTCAAGGCTGAGACAGACAGATTTTTAATCAGCAAGGGTTATGGGGAAAAGACAGGGAAGTGAAGTTGAGGATTATCAAATCAGGCTTGATCTCATTGAATGGGACAGGAGATTCAAGGGGCTAAATAGTCTACCTCTGCTCCCACGTGTATGGTCTTAATATTATTCGCACTGTATTATTTCTGTTTTGATGCTTTTAGTGTTTGTGGATGCATCATTATGAATAAATTGACATAACAAGCTGCTTGGATTCTAAATTGCTTGTTGGCCTGTTTCTGTGCTATAACCTCTAATGAAATTCTACATAAAGTAATTCCTCAAACTTTTCCGAATGGATCATGTCACACAAACTCAGTAGGGGTATAGATAGACTGAGATACAGTCATTCTCCATAGAGGCTGAGTCCTCCTACCTTTTCCTTCTCCACCTTAATATGGAGGGAGCTTTTGGTTCAACAGTTTCCACTACTACTTGCTTCATCAACTACAAACCAGGGCACCACCATCTCCAAGCTCCCCTCCAAGCCACTCACCATCGAGTTGGAAATATATCGCCGTTCGTTTACTGTCACTGGGTCCAAATCCTGGAATTCCTTGCTAAGGCCATTGTGGGTCAACCCACAGCAGGTGGACTGCAGCGGTTCAAGAAGGCAGCTCACCACCGCCTTCTCAAGGGTAAGTAGGGATGTACAATAAATGCTAGCCCTGCCAGTGACACCCACACCCCATGAGAGAATAGAAAGACAACTAAATGACAGAAAAAGAGGACGCTTTTCAGATTTAGTTAAGAAACTATTGATGGAAGGATGGATGCTCCTCTGCTATGTATGATTGCGCAGCTATTTACTGAGATTGTCATTAGAAATTCATTAGCTATTTATAAGAGCATAGAATATTTGATGTTTTCCCTTGAGCATGAGCAACATAATGACCCTGGGTGAAATATTACAGTCAGTTTTTTGGAAGAAAGTATAATATTTACAACACATTTACATTTTGCAACACAGAGACGCATGTTGCTGAAATCTTTCTTCCTGCACCTCTTCAGGACACATGCAAGAATGATCCAAGACCCAAATGATGACAACAATTTCTACTACAGGAAAAGAGGGTGCTGATTGGTTGGCATGTCGACTCTGGTTGGCTAAGGTGTTTCCACGGTGAAAGCAATGGGGAACTATATGTTCCTCAAGATCCCAGGCTGGGTAATGGGAGTAGGTACAAGAGATTCCAGCATGGGCGGTAGCGGCAATATCTCTGAGCTATTAATACAGAGCCCCAGGGTGATGTTGTGGAGATAGGGTTACAAGTCCCACCATGGCAGAACGCACCATCGCAAAATTTAGAGTCATAGAATCGTAGAGATGTACAGCACGGAAATAGACCCTTCGGTCCAACTCGTCCATGCCGACCAGATATTCTACATTAATCTAGCATTTGGCCCATATCCCTCTAAACCCTTCCTATTCATAAGAACATAAGAACATAAGAACTAGGAGCAGGAGGAGGCCATCCGGCCCCTCAAGCCTGCCCCGCCATTTAATTAGATCATGGCTGATCTTTTTGAGACTCAGCTCCACTTACCCGCCCACTCACCATAACCCTTAATTCCTTTACTGTTCAAAAATTTATCTAGCCTTGCCTTAAAAACATTCAGCGAGGTAGCTTCAACCGCTTCACTGGGCAGGGAATTCCACAAATTCATGTACCTATCTAGATGCCTTTTAAATGCTGTAGTTGTAGCAGCCTCTACCACTACCTTTGCCAGCTCACTCCACATGCCCACCGCCCTCTACATGAAAAAGTTGTCTCTTAGGTCCCTTTTAAATCTTCCCCCTCTCACCTTAAACCTATGCCTTCTAGTTTTGGACTCCCCTTTCCTGGGGAAAAGACCTTGGCTATTTACCCTATCTAAGCCCGTCATGAGGTTTTAAACCTCTATAAGATCACCCCTCAGCCTCCAATGTTCCAGAGAAAATAGCCCCAGCCTATTCAGTCTCTCCCTATATCTCAAACCCTCCAACCCTGGCAACATCCTTGTAAATCTTTTCAGTGCCCCTTCAAGTTTCACAACAATATCTGGAAATTAAAAGATGGTTTTGTGGTTATTTCATAACCATTGTCAATTGTTCTGAAAACCAATGCCTTTTAAGGAAGGATATTGACCATCCTCACCCAGTCTGGCCTACATGTGACTCCCGACCCCAGCGATGTAAGATGTGCAGTCAGGATGCATGCAGAAAGGATGTTTTTGATGGCCGGGGAATCCAGTACCAGGGCACACAGTCTAAGGATAGTGAGTGGTCATTCGGGACTGAGCTGAGTCATTTTCTCATCCAGAGAGCGGTGAGCCTGAGGAATTCACTGGTACAGGAAACTGTTGAAGAGAAAAACACTGTATACATTCAAGAAAGTTTAGATATAGTTCTTAGGACTAAAGGGATCAAAGGACACGGGAGAAAGCAGAGACAGGATACTGCATCAGCCATGGCCCTATTTAATGGTGAAGCAGGCTCAAAAGGCCGAATGGCCTACTCCTGCCCCTATTTTCTACGTTTCTATGTTTGTCTGCAATGTGACTGACTCTTCACTACACTCTGAAATGACCCAGAAGCCATTCACATTCAGGGCGATTAGGGATGGATAATAAATATTGGCCCAGCCAGGAATGCCCACATCCCATTTATAAATGATTTTTAAAATACTTCCAGATAACAGGTGTACTCAAAATGAATCAATGTCACTTCCAGCAAGTATAAATGAGACACAGTATGGACTTGACAGCTGCTGCTTGCAGCAACTCTGGCCAGGAAATCAGCTGTCATGATATGTCACCTTTATTTGTATGGTACCATCCTTCCATATTGACTGTAACAACTGTTCTGTGACATGCACCATCCAACTATGTTCAACTCTTTGGAGTTTGCACATTCTCCCCGTGTCTGAAAATCACCACGGGTCAGGCAGCATACATGGAGAGAGAGCAAGCTAACGTTTCGAGTATAGATATTCTTCATCAGCTTTGATGAAGAGTCATCCAGACTCGAAATGTTGGCTTGCTCACTCTTCGTGTATGCTGCCTGACCCATTGTGATTTCCAGAATTTTTTTTTGTTTTCAGTACAGATTCCAGCATCTACAGTAACTTGCTCCTCCCCATGTCTCTGTAGGTTCCCTCCAGGTGCTCTGGTTTCCTCCCAAAGCCCAAAGGTGTGCAGGTTAGGGGGACTGGCCATGTTAAATTGTCCCATTGTGTCCAGGGATGTGCAGGCTAGGTGGATTAGCCATGGGAAATGCAAGGTTACAGGGGTAGTGCAGGGAGTGGGTCTGGGTGGGATGCACTTTGGAGGGTCAGCGTGGACTCGATGGGCTGAATGGCCTGTTTCCACACTTTCGGGAATCTATGATTGTATGATTCAATGATTCTTTCTGCTGCTCTGCACCTTGCTCCCTAGAAGAGATCTCAGTATCTTTTCAGCTGTGGCTGAAACACTACTATTTTCTTTTCTGCATGTTATTTTTAGGGGTCTTTTTGCTATTGCAGTCTCCTTACTTTCCTTTTGATCTATGTATGGGCTTCTTAATACGCAGCTTTCTTACACTTTTCCATTGTCTAATTACTGTCTAAGCATCTGATGCACACAGGGAAATGGATAGATTGGAGCGTCCTATGAGATTTGGTTACAAAATTTTGTTTGCCTGTTGTTAACATATCCTTCATCGGTACATAATCCCGTGGGGCTATCTCTATCCTTCTTTTAACTTCCTTCTTTTGCCATTTGCCTTAAATAGACAAAATTATCTACTTATTCCAGTGTGATATATTCAATTCAATCTTCACTTCAGTTTTTCTAATGTATCCTTTCTGATTACTAGTGTTTTTGTCTTTTTGGCATTCATTCTCAATCCACATTCTGAACTTCAGGTTTGATTTGGTCTACGATATTTTACAGAGCCCTTTCTCATTCTATAAATAGCGCTACATATTTCTTATATTTTTGCCTCCAATTTTTAACATATGAAGTGCATCTTCTCTGCATATCTGTTCTGCGCACAGATAGAATAACTTTAGCAGCAGTGAAATGCCTCTCTTCACTTTTAACATGTCTCATTGTCCCTCTGCTAGTCTATTTGATCCCAATGCAGGCACTGGGCAAATCTCACATCCTTACTGTCAATGTCATATCTCAGCAACATGCCTGTTAATTTAGGACGATGAACATGCTGGAAAAGCTCCAGGCATAGGTGAAATAACAAAGAACATTTAATGCTCTTAGAGAAACAGGATTAGAAATGAAAATGTAAATTTGGAAATATACTAAGGGGACATTGCAAAAAACTTCAGCCATTCATTATTTGTTGTTACCTAGGAACCCTAAAGCAATGGGGTGCAATCATCTTAAAAATATAAGCTTAATGAACCACTTCATTAAAGTGATGGTGAAAATCCTAACTAAAACATTTTTATTCATTCACAGGATGAGGACGTCTCTGGCTGTGCCAGCATTTATTGCCCATCCCTAATTGCCCAGAGGGCAGTTAAGAGTTGCTGTGGGTCTGGAGTCACATATACACCAGACCAGGTAAGGGTGGCAGTTTCCTTCTCTGAAGGACATTAGTGAACCAGATGGGTTTTTCCGACGATCAATTCGCCGTCATGATTAGACTCTTAATTCCAGATTTTTTCATTGAATTCAAATTTCACCATCTGCCATGGCAGGATTCAAAACCAGGTCCCACAAGCATTGCTTGGGATTCTGGATTAACCATTCAGTGATAATATTACTGGGCTAACACATTTAAAAGAGAACTTGGCGAAGCCCAGTCTGGATTCATATCAAAAGAGGGACTATTTCTCTCAATAATACTCTTTGCTAGATATATAGAAATGAACAAAACCATATACAGGAAAGGCTGGCTGACTAAACTGGTTGCCAATGGAGCTTCTAGCACACTTGGCATTGTTAATCCAAGTGTTGTCCAGTTGTAGAATCACATCCACAGGAGACTCTCTGGTTTTGGTCTTACTAATATATCTATATTTGTTAAAGAAAAGTTCTGAACACATTTTCATTTCTTAGACTTTACACTGAAGTAAGTCAATGTGTGACAGGCAGTCAAGTTCATTACAGAACTATTCACATTTACATTCATTATTCCTATTACTTTGCAATGTGCACGAATACTAGCGAACATTTTTGTCAGGTTTTCTAACTATTTGTAGCTTTTAAAAGATCCACCCTCTCTTAAACTACAATCTGTAGTTTCTTGGGACAAACACCAGTGCCAATATGAAATGAGAGCTTCCCCATATGCTAGACCATGTAACATTTACAATGGTTTTATTGTTGAGACAGTATCTTGAAATTTATTAACAACACTAACAATTTGCACAATCGTAAGATCTTAAATTTACTCATAATCTGGTCTCAATGCTTTCTGACTGCATAGAGCAAATATACAGTAACTGCAACATCAGTAATAATGGTACTGGCCACTGAAGTTGTCTCAACAAGGGTGCATTCTTTGTGGTATATGCTATATGGGCTAACACACGGGGAAGCAATCAGATTATATCATGGTCAGAGAAACGAGACGTTAAACAATATTAGACTCCTGTAGTATGTCAGATCACAACCAGCTGTAAAGATGCTTTAGATCCCAAAGGAAAGTCTATACTCTACCCTCCTAATAAGGAACATTCTGAGGAAGGGACTGAAGGCAAATGTCCAGATGCTGAAACTGACTTCCCGCCATAAACCATTCCTAATTGTCTACCTATAGATTAGCACACAAAAGGAAACTTGCAAGAATTCATAAGAGTTAGGGAAGGCCATTTGAACTCTTTAGACTGCTCCATAATTCAATTGGTCCAGAGCTGATCTGCATTTGACCTCTACAGCCCCACTTTAGTTCCCTATCTGTTAATATCCTTACTAAAAAAAAAACTGTCTCCATTTTCAACATTTCAATTAACAGCCAGCCTTAATAGGAGAAGAGAGCTGCATATTTCTGGTTTGAGAGAGATAAAAGGTACTGCAGATGCTGGAGAATCCGAGATAACAAGGCGTAGGGCTGGATGAACACAGCAGGCCAAGCAGCATCATAGGAGCAGGAAAACTTGACGTTTCGGGCCTAGACCCTTCATCAGAAATGGGGGAGGGGAAGAGGGTTCTGAAATAAATAGGGAGAGAGGGGGAGACGGATAGAGGATGGATAGAGGAGAGGATAGGTGGAGAGGAGGCAGACAAGTCGAAGAGGCGGGGATGGAGCCAGTAAAGGTGACTGTAGGTGAGTGGGTAGGGAGGAGATAGGTCAGTCCAGGGAGGACAGACAGGTCAAGGGGGCGGGATGATGTTAGTAGATAGGAGATGGGGGTGTGGCTTGGGGTGAGAGGAAAAACAGGTTAGGGAGGCAGAGATGAGCTGGGCTGGTTTTGGGATGCGGTTGGGGGAGGGGAGATTTTGAAGCTTGTGAAATCCACATTGATACCATTGGGCTGCAGGGTTCCCAGGCTGAATATGATTTGCTGTTCCTGCAGCCTTCGGGTGGCATCACTGTGGCATTGCAGGAGGCCCAGGATGGACATGTCGTCTGAGGAATGGGAGGGGGAGTTGAAATGGTCCGCGACTGGGAGGTGCAGTTGTTTGATTTCACAAGCTTCAAAATCTCCCCTCCCTCAACCGCATCCAAAAACCAGCCCAGCTCATCTCCACCTCCCTAACCTGTTTTTCCCCTCACCTATCCCCTCCTCCCACCTCAAGCCCCACCCCCATCTCCTATCTACTAACATCATCCCGCCCCCTTGACCTGTCCATCCTCCCTGGACTGACCTATCTCCTCCCTACCCCCTCACCTACACTTACCTTTACTGGCTCCATCCCCGCCTCTTCGACTTGTCTGCCTCCTCTCCACCTATCCTCTCCTCTATCCATCCTCTATCCGCCTCCCCCTCTCTCCCCATTTATTTCAGAACCCTCTTCCCCTCCCCCATTTCTGATGAAGGGTCTAGGCCCGAAATGTCAAGTTTTCCTGCTCCTATGATCCTGCTTGGCCTGCTGTGTTCATCCAGCTCCACACCTTGTTATCTCTATTTCTGGTTTGAGTTGCCTCTCTCTATCACACTGTGATCATGAATTGTTGAGTCCTCATGGATTCCGCCCAGTATGAGGTCTAGGATAGGTCCTGTGCTATAAGGGTTGTTCCTTTAGACTGTTGCTACTCTGAGTCTGCTGCACCTCTGTCCTAGCCTTATCTAAGAGTGAGTATGTATACAAATAGTTATTTGACAGTACAGTATTGTGGGAAAGAGACATGCTTTGTCAAACTCCTCTGCCTATATATTCTGTGCCTGTGTGCTTCCTTTCACTTCACCTGTCGAAGGGGCAGTGCTTCAAAAATTTGTGATTTCAAATAAACCTGTTGGACTATCACCTAATGTCATGTGACTTCAGACTTTGTCCACCCCAGTCCAATACCGGCACCTCCACACCCTGGCTTCCCTCAGGAAAGAATACCAAGTATGAGAAAAAATTATGGACAAGAGTAGAGAGGCAGATCAAGCCTAATGGATTCTCCTTTCCTCATGAAGATGTCATCAAAAAGTCATTAGCTGTATGGCCAATGAACATCCCACACTCTAGAAAACATTTGGGGCACTGTGAGCTTTTGCTTTCTGACATGACGTGATTGATGGCTCTCCATTAACTGCCCAGACCATTTCTGAGAAACTGTCTTGCTCATTGCAAAGTTGGTGGGGAGTATCAAAACACATTACAAATGGTCTTGCAATGCCACAGCCTAATGGGGCACTTGAAACAGATTCAATAGATGCTTTCAGAAAGGAGATGATAAAGACTTGAAAAGGAAAGGCTTTCAATTCAGTGAGGGAAAAAAGGGGACCGCTGGAACTAAACACAAAGTTCTTTCAAGGAGCTGTGATGGGCCAAATGACCTCTTTCAATGTTTAATGATTTTAAAATTTACATTACCCTACCAGGCATTTGGGAATCTGCTAAATACCCTATGTGGCCTCTTCACCACCCTCTTATGAGGGCAGGTTGGGCAAGGCCTACCTGGCTTAATCACAATGGAGGTCCTCAAAGAGCCATTTCTGACGTTGCCTCATTGATGAAGCTGGGAGAACTTGTTCAGGAGGCAGGGGTATGTGACTGGCAGGTCAAGCTCCTTGGGCAAGAAAGGGACTGGCCTTCAATCTCAAGGGGCACCCCTTTCCTCATCGTGTGTTCCCTACCCCCCCACATGGTCTGTCCTCCATGGTTCTCCCAGTCCCTCTCTCCTCCATCCCATTAAAACAAGTCGATCCATCAAGATCCTCACCTTCCCTTGTCCCACCAGCGACCCCCACAACCACCTGACTCTTCCTTCCCACCCTTGCGATCTTCCCATGGTGTCTACTCCCTGTACCCCTCTGATCCTGGGCTCCAGGACACTGATCCTGGTGTGCTGCTGGGAATACAGAGCTGTTGGTTGCAATGCTGATCTCTAATATGATGAAGGGCCCCTCTCCAGTCAACTTACATCGCCCTCCGTGTGAAAGAACTTGGGAACAGCTGAGAAATACTCTTTGAGGACTGAGGCATGAAACGCCAATGTTTGAAAAATCCCACCTCTTGATAATGGAATCAAATGTTTAAGGGAAGTCACTCAACTCACTCAATGCAACAGCAGCTCAAGTGATTCCGTGGCCATTCCTATCCCTGTAGCAACAGGGATAGCTTGTGAAAAGATCATTCTAGGAAACCGAAAATAGATGTTTTACGGATGTCATGTTGCACCTTTGGAGCAGGTGGGCCTTGAACCAGGGCCTCCTAACTTAGAGGCAGGGGTACAACCACTGCAACACCTGAGCCCCTTAGCTAGCCAGGTACGAGGGTGTGACTTACAGACTATTGCAAACGATGTCGTCGCTATCCTGGTAACCCTGTTCTGTATCAGAACTGGTCCACTGGTCCTGCAGTTTGAATGCCGGTATTTTGTGTTAAGTCTTAGAGCCCACCAGAGTCGGCAGAATGGTTTAGAGGGCAAAATGCCAAGAGAACCAGGCAGGTGTACCCACATCTAATCCCTGGTGTTGGAAAAGCAGCCCCTAATTTCATCAGGAAGGGGAAAGTCGCAGCACAAGAATCCTGCCTACAGATAATGGGATGTTTATTAGGCTTGTGATTAAGACTCTAAAAGCCAATTATCTCTGGGCTCAGCAGGGTTTAATGTTTGCATGGGAGTATAACAGGACTGGCGCTGATCCCCCATACCTCCTAAGCTCCTGGAGGAAGGGACTTCTTTTATTTCAAAAATATAACTTATTCCTAAAAGTATCTTCATATGCATACATAGTCGATAACACAGTTCGGTTCTGTACAGAGAGACAGTAAGAACTGCCGATGCTAGAGTCTGAGATAACACAGTGTGGAGCTGGAGGAACACAGCAGGGCAGACAGCATCAGAGGAGTAGGAAAGTTGATGTTTTGGGTCAGGGCCCTTCTTCAGGTTCCCAACCTGAAACGTCAGCTTTCCTGCTCCTCTGATGCTGCCTGGCCTGCTGCGTTCCTCCAGCTCCACACTGTATTATCTCTGTTCCGTACAGTGGCAAATGAAGATACAAACAAACATTGGAGTTTGACACTACACAGAAAACAAACAAAAGGCATTTCATACTTGTATTTGGATACATTTGAAGCATTGGGAGGGTCTGATAACTGAAAGGTAGGGACTTCTTCAGTGATAGGCTCTATGTGCCTTACTGAGGAATCCTGCATTGGGAGAAGGACACAGTCTGAAACCTCAATCCATCAACCAACACAATTGTGCTGTCTTCAGACACAGTAAACTTTAGAAAAGGAATTCAAAGTAAAGATAAGAACATTGTGCATCAGTTATTCCAGGCATTGGTTAAATGGCAATTTGAATACCGTCTGCAGTTTTATTTTCCTCATTTAAGGAAAGATGTAAATACATTGGAGGAGGTTCAGAGATGGTTTCTTAGATTAGTACTTGGAGTGAGCAGGTTGTTTTACACTGAGAGGTTGGACTGACTGGGCTTGTCTCTGCAGGAGAAGAGTGAAGGGCAACTTGCGTACAGTTCTGGTCGCCACATTACCAAAAGGATGTGGATGCTTTGGAGAGGGTGCAGAGGAGGTTCACCAGGATGTTGCCTGGTATGGAGGGCGCTAGCTATGAAGAGAGGTTGAGTAGATTAGGATTATTTACATTAGAAAAACGGAGGTTGAGGGGGACCTGATTGAGGTCTATAAAATCATGAGAGGTATAGACAGGGTGGATAGCAAGAAGAAATCCAGACCCGAAACGTCAGCCTTCCTGCTCCTCTGATGCTGCTTGGCCTGCCGTGTTCATCCAGCTCCACACCGTGTTATCTTTGATTATATTGGTTGCTTTCCCGAGGCAGCAGGAAGTACAGATAGATTGTCTACATATCCGGTCTAGGGTAGATCCGCTGGGTGAGGATCACAGTTTATCTGTTGTCATGCAGCAGGTGGAGAATGGTGACAAGTTTCTGTGGGAAGCCAATTTTGAGGAGGGCATTCCCACAATCCCTCCTGCTTGAGAGAGTCAAAGGCCCTTGTGGAATTGAAGAAGACCATGTGTAATGGTTGCTGCCACTTGCTCCCCTCTCCTTGGACTTTTCTTGCTGTAAATATTACACCCACTGAGCCCCTTGATTGATCAATGCACGTCCCCAATCACTTTCACCCTCATAGATCTTATAGCCCCTGTGCCAACTTTCAGACAACTTCTGCCAGACCCTACTCAAACACCCCTCGTTTGCTTTTACTCCTTCCATGTCAACTCATCCAGTAAATGGGCATATCTCAGGACCAATGGTGAGATGAGATTAAATACAGTTTTAAGTGACAGTTATAGACTTCACTGCATTTAAATAAAAACTCATGGATAACATATGAATCTCCTCAAAACACGGCATCATAGGATCCCTCCAGTGTGGAAGCTGGCGACTCGGCCCATTGAGTCCACACAGCCCTTCTGAAGAGGATCCCACCCAGATCCACTCCCCTACCCTATAACAAGCATGGGGCTGGATGAACACAGCAGGTCAAGCAGCATCATAGGAGCAGGAAAACTTGACGTTTCGGGCCTAAACCCTTCATCAGAAATGGGGG
>JAHRHZ010000023.1:7776529-7812015 GCA_024137785.1 Ginglymostoma cirratum
CAGCAGGTCAAGCAGCATCATAGGGGCATGAAAACTTGACGTTTCGGACCTAGACCCTTCATCAGAAAATCATCATTTTCTGATGAAGGGTCTAGGCCCGAAACGTCAAGCTTTCCTGCTCCTATGATGCTGCTCGGCCTGCTGTGTTCATCCAGCCCCACACCTTGTTATCTTGGATTCTCCAGCATCTGCAGTACCTTTTATATCTGAGATCTGTAATGCTGCTGGGAGTCCCCTGTGTGTTTTATTGTCATTGTGTTAGATTTTGATGCATTTACACTTTCTGTTTGTAAAATGAGATTATGCGACAGCTCTGCTGGCCAAACGGCTTCATACCACAATACTTGATTTTTTTTTGTTAACATCCTGGATGCCAAAAAAGGAAATTGCCTCATTGTGAAGTACATTATCGTGGTTAAATAAGATTACAATGGGCACACGGGCTTGGCTATTTTACAATGCACTTTTTCAAAACTCCAGAAGGAGTGTTAATATTCTGCATTGCAGTGAACATAGAACATAGAAGAGTACTGCACAGTACAGGCCCTTCGGCCCATGATGTTGTGCCGATCTTTTACCCTAAAGTAGATACAATTAAATAGATACAATTAAACCTCAATATTAACTATGTTTAATCACCGAGCTCTAAATTCTCATGACCATCAAAAGTGTGCAGTGCAACTTGCTTTTCTTGCAATTGTGAACTAGAGTCATAGAATCATGTAACACAGAAACAGACCCTTCGGTCCAACCAGTCCATGCTGACCATAATCCCAAATTAAACTAGTCCCACCTCCCTGCACTTGGCCCATATCCATCCAAACCTTTCCTATTCATGTACTTATCCAAATATCTTTAAAATGTTGTAACTGCACCTGTATCTGCCACTTCCTCTGGCAGATCTTTCCACATAAAAACCATTCTCTGTGCATAGATGTTGGCCCTCACATGCTATGTAAATCTTTCACCTTAAAAAATATGTCCCCTAGTCTTAAAATCCCCCACCCTAGGGAAATGACACCTGCCATTCACTGTATCAATACCCTCAGGATTTTATAAACCTCTATAAGTCACCTCTCAACCTCCTATGCTCCAGTGAAAAAAGTCCCAGTCTATCCAGTCTCTCCCTATTGCTCGAACCTTCCATTCCTGGCAACATCCTGGTTAAGCTTTTTCTGAACCCTCTCCAGCTTGATTATATCCTTCCTATAACTTTACAAGACTATATGTTTGAGGACTTTAGGTTTTGGTTTGTAGGATTGCTTTGGTTTGGAATGGTAGCTTTCAATTTAGGCTAAATGATGGGAGTCATGTAGCCTGTTCTGCAGCCTCAAAAACACAAGTTGCTGGAAAAGCTCAACTGGTCTGGCAGCATCTGTGAAGGAAAAATCAGAGTTAACGTTTCGGGTCCGGTGATGCTTCCTCAGAACTGTTGGTGGCTGGGAAAACGTCAGTTTATATGAAGAGAAAAGGGGAGGGGAGTGGGGTAGGGAGTAAGTGATAGGATAGAGCCTAAAGAGAGAGAAGAGCAGTTGGACAGACAAGGAGTTGATAACGATCAGGCTGGGAGGGTGAATAGTTGTTAATGGGGAGTGTTAGTGACTAACAACAGGGGGTGTGTAATGGCAGACTATGTGGTAACAAGGCCTGGTGTGTGGGGTGGGGGGATGGGACATGGGACAGTTCAGGCCCTAAAATTATTGAACTCAATATTGAGTCCGGAGGGCTGCAGGATCCCCAATTGGAAAATGAGGTGTTGTTCTTCCAGCTTGCATTGAGCTGTGCTAGAACACTTCAGCAAGCCAGAGACAGTGATGTTAGCCAGGGAACAGAGTGGTGCATTAAAGTGGCAGGCAACAGGTAGCTCAGGGTCTCTTTTGCGAGCAGAATGTAGATGTTCTGCGAAGCGGTCACCCAGTCTACGCTTCTGTTCTGCAGCCTCCCTCACAGTAATCCTGAGATCAAAGGAAGACTCAAACTGCTTCCTTGAGAAGAAGGTGCACAGTGTCTGTGCTTGGAGGCAAAGCCTGCTCTGCCTTAATAAACCATGCCTTGATGTTAAGTCTCTCAAAGTCCAAGAAAGGTGATACAAGTATTGAGTTGTAAACAGCAGTTCTGGAAATGATGCATTAACTTGTAAGTTGAAAGGGAGTTGGGATCAAAGATAACTAATTAGTACTCTAACTTAGATACAAAACAAATCCAATTCCTATTAACGTGGGAAGAGACTAGTATTTTTTGAGATTAATTCTGTATTCGTTCCTATAAACATATAGCTATCATAGACAGCAACTTGCAGTTTTGTCTTGTGCAGTCTGCAGCTACTTGAGAGGCAGGGAGCAAGATTTAGCAGCAGCTAGGCCTGCGCCTTAAGCAGAGAAAATGCTGAATGTGTTGTTCAGCACATGCTCAGATTGAAAGCTGTGACGATTTATAGAAGGCTGGGAGGTTTACCTAGCATGGATCTAAATGAAGGAATTTACAGCATATCCATCCCAGTGAAAGCCAGCTCTATGATTTGAAGTTATGTTCCTGTGATTGCAAAAATGAAGCAAGCTAGCAGGAGCTGAGAACAATTATAGAGACCATTCTGGAGAGGGAAGTGTACACATAATGATAGTGTAACAAATAACTAGATTCTCATTCATGCTAGATGTTAAGTAGGAATCTCTTTTCTGTAGTTTAAATTTTAAGGCTCTAACAAAACTAAAATAAGGCTTCATGAATAATGTTGTTCAGTCATTTGTTACAGTGAATGGCTTAAAACCTGAAATGTTGACATGTATGTCTTTCAGATGTGAACTGGAAGCCAATAAAGTACGTTTGAATTGCACTCGTTGTTGAACTTTAGGAAATTAATTTGCATGTAGCGAAGTCCCACAGACCCCAATGTGATAATGACCAGCTCTTTCTTCTAATGTGTGTTGTTGAGGATATGATACTTCCAGCCATAAGCCTTTAAACCCCTCTTCATCTTTCAAATCATCCTGTGGGATCTTTTCTGCCCATCAGAGAGTACAGACCTGGTTTACCATCCAATCTGTAGAATGGCATCTTCAAAACTGAAACACTCCCTCAATAATGAACAAAATTGGCAGCTTTGATTTGTATGCTCCTATCCTGGAGTTGGACTTGAATCCGTGAACTTCTGAAGCTCAGGCAGGAATGTTATCGAACTGAACCACAGCTGACACTGCTGCATTAACATGTTACGATCCCTGTGAAGACCAATAATTTACATCGCGAAATTTGAGCTTCCAGTTAGCATCTGGAAGAATTACATGTCAACATTTCAAGGATAGCAAAGAGGCCAAAATTAAGGACAAACCAAATACGGAGCTAGTAAAACACTTATCTGAATAAATAGGTTTTAAGGAAAGTGTTAAGGGAGAGTGGGATGGACAGAAGGGAAGAAGTTTCAGGGAAGGAATTCCAGAATGTAAAGCAGAGGCAGCTGGAGGCACGGCTATCAATGGTGGAGTGGGGGATATACCATGAGGCTGGAGTTTCAGGAACATAGAGCTCGAGAAGGGGTGTGGATCTGGAGACAGTTAATGACATAGGGAGCTGATGAGGTCATAAAATGACTTGAAGATTAGGCGAAACGATTGTTTATAGCACAAAAAGAGGCAGTTCAACACATGGTGGTCATGGGAGATGTGGATAAGTATTTCAAAATGGTGGGCTAGAAGCCGGCGTTATTAATGGTGACAGGAGTGATGAGTGAATCTGAGAACTGTGTGGTTGGCATTTTGAATGATGATTAATCCCACTGCGGATTGAATACTCCTTCCTTCTATGACAACACAAATTCTGTTGAAAGGCATTTTTACCGCTCACAATGTTGTGACATCTCTGGACGCTGTGGTCAGACCCTGGCTGATGGAGAATGGTGACACAACTCTTGAAAGTTTGAGCAAAGCTCGAAACACAGTCCCACTCCAGTTCTGGGCTGCCTTCCCCCAATTATGACTCCATATTGGTCACTATCAGATTCTTCGTTGTTAAATTGTTGAAGATATTCTTGTGAAGGCATTGGGCTGAATGTTGTGGCCACGGTGGCGGTCCCATTCGGTAGCCAGAAATCTAGGAGCAATGCCAATGCTGTCAGTCCCAGGAGCTCCGATGTAACTGCATGGCCTTCAGGCCTGGTCCCTTTAAGGCTGCTCTCCAAGAACTGTTAGCTGGTCAGACCCCAGCAATGGCTAGTTGAGGCCCTTAAATCAACACTGACTGGCCATTTTAGGGCAGGAGGTTTGTTCATGTGTCTGCAGACAGGTCAAAGTGTAAAAGCTTGAGATTGTCATACAGACACAAAGGTTTTGTGGAAGGATACTTGGTCATATGACATGGTAATGAGCGACGGTTGGGTCTTGCAAAGAAATAGGCAATATATCTAAATTACACATAACCACCCACCAATCACACAGGGTGACAAAACAGATACCTGAAGCATTATGTTAATACCACTTAACAATCACGTATGTACAATAAATGATATACAGCCATCCGTGATGACAGATAGCATACAACAAAATGAAATTACACGGCCAGGGTATCAGAGCTAGATCTGGTTGTGTCATACATGCACTATAAGACTTAGCTTCACACATAAAGATTATATATCTATTTGCATCCTGGTAAATATTTTGTCAGAAAAGAGATCCCATTCTCAAAGGGAATGTTATATAGTATGCAGATCCCTAACCAGACAGACATTGTACCTTTACTTCGGTGAGATGGTATCATGATATGTGATGTTCCATTATAAAAATACCCACCAGCCCGTCAGCAATAGCAATTTGCAGCTCCTGTATCTTCGCTCTACGTAGTACAAAGCACAGAATCCAGACTTCTGCGTAAGTCTGATTTCTTATAGCAATGTAAACAGCCAGTGTGGTTCATAAACTTTGAGATATCTGTCTCAACAAGAGCACAGTCTATGGGTAAGCGCTTAGGAAACACTCATGCTGGTAGCAAGTTATGTCCCAAGAAACAACATCATTGATCAAAGGTTAGAAGTTATGAATTATTGGAAAACCTGCCAAAAATGCTCAGCTAGCATCAGTGAGCATTGTCCATTGCAGAGTAACAGGAGGAATTGCTGAGGATATGAATAACTGTGTAATGATGTTGATTGCCTGTCACACCTTGGCTTACTTCATAGAATCATAGAATCCCTACAGTGTGGAAACAGGCCCTTCGGCCCAACAAGTCCATACCAACCCTTGGAGCATCCCACCCAGACCCATCCCCATATAACCCACCTAATCTACAGACCCTGAACACAATGGGCAATTTAGCATGGCCAATCCACCTAACCTGCACATCTTTGGACTGTGGGAGGAAACTGGATCACTGGAGGAAACCCACGCAGACACTTCAGTGTCAAGTCTGAGATTTGAAAATGCCCTTAAAGTATTTTTGTTGACATGCTGGCAGCAATGTTTTATCCGGGAAACACATCAATAAATTTCTATGTGATATTAAAGGCTCACACGTCTGCAGCTTTGTTAATGGCTGCAATTATCTGCAAATGAATTCAGAGAGAAAGCGTCCCGCTGCTATCCGCTGTCATCCATTCCCACATTGAAATTCAGTGTGCCGTTGCCTCTGGGGAGCATTTTTACCCGATTGCAAGTTAATCATTAATTAACTAATTACCCAATATTCTTTTCACAGGGGTATACAAAACTCATTCATTGCACACTAGATAAATAAATATCTGTGAAAGCTATAGTGTGTCCTGTACATGTGGTGCATACGGTCATAGAGATCTATAGCACAGTTAAATGCCCTATGGCCTATTGTATCTGGCCCAGTCAAAAAGAACCACTTAACTATTCTAATCCCATTTTCTAGCACTGGGCCCATAGCTCAGTATCTCAAGTGTGCATCTAAATATTTTTTCAATGTTAGGATACCTCTTAAGATAGTGAGTTCCACATTCCCACCTGCTTCTGGGTGAAACAGTTTTCCTCACATCTCCTCAAAACCTCCTGCTCCTTACCCTCAAATAGAGTCATTGAGTTGTACAGCCTGGAAACACACCCTTCTGTCCAACTTGTCCATGCTGACCAGATATCCTACCTTAACCTAATCCTATTTGCCAGCTAAGTAAACTGCAAGAACTGCGGATGCTGTAAATCAGGAACAAAAACAGAAGTTGCTGGAAAAGCTCAGCAGGTCTGGCAGCATCTGTGAAGAAAAAAAATCAGAGTTAACATTTCTGAGGAAGGGTCACCAGAGCCGAAACGTTAACTCTGATTTTTTTCTTCACGGACGCTGCCAGTCCTGCTGAGATCTTCCAGCAACTTCTGTTTTTGTTCCTATTTGCCAGCGTTTGGCCCATACCCCTCCAAAATCTTTCTATTCATATACCCATCCAGATGCCTTCTTTATGCCTCCTAATCATTGATCGCTCCGTCTAGGGGCAGAAGTTTCTTCCTGTCTATACTCCTGTGAGCGACGCATCATGTCCCAAAATGTAAGGTAGTCAAACAATTCGTTATGGCCAGTGAGCATGAGAAGTTAAGCAAAATTTATATGTTTTTATGGAGGAAACAAAATTGACTGATCTAAGAAATTGTACCCAGTCCTCTCAACATATTACTCTGTGCAAATTTCTGTAACGCAAATAGGTCAAAATTCATATTCATGAATTAGCAAGATAACCAAATGGAAAGGGAATCTATCTCACCAAGAACAGGCAACTTAACAATAAAAGTAATTACAAGAGAACAATTCATGATGGTATTTTGTGCATTAACAATGGTTGATGCTGCTGTTCTACAGAAGAAGTTTGAGCCTTCATGGACGTTGCGGGCCCATTGCTGTGAATTGAAGAGATTGCAAAAGAGAACAAGGTTTTTATTCAGATTTGTGCCAACTGTTTCAGAATATTTAAACAAATTTTTAATCAGGCAGCCTATCACTCTGCTTTCAGTCTTCAGTGGGATTTTGACATGAGGAAACAGCCAGAATTGTAACTGAAACATCTGCTTTTAGAGTTGTAATTATACTTTAGTGCTGGCTGGCAAAAATACGGATGAAAACATTTTTTTGTGATATTTTTACTATCGCAGAGTTAAAAATCCACTTTCTTGACTTTTAAATCTTTTCCGTCAAAACTGAGAAATTGTAAATTTAGTGAAATTTTAGTTTTTGCCTCAAACACCACAACTAAGCCCATAAAGGGCAAATCCATTGTCAATTGTTGGAAAAACCCATCTGGCTCACTCATGTCCTTTAGGGAAGGAAACTGCCATCCTTACCTGGTCTGGCCTACATGTGACTCCAGGCCCACAGCAATGTGGTTGACTCTTAACTGCCCTCTGGGCAATTAGGTGTGGGCAATAAATGCTAGCCTGGCCAGTGAAGCCCTCATCCCGTGAATCAATAAAGGAACAACTCACAGGTATAATTTTTTTCCCCCTTATCCTATCACAAGATGTGGACCTCACTGGCAAGGCTGGCATTTGTTGCCCATCCCTAATCGGTCTTGAACTGATTGGTTCTCTAGGACTTTTTGAAGCGCAGTTAAGAGTTATTAGAGTAGTCGATGGGAGTCTGAATCTCTACAGTGAGATTGGTGGATGAGAATGTCCAACAAGGCTTATGTTGAGGTGGGGAAACATCCCATTTCATCTTTCATGCTTTTCTCAGGGATTGCTCTGGATTTCTCACTAGGCAGTAGGTGGCAGGTTGTCAAAGAAGGAGATTACAGCCTTCTAAACACCATGTTGATGGCTCAACTCGCTTCCCTAATATTCAGCTTGCTATCTTCCCAAATGCACCGACAAGCTCAATGGGAAAACTCAATTTGGAATCCACAGCAGGTCCCTGGTTAATTCAGCTCGTTACTTGCACCAAAGCACCTCCATTTTGGACACTGGCCACCAACATCCCAGGGCACATTCCATGGGCACTGGCCCATGATCACAGACTTTGGTGTCTGATACGTGCCAGCCTCCAAGAACCCTCATGGCCCAGCTCTGATCCATTTACAAGAAGCTTCTGCCATTCAATGTCATACCTCAGGCTGCCCCCGTATCTCTCATTGTAAGGGTGCAGCTAGAACACTGTGCACGCAGGGGCACATCTCCCGCTCATCGACTGTGCAAGGCTGCACTTCCAGGCTCTTCACACTCTAGTCTTTGCATTCAGTCACACTGAGCCTACCTGGATACACACAGCATCCCTTTTTCACTGCCTTTTTGCACTTTTCCCCCTCAGCCAGAGATACCAGGCTCATGTTATCACTGTCATAGAGTCATAGAGCTATACAGCACAGAAACAGACCTTTTGGTCCAACTCATCCATGCTGGTCAAATATCCTAAACTGATCTGGACTCATTTGTCAGCATTTGGCCCATATCCCTCTAAATCCTTCCTCTTCATATATCCATCCAGATGCCTTTTAAATGTTGTAATTGTACCAGCCTCCACCACTTCCTCTGGCAGTTCATACCATATATGCACCACCCTCTGTGTGAAAAAATTGTCCCTCAGGTCCTTTGTAAAATTTTCCCCTCTCACCTTGAGCCTATGCCCTCTAGTTTTGGACTCCCCTACCCTGGGGAAAAGATTTTGCTTATTCACTCTATCCATGCTCCTCATGATTTTATAAATCTCTATAAGGTCACCCCTCAGCCTCCAACACTCCAGGGAAAATAGCCCCAGCCTATTCAGCCTCTCCTTTTAGCTCAAACCCTCCAACCCTGGCAACATCCTCGTGAATCTTTTCTGAACCCTTTCAAGTTTAACGACATCGTTCCTTTTGCTGTTTCTAGTAGGAAATTTAAACAAAGACAGGAAGCTTGTCACGGTTATCAGCAACCCGAAATCAAGGTGATTCAGTGGTTGGCACTGCTACCTCACAGTGCCAGGGACCCGGGTTCGAATCCACCCTCGGGCGACTCTCTGACTGGAATTTGCACATTCTCCCTGTGTCTGTGTGGGTTTCCTCCGGGTGCTCTGGTTTCTTCCCATGGTCCACAGATGTGCAGGTTAGGGTGGATTGGCCATGCTAGTCCAGGGATGTGTGGGCTAGGTGGGTTAGCCGTGGGAAATGCAAGGTTACAGGGATTGGGTATGAAGTTGGTTCTGGATGGGATGGTGTTTGGAGGGTTGGTGTGCACATGATGGGCCAAATGGCCTGCTTCTACACTATAGGGATTCTATGAAGCCAAGAGAGATAGCCTTCAGTCTGGGAGTCTCGACACAGGTCAGTGAAGGGCAGTTTCTGATACCTGTCCAGGGGTTTAAACATGGTCAGTCAGCCACTTGGCACAGTCCAAGACAGGACATTCTCTACATTAGGCTTAAAGAGCCAGATATTGGGCAACCCACCACCCGTCTTAACTTGTTTTACTCTGCGGTGGGCTGTGTTCCTCCTGGAGTTAGAAAGAGGCAGGTATTACAGGAGAGGAAAGTGGGTGGCACAGCTGTTAATGTTGATGTGGTTGGGCAAATTCTGAGTGAGTGAGTGGGTAGTGTGTAGCAAAGAGTAAAGAGTTGAGGCTTCAGCACTGATCCCTGAGGCACTTCACTAGATACAGCTTACCGTCCTGAAAATCACTCATTTATCCCCCCCTTATTGTTTCCTGTTAGTTAGCCAGTGCTCCATTAATGCAATTATAACACCACAAACACTCTGAGTTCTTATCTTGTGCGCCTACCTGTTATTGAAAGCCTTTTGTAAATCCAAATGCAGTCCATCTACTGGTTCCCCTTTATCTAACGTGCTTTCACAACCTCAACGAGCTACAGTAAACGTATCAAACACGATTTGCCTTGCGCAAAAAGCACACTCGCTTTGTCAAATTGTATTATGATTTTGCAAAATGTCCTGTGCTCTTTAAAACTGGCTTCTAACTTTTTCCCGACAACAGATGTCAGGCTAATCGTTCTGCAGCTTCCGTCTGCCTCATTTCGTGAACAAAGTCAGATGTCGCACGACACCAGGTTATAGCCCAACATTTGAAACCACAAGCTTTCAGAGCGCTGCTCCTTCATCAGGTTCACCTGGTTTCAAATAAACCTGTTGGACCATGACCTGGTGTTTTGTGCGACTTCTGACTTTGCCCTCTCCAGTCCAATATCGGCACCTCCACCATGACCAAAGGCAGCACAATTGTGATGTTCTAATTTGCTGGAACCTGTCCAAAACCTGAGGTCACTTTGAAACTGGGGGCAAGAAGATACTTTGCTAAAGCAATGAAGACTTGAGTATGAGGGAAGCGTGAAAACAAACGATTACACAAGTAATTGATGATCCAGTGAGGGATGATCTGTCAGAGATGGTGCCAGTTCAAGATTACATTCCAATAATTCTGTACATTTTAAATGGTAGCCACATACAATGATTTGTATATAGGGTAGCAAAATGTTCTTTGACAGGTTTTAAACAGGAGCATATAAAGTGAAACTTATTGTCACTGATAAAAAGGAAGGTTCGCTTAATGTGTCTATTTGATATTCTTCCATCTGTGGTATTAATGGAAGGGCATTATCATTTATGATCAAATTACATTGTAAAGTTTCACTGAAGAATTTGTTTGCATTTCCTCACGGACAAACAGATTTACTCGTGCTGATTGCAGCAGCTCTACAGGAGGCTCAAACTTAAAAAAAAGCCAAATAGCGCAGGTTCTGGATCTTACCTTTCTTTAGCTAGATGTTAGTTTTGTCAAATTTCATGGGAGTTTCTCACCGTGTGGCCTAGCAGTATCTTTCACAATATCCTACCAATTTTGCCTCACTGACTGCTTGCACTCATGAGCTCCCCTCTGTGAGAGAACCTATCGCTCTGTCAGTATCCATGAACAACCAGCAACACTGTGTAATACCGTACACTTCAGAACATTAATAACTGCTCACAGGTTAAAAACATCAACAATAATTCCTTCCACAATAACCAGCTTCCTGAGAGAGCATTGGAGGCTGAGGGGTGACCTCATAGAGGTTTATAAAATCATGAGGGCCACGGAAAGGGTGAATAGCTAAGGCCTTGTCCCCAGGGTCGGGGAATCCAAAACTAGAGGGCATAGGTTCAAGGTGAGAGGCGTAAGATTTCAAAGGGACCTAAGAGGTAACTTTTCCATGCAAAGGGTGGTGCGTGTATGGAATGAGTTGCCAGAGGAAGTGGTGGAGGCTGGTACAATTACAACATTTAAAAGGCATCTGGATGGGTATATGAATAGGAAGGGTTTAGAGGGATATGGACTAAATGCTGGACTGGATTAATTTAGGATATCTGGTCAGCATGGACAAGTTGGACTGAAGGATCTGTTTCCGTGCTCAGTATCTCTGTGACTCTATGACAAGGAATTGAAGGCAACATGCCAATTAAACATCCCAGGGAAAAGAAAGAGGATGTACAAGCTGTTTTCACACCTCTTTGATAATTGGCTGCCTCATGCCACAAGGACAAATGATTTCCCTGAAAAGGAGCTTAAGGAGCTCACGGCAGGACAGGGTGTATTTCAAACACCGAATGTGACAAGGAACAGAGGGGCTACTCCCAATATAGAAGGAAGCTGCAGACGTAGACTTCACAAGTGTCATGAATAATGTCATACCACGAGCTCAACAAGACAGAAAAACCTTCTCCCGCTTTCTCCCTGTAACCCTTGATCCCCTTGATAATCAAGAACCTATCTATCTCAGTCTTAAATGTACTCAATGACCTGGCCTCCAATAGCCTTCTGTGGCAGTGAATTCCACAGATTCACCACTCTCTGGCTGAAGTAGTTTCTCCTTATCTCCGTTCTAAATGGTCTTCCCTTTACTCTATGGCTGTGCCCTCGGGTCCTAGACTCTCCTACAAAATGGAAGCATCTTCCCAACATCCACTCTGTCCAGGCCATTCAGTATTCTGTAAATTTCAATTAGATCCCCCCTCATCCGTCTAAACTCCAATGAGTATAGTCCCAGAGTCCTCAAATATTCCTCATATGTTAAGCTTTCCATTCCTGGGACCATTCTCGTGAACCTCCTCTGAACACACTCCAGGGCCAGTACATCCTTCCTGAGATATGGGGCTCAAAACTGCGCGCAGTACTCCAAATGTTGCCAGACCAGAGCCTTATAAAGCCTCAGTAGTACATCCCTGCTTTTATATTCAAGTCCTCTCAAAATAAATGCCAATATTGCATTTGTCTTCCTGACTCCTGACTCAACCTGTAAGTTTACCTTGAGAGAATCCTGGACTAGAACTCCAAAGTCTCTTTGCACTTCAGACTTCTGAATTTTCTCCCCATTTAGAAAATAGTCCATGCTTTTATTCTTTTTACCAAAGTGCACGACCTCACACTTTCCCACGTTGTACTCCATCTGCCACTCTCCTTTGCCCACTCTCCTAACCTATCCAAGTCCTTCTGCAGCCTCGCCACCTCCTTAATACTACCTGTCCCTCCACCTATCTTCATGTCGACTGCAACCTTAGCCAGAATGCCTACAATTTCTTCATCTAGATCATTAATGTACAAAGTGGAAAGTTGTGGTCCCAGCACTGACCCTTGCGGAACTCCACTTGTCCCCAGCTGCCATCCTGAGAAAGACCCTTTTATCCCTACTCTCTGCTTTCTGCTAGACAGCCAATCTTCTATCCATGTTAGCACCTTGCCTCTAACACCATGGGCCCTTATTTTACTCAGCAGCTTCCTGTGCGGCACCTTGTCAAAAACCTTCTTGAAGTCCAGATAAATAACATCCATCAGCTCTCCTTGCTCTATCCTGCTCGTTACTTCCTCAAAGAATTCTAGCAGATTTGTCAGGCATGACCTCCCTTTGATGAAACCATGCTGACTTTGCCCTAATTTACCACACACGCCCAAATATTCAGAAATCTCATCCTTTACGATGGATTCCAAAATCTTACCCACGACTAAGGTTAGGCTAATCGGCCCTTAATTTTCCGTCTTTTGCCTTATTCCCTTTTTAAACAGAGGCGTCACATTAGCGATATTCCAGTCCTCTGGGACCCTCCCTGACTCTAGGGATACCTGAAAGGTCACCATTAATGCTTCCACTATCTCTTCAGCTATCTCCTTTCGAATTCTGGGGTGTAGTCCATCTGGTCCAGGTGATTTATCCACCTTCAGGCCAATCAGTTTTACTAGCACCTTTTCCTTGGCAATGGCCACCATACTCAGCTCTGCCACCTGAATCTCTTGAATTTTTAGGATATTACTTGTGTCTTCCACTGTGAAGACTGACGTGAAGTAATTATTCAGTTCCTCAGCCATTTCCTTGTTCTCCACTACTATCTCTACACCATCATTTTCCAGTGGTCCAAAGTCCACTTTTGTCTCTCTTTTGCCCTTTTATATATCTAAAGAAACACTTACAGTCTTCATTTACCTTACCAGCTAGCTTACCCTCCTGTTTAATCTTCTCCCTCCTCATTTCTTTTTTTGTTGCCCTCTGTTAGTCTTTGTAAGCTTCCCAGTCCTCTGGTTTCCCACTGCCCTTCACCACATTATATGCTTTCTGTTTTGCTGTTATGCTATCCCTGACTTCCTTAGTCAGCCATGGTTGCCTCATCCTCCCTGTACCATCCTGCTTTTTGCTCGGGATAAATTTTTGTGCGTCTCCTGAATTACTCCCAGAAACTCCTGCCATTGCTGTTCCACTCTCTTTCCTGCTAGGGTCCTCTTCCAGTCAATTCTGCCCAGCTCCTCTCTCATACCTCTGTAGTCGCCTTTATTCAGCTGTAATACCATTACCTCTGATTCTATCTTCTCCCTCTCAAATTGCAGAGTAAATTCTATCATCTAATGATCACTGCCTCCTAAGGGTTCCTTTACCTTAAGCTCCAAAGGGGATCTGGAGGTTCAGGCAGACAGGAAGGTTTGGAGGAGGGGTGTCCTCTTCCCAAAGGACTGGCAGAGAAGGCCATGGCACTGGAGCTACGCCGCCACCATGGTCAGTGTGGTCTTCATGGTGCAGAGGAACTGCCAGCAGTGCCACAAGGAGGTCACAGAGATTCTCCACTTGACCAGGGTAAGTGCCACACTCCTGTCTCTCTAATACCTCCCCCTCACTCTATCTCTGTCTCTGCACCCTGCACCCAGCTCCCAGCAAGGCTCATGCTCCTCTGCTCTCACCATATTGGATACAACATCTTCCTGGCTAATTTATCAGATCAGCCGCGATCTCATTGAATGGCAGAGCAGACTCAATGGGCCAAATGGCCTACTCTTGCTCTGACGAATTTTGGTCTCGCTCACTCTCATTCCACCCCAAACTGCCTACACCAGTGATCCTGGACCGAATCCATGGGCTGATGCCAGGGGACGTGGTTACAAACTTGTCTTGTCACCCTGCAAGATCTGATAGGTGCGACCAGTGAAACCGTACCTCAAAACCACCTGTTTCTGGTATGGTAAATCCACTCACCTGAACATGAAGCCAAGGAGAACAAGGGGTGATGGTCACTACTCCCACTACCATGCCAACCCCGTACTCCTAGATGCCTTTTTTTGACATACAAGCTGATGACAATTACCCAGACCCCAAACTGACTTCTTATTCCCTCCCTAGACTCCAACTACACCAAATTCTCACTTACTTGTCAAGGACAAGTTGGGCCGAAAGGTCTGTTTCCGTGCTGCATGGCTCTATGACTCTACTTGGTGGACTTTACTCTCTTTGTGCCACGCTGGTTCTGTTAAGTTAAGGCTTGGGGCCTAATTGGAGGGATGTACCATTCAGCAGAATGTTCCCTGCCCAGAAACAGATACATTGTCTTGTTGCATTATTCACAAAGAGGACCGAACTACTTTAAAATAAAATAAAGAGCTGCAGACGCTGAAGATCTGAAACAAAAACGGAATTTGCTGGAGTAACTCAGCAGGTCAGGCCACATCTGTGGAGAGAAAGCAGCTATGCTGAGTTTCTTCAGCGATTTCTGTTTTCATTAGCACTGCTGCCTCACAGCACCAGGGACCCGGGTTTGATTCCACCCTCAGGTGACTGTCTGTGTGGAGTTTGCACGTTCTCCCCGTGTCTGTGTGGGTTTCCTCTGGGTGCTCCGGTTTCCCCCCACAGTCCAAAGATATGCAGGCTAGGTGGATTGGGCGTGCTAAATTGCCCGTAGTGCCCGGGGATGTGTAGATTAGGGGAATGGGTCTGGGTGGGATGCTCTGAGGGTCGGTGTGGACTTGTTGGGCTGAAGGGCCTGTTTCCACACTTGTAGGGATTCTATGAATCTATGTTTCGGAACCATATTGTTGTGCGCATGGATACATGTATAGGATGCCACATCACCCACTACAGGCAGTGCACCAAAGCATTGATATATCATTCCGCAGCCCATGACTAAATCTGAGAAAAAAACTCATGATCTCGCTAGTATTTGTGTCTAAAAGTGTAATTTTATCAGCATCCTGTGAACAAGCAGAAATGCTCAAATGTCTAGCGTGTGAGGTTGTTTCAGTTTCGATTGTCGTTTCTTTCCTCAGTGATCGCTTCCTCAAGTTAAGGAAGAGACCATCATGAACATGAGACCCAAAGCTTGCCGTAGTAAGGCAAGGTCAAAACAATTTCGGAAATAATCTTGGAAAATCTGATCAGGAGGTTTTCCGTCATAGATTTCAAACTCTCCGACATAATTATGAAATCAATGCCTCGATACATGCTATTGATCTCGGAATGCCTGCAAGATTTCTCCCAGTTTCCAACTCAGTCGAGAAAGAAGCTCAAAGACAGCAGAGGAGCCAATAAATCAGCAAATTCCCCGATGCAACGTCTCTCGAAATTTGGCCCGAATCCTCAAATAAGTTGAGCCTGGGTCAAGATGCAAGCATTTCAAGAAATTTATTGTGATTTGATTCAGCAGAAAGTGCAAAAGAGGGGAGAAGGCCTTTGTAAAAAGTAAAGTTCTGTATGAGTCATTGTGCATGAAATATCGGAAAATATAATCCACTGGAAAAGGCAAGGAGAATTTCCGATGACTGAATCAGTCACTCCCTGTGCCTGTCTAACACCCAGAGAAGCTGATCGTAGCATCAATGGCACATTCCCAATTGAATGTTGTAAAAGATGGGGTACATGTTAGACCTCCAACTTAAATATGGACTGTTTGATCCCCACTGTGTTAGGTTGGGTTAAACCTGGGTGTGGTTTTTGGGAAGAGCGAATGTGTTGTAGAAAGAAAAGGAAGCTAGAGCTGGATTTGATTGAGCAAACATCACGGATTAATCTATCTCCCTAGATACGACCCTAAACCGCTTTATCCCCAAGCATGCTGTCTAACATGAAGTCTGGGTTTGATCGTGCACTGTAAAGGCTACCGTGTCAGACTAGACTGTCCCAGACTCAACAGCTGCAGCTCTGCCTCAGTCTTATCTAAGAGTGACTACTGTCTAACTCTCTGGTGCCCTATTAATCTCTTTTATTGCCAAACCATTAGACACAATATCGATCTTCCCACAGCAGCAGCTTGATAAAGTTATTTCGTCAGCTCTTTTCAGAGTCTTGAGAGCTTGACTTCCACTTTCAGGTTGTCTCCCTCTCTCCAGGTGACTGACTCCTACACCTGACACTCTCAACTGCATCTCCCAGAATCAAAAGATTCATATCCACCACTCCTCCCCTGCATCTCAAATCAGAGGGCCAGCCATCAGGTCTTAAATAGATGAATTCTTATTATGCAGCAGGGAGTGTGGAGTTAACATTTTAAAGTATTGTAAATCAAACCTGTAACCCGAGAAGCTAGAGCCATTGCCCCGAGATATATAAAAGGTCCCACGATCCTGCCCTGATATCAATGGGGTGTTCCAACAATGGACTTGCCTTCCCTCTCCTGTGCAGCTAAGGGAAAGGGCATTCCCACAGAGCATCAGCAGGAGGATTAATCAAGCCAAATCCTTCCATCAGAACCAAAATGGGAAACTATTCTGAGCAAATGTATGTTCAAAGCCAACCACTTGAGTACAATGCTGATGATTCACATCGTGGATACAATATAATGAATACAAAGTCTTTGTGGTAGAACTGAACTGAAAATAAATCAAACACAAATATTCTCTGGGGGCATCGTTGTGTTGAAATGAATGGAGCTTGAACACTATGATCAAACTCTTTTCACTGTACCCTTCAATTTTATTACTTTTACCTATTGTGGGATACCTCATATCAAAGCAACTCAACATTGCATTGTAAGTGTGAAGGACATTTTAGATAATAATGTTCAGTTTTTCAGAGAAACTCCCAAAACAATAGTTTGATAAAGGATCGAACAAGAACTGCCGATGCTGGAGTCAGAGATAACACAGTGTGGAGCTGGATGAACACAGCAGGCCAGGCAGCATCAGAGGAGCAGGAAAGTTGATGTTTCCGGTCGGGACCCTTCTTCAGGACTGGGGAAGGGGGAAAGGAGCTGGGAAATACTTAGAGGGAGGAGAGGTGAGGCTGGAGGAAGGTAGGTGGGATAGTGATAGGGAGATTGGTCAGTAGGAAGGGTGGGAGAGAAGATAGACAGGATGTGCAAGGTCAAGGAGGCGGGGATGAGAGGGAGGGTTGGACATGGGATGAGGCTGGGGGTGGGGAGATTTTAAAACTGGTGAAATCTATGTTGAGGCCATTGGGCTGTAGGCTCCCGAGGCAGAATATGAGGTGCTGTTCCTCGAGTTTGCAGGCGGCACTGGAGAAGGCCCAGGATAGGCATGTCATCCAGGGAGTGGGAGGGAGAGTTAAAATGGTTGGCAACCGGAAGGTGTTGTTGGTTATAGCGAACAGAGCACAGATGCTCCGCGCATTGGTCACCGAGTCTGTGCTTGGTCTCCCCGATGTAGAGGAGACCACAGCGGGAACAAGGGACGCAGTAGACCAGGTTGAAGGATGTACAGGTGAATCCCTGTCAGATATGAAAAGATTGTCTGGGACCTTGATTGGAGGTGAGGGGGGAGGTGTAGGGGCGGGTGTCGCACTTCCTGCGGTTGCAGGGAAAGGTGACGGGGGTGGTGGCGTTAGTGGGGAGTGTGGAACGGATGAGGCAGTCGCAGAGTGAGTGGTTCCCACAAAAAGCTGATAAGCTATCTCTGGTGTCCTCGCCACCTCTCAATCAACATTACTGAAAAACTGTCTGGTCATTATAACATCATTATTAGGGGAGCTTGCTACATGTAACTTGGTTACTGTGCTTCCTACATTCCAGCAGTTACTTGGTGCGCACAAGCATACTGAGTGTGATGATTGCAACCTGGTCAGCTGGGCGGACCTCACTGAATATGAGTTCCCTGATTGAGTCTGTTAATCTAGTCCAAACAGGGAGCTCTGGCTGACAGTTATAAACAGGAGTGTCAGAGGTTCTGTTCACTCTGAGAGCTGACTCTGAGGGAGCTGGCTCAGTGTCTAGGACTCTCCTCATGTAAATAGAGGGTGATTTGGTGACGGGTTACTGGCCTCTGTGGAGGTATGTCACTGAGGCTCTGAAAGGTGATATATCAATGCAATCTTGTTGTGAAGTTGGATGGAGTACTTGTGGATTAGGAGAAAGGCAGTTAGAATTTGGTGTCTGTAAAGTGCTGGGGGGAAAGCATTGCGTGGTCCCTTTAAAAAATCATGTGCTTTTTCTGTGTTTAGAGATTTAAAATGGATGTCTGTGAGCAGCAGCTTGAAAGTTGGCCAGTACATAGAGAGCATCTGATTTGTATCAAAACGCTATGCACTTAGCAGGCCAAGCAGCAGTTTTTACCAAGAAAACGGGCTTTTGAATTAACCGATCAAGTTGAACCAGGTACTTAGATACCAAAAACCTACTAAATTTAAGTCTAGTGGTTTTGACAACCTAGGATCAATCCTATTATAAGAAATATTGGTATGTCATCAAGGGTATAAAAAGAAGGGGGCAGTTGGACAAAGACCAGAGAGCTAGCTGCCATCCACCAGAGCTAATGACCCTCAGCTCTTAAGAGAGAATTGTTGGCTCTCACAAACTCATCTATGTCTTACAGAAAGCACCACCTAAATACCAACGGCACCAATGACACAACTAGTTAATACCCCTTGACAGACAAATTGACAGAGAAGGCACAGAACATTCCAGAAGACACGTAACCTGGTTGTAATTTCGAAAGACTAAATTTTTTTTATATACGTCGGACTTGTATTTATTGGAACAGCATACCATTAGAATCTTGCTTTATTCAGGAATCGTTAGTAGTTAGAAGGAATTTATTCAGTTTGTTAATAGTTTAGTTAATTTGTTCACTGTTAAAGTTTAATAAATAAATTGTTACTTGCTGATTTTAAAGTGAGAGTCAGGGGTTTATTTTATGGATTCACTATAAGTTGCTGAAAGGCAGGTTACACCACTTTTCACACTCCTTTTACAGATCATGAGGCGAGGTGCTCTTCTTTTGTGTTTTGGTTTTAGTCCTCAGAGGGGAGCAACCTCGGCTTTTATAACATTCAGTTGGTTTGAACAAAGAACAAAGAACAAACAAAGAACATCACAGCACAGGAACAGGCCCTTCGGCCCTCTAAGCCTGCGCTGATCCAGATCATCTATCTAAACCTGTCGTCTATTTTCCAAGGATCTGTATCCCTCTGGTCCCTGCCCATTCATGCATCTGTCTAGATACATCTTAAATGACGCTATTGTGCCCGCCTCTACCACCTCCGCTGGCAACGCGTTCCAGGCACCCACCACCTTCTGCGTAAAGAACTTTCCACGCGTATCTCCCTTAAACTTTTCCCCTCTCACCTTGAAATCGTGACCCCTAGTAATGGAGTCCCCCACTCTGGGAAAAAACTTCTTGCTATCCACGCTGTCTATACCTCTCATGATTTTGTAGACCTCAATCAGGTCCACCCTCAAGCTCCGTCTTTCTAATGTAAATAATCCTAATCTACTCAACCTCTCTTCATAGCTAGTGCCCTCCATACCAGGCAACATCCTTGTGAACCTCCTCTGCACCCTCTCCAAAGCATCCACATCCTTTTGGTAATGTGGCGACCAGAATTGTACACAGTATTCCAAATGTGGTCGAACCAAAGTCCTATACAACTGTAACATGAAAATGCAGAGTGATGCTAACAGCACAAGGTCAATTCCCATTCTGGCTGACCTCGCCAGAATGACAGTCCCTCTCAAACTTCTCGGAATAAGGGGGTAGTCCATTTATGACTGAAAAGAGAAGGTATTTCTTTACAAGGGAGGTGACGAATCTTTGGAATTTTCTACCTCAGAGAGCTGTGGAAGCTAAATGAATGAGTTCGTACAAAACAGAGATCACAAGGTTCTTGCAACAAGGGAACTGCTGACAAAAGTTATAATAACGGTGGGGGAAAACAGCACTTGAGGCAGGTGCTTGAATGGCAGAGCAGACTCTATGGGCCGATTGGCCTTGTTCTGCTCCTAAATCTTATGCATCTCGGGGCTGCCAACGTGCAACCTTTGTGTGCAAGCCTTTCACAAACAACACATTGAGATCTGCTGCATTGTGATGGTCCTGGGAGTTTTAAGCAAGATATGATTTTCAGTTGTGCATGCTGCTGGTAAATTGTTCAAAGTGCTGAGTACAGTTTCCTGAGGCAGTGCCTCCCACACACATCTCTCTTCAGAAGATCATCACATGGACTGAGAACGGTAATGCAATGGAATTGATTAGAATCTAGCGATATGTCAAATCAACATCTATTAAAGAGAAGTTAAAATGAATCTTCAATGTTCAGAAGCATTAGGGAAAGAAACATGGAGTGGGAGTGAATGGCTTAAAAGGTTGATTTTATGATAATTCAGTGAAGTTCCTGAAAATCTAATTTCCTAAGAGGCATGATAAGCATTTATTGCGAAATATACAGCTACTGTTGCCCTGCACTTAGTCAAAACCTGGATGCATTTCTGTGATTATTTGGGAAAGGGACCTGATATAAAGTACAAAATCATCAAAAGTTCACAATTTTCCAGACTGCATTTTTGCACAAAATTAAATATGATACTTTTGTTTAAGAAACAAGAGAAAGTTTGTGTAATTGCATACTGACATGACAATGTTCCTCTACAGCCAGAGGTGAGGCAAAGCCCTGCTCTCTTATCAGAGAGAGAGAGATGACTGGTGCTGGTTTATCCAGAGAGCACCCAACTAAGCTAACTAACCCTCAATAACACAGCACTGTAATAAGGCTCTTGTATCTATTACCGTATTGACCAGGTATATCATCCCTTGCCCCCCCGACCCCGGTGTCATGCCAGATGATTTAAAAACAAATATTTTAATCGTAATGCTCACTTACATGGCAGGCGAAACTTGAACTCTATCTTCAGTTCTGAAGAACAGTCATATTGGACTTGAAATGTTACATGTGTTTCTCTCTCCACAGATACTGCCAGACCTGCTGAGTTTCTGTCGCACTTTCTGTTTCTGTTCCAGATCTTCTGGGCCTGAGTTAGGAACATGGCTGCTGTGCCCCAAGAACCTGAGAAACAGAGAAAAGATTCAGCCTGGAAAGAGGCCATTCTGCCTATCTTATCTGCATCGGCTGAATAGACCGCCCACCCATTCGAGAGCCGTGGACCAGCACCCAGTAGTTTTGCAGGTGGCTGTACTTCAGAGGCAGATCTAGGTTCCTTTTGAATGAAGTGAGGGTTTCCACTTCAAACACCTAACTGGACAGTAAATTCTATACAAAATAAAAACGGAAAGAAATTCAAAAAATTCTATACACCCACTGCCCTCTGGCGAAGGACGTTTTCCCTTCTCGCCCTGCTGAAATCTCTGACCCCTTTTAATTGACCTCCCAGCTAATGGAAACAGTCACAAAGTCCGAGAGACAGCACAGAAAAGGCCCTTTGGCCCATTGGATGGCATGGTAGCCTAGTGGTTAGCACTGCTGCTTCACACCGCTAGGGACCCAGATTTGAATCCACCCTGGGGAGACAGTCTGTATGGAGTTTGCACGTTCTCCCTATGTCTGTGTGGGTTTCCTCCGGGTGCTCCGGTTTCCTCCGCAGTCCAAAGATGCGCAGGTTAGGTGGATTGGCCATGGGAATTTGTCCGTAGTGTCCAGGATGTGTAGGCTAAATAGCTTGGCCAAGGGGAAAGTGCGGACAGGGTAAGGGAGTAGGTCTGGGTGGTATGCTCTTTGGAGGGGCGGTGTGGATGTATTGGACTGAATGGCCTGGTTCCACACTGTAGAGATTCTATGAATGCACTTTAAGGATAGAAATCTGCTGTCCTCACCTGGTCTGGCCTAGATATGACTTCAGATCCACAGCAATGAGGTTGACTCTTAACTGCCCTCTGCGCAATAAATGCCTGTAATGCCTAAATCCCATGAATAAGATTATATAAAACTACCCTTAAACCAAGGTTAAAAAGCGGATTATGTATGTCGAAGCTCCAAATGAGAGTCATACCAGACTGAAAATGTTAATTCTGCTTCTTTCTTCCCTGATCAGCTGAGTTTCTCCAGCACTTTCTGTCTTCATTTCGGATCTCCAGTATCCACAGGGGTTTTCAGTTTGAGTCATCTCTCTGATCTTTTCGCAAGTTATGTTTGCAGAATGCATAGTGCTGATTCCATCAGTAGGAATTGCAGTGAACATACAGAAAGCATTTCATCTGAAAACTGATATTGACAGACTATAAATAATTTATACCCAGATGCACTGACGGGAAAAAAGTGGAGTTACATAATAATGTGGATTAACTTTACCTCAGAGAGTTAGGCTACAATTTTCCTAGCACTTACCTTGGAATCTGACATAGGGTATAGTGACGCGTCCTGCATTGCCAGCTCCCTGAAGTATTCCTATTGTAGTGTTCAAATGTTCTGTGTTTGATTATGTGAGTCTGGTAACTGGTGTCTGCTCGCTGTGCTTGATTGGTTAAGTCTGGGCGAAGACTCACAGCAAAATTGTACAAAGTCCTGCCAGTCAAGATGAAAAGCATTGAATAAATATTTGAAAACTAACGTAGATAAAACCTGTCACGTATGTGGTCAATAGTGTCACCTCTACATAGATCTGAGATATAAAATACATATATCCTCGTGTGTTTAATGGGGGTAGCACTGTAATGCTAATAGTGAACTGCCCAGAGAGGCAAGGAAGTCTGTTGAATGGTGGGGTCGGGGGGGTGGTGGGCATTAGAATTAAGTCATTAGGCTACACTTTTCTGAATCATTCAGATTTTTCTGGGAAGTGCAGATGGTTCACCATCTAGGAGGAGCAGAGTATACACTGGGAGGACTGACCACCTTTTCCTGAGGTCAATAAGTAATCAGAAGACTAGAGAAAGCCTATGGTCGAGGGTGAAACAGGGGCCAGCTTGTCACAGCTCTCCCTCTCTCTCTTGGAGTCTGCTACTCCGAGAGTGCTGGGATTTAAGGAAGCAAATCATTCCCCCTCACCTCCAGCTCACCCACACCTCCATCCCCAACTGGTCACCCAATGCAAGCACAATGGACCGAATGGCCTCATTCAGCACCATAGCGATCTTGTGATTCTGAGATCGATCCACAGCTGGCCACACTGATAGAGCATCTCGGGGGGGGAAAAGCCAGGATGGTGGGTGTGTTGCTGAACTGTGCAGAGTGGGGACCCAGTGTTGGATTCTTGACACTTGGGGAAATAAAATCAACCCTTTGGATTCCTGACCAAACGTCTTCTGCTACACACAATAGTACTTGTGGTGGAGTCTAGGAGTAGAAGGCATAATCTGAGATTAAGAAGGCTCACATTCAAAACAGGGATGAGAAGGAAATATTTTATCATAGAATTATCAAATCCCTACAGTGTGGAAACAGGCCCTTCAGCCCAACAAGTCCACACTAACCCTCAGTCATCTCATCCAGACCCATCCCCCTTTAACCCACCTAATGTACACATCCCTGAACACTACAGACAATTTATTATGGCCAATCCACCTAGCCTGCACATCTTTGGACTGTGGCAGGAAACCGGAGCACCCGGAGGAAACCCTCGCAGACACGGGGAGAATGTGCAAACCCCACACGGACAGTTGCCTGAGAGTGGAATTGAACCCAGGTTTCTGGTGCTATGTGGGAGCAGTGCTAACCACTGGCCCACAGTGTCACCCCTTTTCTACCTGAGGATAGTGAATCTATGGAATTATTTACCACAGAGGGCAGTGTTTTTCAGTAATAGTCAAGGCCAAGACAGATTTTTAATCAGTAAAGGAATCGAGTGTTTTGAAGATCTTTGTTCCTTCATTTCTTCTTTTTTTCTTCATTTTTTTCTGTCTTTATAGTTGATGTTTTGGTTTATTTTTGTGTTTTAAAATTACTTTGGAGAGTGGCAACACTATACAACATTTTTCACTGTATTTTGTATCAAAATTCACAGGACAATAAATAGACCAAGATCAAACAAGAGAGTGGAGTTGAAAATGAGCTGTGATCACATTGATTTGCAGAGCAGACTCGATGGAGCGAATGGCCTGTTTCTGCTCCGACATTTGATGATTCCCAGGGAGTAAATTTCAGCTCACTTCACAAGGAGGCATCAAGAGAAGCAGAAGAGGCATAAATCCCTACCATAAATCCACCTGGAATTTGGGGCAAACTGTTAATGATATGCCGAGCAGCAGTATTGGAAATGTATCAGAGTTAAAAGGTACTGCAGATGCTGGAGAATCCGAGATAACAAGCATGGGGCTGGATGAACACAGCAGGTCAAGCAGCATCATAGGAGCAGGAAAACTTGACGTTTCGGGCCTAAACCCTTCATCAGAAATGGAGTCATCAGTCAGGCTGGGTTCTCCTTTTAAGCAGAATGAGGTTAAAGCAGAGTTTTATTCCACTCAACACCAACCTTGGTGTTCACTGGGTTACAACAAAAAGAAACCAAATAGTTCCTCAGAGGAACATTCAATTGCATAAGCCCAAAGCTTTCAGAGAGTGTGAAATGTCCTGGGTTTTAGGGAAATTTGCAGCAAATGGATACTCCCTTTCATTGTCTGGGGTACAGAACAAGAATTAGTTCAGTTAATCAAGTGGCTGGGCATTACCATATTTATTGGTGTGGAAAGCACAGGGGGACAATTCTAGAATGCCTTTGACAAGGTGACATGTTGCAGACTGCTAACTAAGATAAGAGTCCATGGTGTCAGGGACAAGGTATTGGCATGGATAGAGGATCAGCCGACTGGCAGAAGGCAGAGAGTGGGGATAAAGGGGTCTTTTTCAGGATGGAAGCTGGTAACTAGTGGAGTTCCACAGGGGTCTGTGTTGGAACCACAACTATTCACATTATACGTTAACGATCTGGATGAAGGAACTGAGGGTACTGTAGCTAAGCTCGCAGAAGACACAAAGATAGATGGAGGGACAGATTGTGTTGAGGATGCGGGAATGCTGCAGAAGGATTTGCATGGGCTAGGAGAGTGGGCAATTGCACGGATTTGATCACAGGGAAGGTGGGCTGCGTGCTGTGGAGGAAGTGACGTTGTTGTAAATGTGTCTCCTCATTTCTCTCCCTGCAAAATTACACCCAGGATTTCAGCACAAGGGGGCTGTCTTGGAACGGCACAGCACCCAGCTCTTACCCACATGCTCCATGCCAGCCAGTGCTCGGTGAGGGTTTTATGCATTAATGATCTGGACGAAGGAACTGAGGGCACTGTTGCTAAGTTTGCAGATGGCACAAAGGTAGGTGGAGGGGCAGGTAGTGTTGAGGAAGTGGGGAGGCTACAGAAGGACTTAGATAGGCTAGGCGAGTGGGCAAAGGAATGGCAAATGCAATACTTTCCCAAGTGGATGAAACATTACCAGGGATATGCAGGAATGTAGAGCTGAGGTTAAAATCAGATCAGCCATGATCTTGTTGAATGGCAGAGCAGTCTTGAAGGGCTGAATGGCCTACTCTTGTTGGAATGTTCTTTCTCACAAACCCATTTGCCACCTTATTTCCCTTCACCCATTTCCCCCGCACGTTCACTTAACACAGTTGTTTTCTCTCCACAGCTTCTGGTGGAGACATTGAGCATTTAAACAGTTTTGCGATCGGAATGCTGAAGCTGGCGTTGTAGTTATTGCTCGTCCCGATTTGCCCTGGGGAAGGTGGCGTTGAGCTGCCACCCTGAATCCCTGCAGTTTGCGACAAGAGCCTTCAGAAACACTCAGCCAAGAAGAGCTGGCTGGTCATTCCGAGCTGCAGATTCATAGGAGACGAAGCACGGAACTGAAATAAAAACAATCTCACAGGCAGAACGAGGCTGCAGGAATGTTAACCTTCATCGACTTTCATTCTTTTGAGATGCTAGAACCGAGTGTATATCCAAAAATACCGAATTCGGACGGATTTGGAGGGGTTGAGAAATGGCTTGCATTTATATAAGCTGCCATAGTCCCACACATAGAGAGAGACAGACACAGAAAGACACACACACACACACACACACACACACAAAACTAATGGTGGTTTAACCTGAGGACCCCCACTTCTCAATGTGCAGCAAGTTTAAGGAGGTAGCACCAAGGTATCTTCAGGGACGGCAGAAATTAAACCTGTGTTGTTGTTATCAATCTGTATTACAAACCAGTTATCCAGTCGTCTGAACTGAGCTCACCAATTGTGACCAACATCTCTCTCACAGGCTTGCTGCAGTGCTCCAGCAAAACTCAGTGCAAGCTGGAACAACAGCATCTCACTTTCTGCTTGGGAACACTGCAGGCCTCCGGACTCAACATGGCTTTCAATAATTATAGGGCCTGGACACTGTCTTCCATGTCCATTACCAACCTGCACCACCTCAGGCCTTGTCGTCAAGTGGGCTGCTTTCAGCACAGCCAATCCATTTGCACCCATTCATAGTCCCCATTAGCAGCGTTTCTTTCTCCCTGGCTTACCATTATCCATCCCTTTGTGTGCCTGTCTTCTTCTCCATCTGGGCTCTGTCTCCATCTATCTTGTCACTCAACCATCAGCCCCATTACCCACCTCCCACTCCCAACAGCGCCAACTCCTATCTACAGAATATGTATCATCTTTTCCTAGCTACTGATAACGTTGACAAAGGGTCCCCGGACCTGAAACATTAACTCTGCCTTTTCTCTCCACTGATGTTGCCTGACCTGCTGAGTTTTTTTTGAGTAATTTCTGTTTTTATTGAGCTGACTGACCCCAACTTGTGTAGAGCCTGCTTCAATCACATTGTATCCTAAAGCACTTTCGAACAAATTAAGTACGTTTGACGTGTCTTCCCTTTTGCAAACAACAGAAACGCAGCCACCAATTTGCACACAGCAAGCTTCTACAAACAGCAATGAGATAACGACAGATAATTTATTCATTAGTGATGTTGATTATGTATTAACAACCACAAGGAAACTTGAAATAAATCATAAGGTAATGCATTTTATCCACTGTAATGGACCAGACCAAACCCCCTCAAAACATATGAAGAAGATAACCTAGACCCTAACTTTTTCTTATTTTAAAGGCAAGATATGGGCCAAATGCTGGCAAACGGGACGAAAATTATTCAGGATATCTGATTGGCATGGACGAGTTGGGTCTGTTTCCATGCTGTACATCTGTATGACTCTAAGATCAAAGCGTTGTATTTTGGATGCAATTTACTTGGTCAAACTACCAGTCTTGAAGCAAAACATACCTTATTCGTACACAGAGATAGTAGGAACTGCTGATGCTGGAGTCTGAGATAACAAGGTGTAGAGCTGGATGAACACAGCAGGCCAAGCAGCATCAGAGGAGCAGGAAAGTTGACGTTTCGGGTCTGGACCCTTGCTGAAGGGTCATTTTCTGAAGAAGGCTCTAGGTTTCATTTTCTGAAGAAGGGTACAGACCCAAAACACGAACTTCCCTGCTCCTCTGATGCTGGCTGGCCTGCTGTGTTCATCCAGCTCTACGCCTTGTTACCCTTTTATTCATACACGACAGGTAAAATACAACAAAAGAAAGAAGAAATTGAAGTAAGTCTATTGGAAAACTTAACAGAATTATGGATTATTTAACTACTAAACAGTAACTGATCCAAAATAGTAACATCTTGGCAAAAGCAAACTCAGAAAAACAGATTGTCTCACATGCAACTCCAGCAACAGGAAAAGAACCCCCAGCTTTTAGCCGTAACAGAGTGAGGAAAAGTAGCTTCCACAACCAGCTTCAAGACCCCAGCAGCAGCTGGCACGGAGAAACTAAAACTAAAAATCCTGGCACTGTGGGATCCTGCCCCACCCATTCAGGCTGCTTCTATTGTTCCAACTTAGACAAACGCCAATGCCTCGCAAGCTGCTTACAATTGACAACTCAGTAGTTTTGCCTTAAAACCGCTCTTTAAAAATAACCAAGACAAAATACACTTCCTCAAGCCATATTATCATTATTGCAATTCCTTGTAAGCCTCAGAAACTTTGCGAATAAGTGAAACATAAAAAGTGGAAGAAAATGAAACGCGGATGCTAAAAATTCCAGATACAGGCCATGAAACAAATGAAGAGGTGTTTGAAATTGCAGGGGCAGAAAAAGAATTCAAAAGAGTGACATTTAGAAAATAAATTGTCAGTATTTTGGCCATTTGGTCAGGATACAAGAATCTCTTCCAGACAGCAAGGTGAAGAGAGCAACAAAAGGGGTGGACTCAGGAGTAATTGGATGACGAATGTCACAAAGTGGTTACAGACAGAGGGTATGTAAGGATTATACAAAGCAGACAGGTTTGACAAACCATCTCCTGGCAGCTGTAGCTACAAGCAGCAGCAATGTTCCAGTGAAGTGATGCTGTGTGTAACCACTACTTAAGTTATCCATGTAGCTACTCATTTTCACATCTCCAGCTCTTCCTTTTTGGAGAGGTGAGAGTTTTGTCTGTCATCTTTCTTTGAAGTTGCTTTTGCTGGTTTCAGGTTAGCCAGCACAAGAGCATTAGAAACAGGAGTAGGCCATTCAGCCCTTTGAATGTGCTGTACCATTCAGCCAGGTGAAGGCGGATCTGCCTCAATGACATATTTCTATACTATCCCCTTATCTCTTGGTGTCTTTAACATTTGGAATCTATCCATCGCTGACTTGAACATACCCAATGGCCGACTCCATACCTTGAGAATTCCAAAGTTTCAACCCTCTTCAAATTCATCCCCCATTCAGTCCAATATGAGCTACTTCATATTCTGAGATTGCATCCCTGGTTCTGAATGCATCCCCTAGCCAGGGAAAAACAGCTTTCTGGAATCTACCACATTGAGGCATGTAAGAATTTTGTGAGCTTCAGTGAGACCACCTCGCTCTGAACCGGGGTCACTGCCTAAGAGTACAGGGAAGGCCATTTAGGACTAGAGTCATAGAGTAATACATCATGGAAACAGGGCCTTCGGCCCAAACTGGTCCATGCTGACCATGGTGTCCACTCAACTAGTTCCAACTGCCCACATTTGGTCCATATCCCTCTAAGCCCTTCTCATCCATGAAACTATCCAAATGGTCGTTAAATGTTGCTGCTGTACCTGCCTCAACCACTTTCTCTGGCAACTCATTCCATATATGCACCACTCTCTGCATGAAGAAGTTGCCCCTCAGGACCTTCTCAAACCTTTCCCTTCTCACCTTAAACCTATGCCCTCTAGTTTTCAATTCCCCATTCATATGAAAAAGACTACATGATTTCATCCTATCTACGCACCACATGATTTTATACATCTCAATAAGGTCAACCCTCATTCTCCTACATTCCAAGGAATAAATTCCTATCCTGGCCAACCTCTCCCAATAACCCAGACCTCCTAGTCCTGGCAAAATCCTCGTAAATCTTCTTTGCACACTTTCCAGTTTAACTATGTCTTTCCTATAACAGGATGACCAAAATTGTACAGAGTACTCCAAGTTTGGCCCCACCAACGACTTACACAACCGTTACCTAATGTCCCAACTCCTATACTCAATGCCTCAACCGATGAAGGCCAGCATGCTAACTGCATTCTTCACCACCCTGTCTACCTGTGATGCCACTTTCAATGAACTACGTGCTTGTACTCCTAGGTCCCTCTGTTTCATAACGCTCCTCAGGACCTTACCATTCACTGTATAAGTCCTACCTTGGTTTGACTTTCCAAAGCGCATCACCTCACACTTATCTGTATTGTATGGCATTTACCAATCCTCACCCCACTTCCCCATCTGATCAAGACTGCTCTGTAATTCTTGATAACCTTCCTTGCTATCAACTAATTTTGTATCATCCGCCCACTTACTAACTATGCCCTGTACATTCACATTCAAATCATGTACGTAAATAACAAATAACAATGGTCCCAGCACCGAACCCTGTGGCACACCACTAGTCACAGGCTTTCAGCCCGAGAAACAAGCTTCAACCATCACCCTCTGCTTCCTACCATTGAGCCAATTTTGAATCCAATTAGCTAGCTCTCCCTGGATCCCATGCGACCTAATCTTCATGACTAGTCTGCTGTGCGGAACCTTGTCAAAGGCCTTACTAAAGTCCATATAGACAACATCCACTACCCTAGCTTCATCTATCCTCTTGGTTACCTCTTCAAAAAACTGTAAAAGATTTGTCAGCCATGGTTTCCTGCATACAAATCCATGCTGACTATCCTTAACGTGAGATGAGGAGAAATGTCTTCACCCTGAGAATGGGGAGCCTGTAGAATTCTCTGCTACAGAAAGTGATTGAGGCCAAAACATTGAAAGATTTCAAAAAGGAATCAGATTTAGTTGTCAGGGCGAAAGGGATCAAAGAGAGAAAACGGGCACAGGATACTGAGTTGGATGATCAGCCATGATCATATTGAATGGCCTACTGCTACTCCTATTCTGTATGTTCCATGTGGGAGGACTCTGCTAGAGGATTGGAACCTCTACAGCTCTTTGTATGTTATGAGCTGCCTGTACTGCATGCAAAACAAAACTTTTCACTCAACTTAGGTACATGAGACAATAATAATTCAAATCAAATCAGCCCAAGGCATGCTAATCTGTAGCCTGACCATCATGTACAGATTATTAGTAATGTTGTGGAGGTTGGACTGGGGTGGACAAAGTCAGAAGTCACACGACACCAGGCTATAGTCCAACAGGTTCATTTAAAATCACAGGCTTTTGGAGAGCTGCCCCTTCATCAGGTGGCTCCAAAAGCTTACGAGTTTTAAATGAACCTGTTGGACTATAGCCTGGTGTCGTGTGACTTCTGTGAATGTTGGTATACATTGTTTCTGAATCTGGCCTGAGCTTGTATGAAGGCCCAGTGCGCCTACAATAAGAACACATTGCTACGAGAACTCACTTAACAAATTGTTTTCAAAAATTCTCAGTAAAGGTAGTCCTCCAAGCTGATTCCTAATACTGCAGTGTAACATAACTAGTTTTACATCTTTCCCAACTTCACCCAATCACTTTCCTCCTCTTAACACCCAGATCTTTTATGGTACCACTTTGAAATATTTTCAACTCATTCTGCATGGTTATAAAGATCATATATTTGATACGTTGTCACTTTACAATTGCTTAGTGACGCCAAGACAGAAGGGTTCTGAAATGCCTGTGTTACAGTTTTAAATGGGACAGGATGCTGAGGGATATGTGTTCATTAAACAAAGCAATTAGTATTTCTCTGCTGGTAAGCCTGAAATTCATTAAATATCCTCAAATGGTCAAACATTGATTGCAATTTGTTTAGCCACATCTCTCCACTCTATTTATTTTTAATTATCTAGCTGAGCCATAAATGAATGATGTCAAAAGTAAGTCACAGAAGATCTCGCACAGAATTCCCTGCGTTCATTCTCAGAGTGCTGGCATGCCCTCGTTTCATTATCACTCCTGATCTCCCAACATTTCCAACTTAAACATTTAATCCTCAAAGTTAGAGCCTTCCGCGCTTTGCTTCTCCATACCCGCTGCGATTTCCTGTAGCCGATAATATGCCCCTCACCACTCCCCTCTACCAAGCCCGCTGTTCTCCTCCAATCCTGCCCTTTTCTGATTCACTCCACATTAAGGAGAATTTGTGGCTCAGTAAATTGTGCACCAGCCTCAGGGCCAGATACTCCAGGTTCAAGTCCCACTTTCAAGACAGGGAAAGTGCGTCCATCCTGGCAAAGCACTTGGTGTCACGTCTGTGGCAACCAGGCAGTCTCTACCTCTTGCTGCTACTCTTTAAGACGTAAGAACCAATGTGTAAGAGTAGGTCATTCAGCCCATCTACCCCATGATCATGGCTGGTTGAACACTTCGATGCCTTTTACCCACATTACCAATTTTTTTTTTTATTATTCATTCATAGCGTGTGGGTGTATTTATTGCCCATCCCTTAACAGACAACCACATTGCTGTGGGTCTGGATCACATGTAGGCCAGACCAGATGAGGATAGCAGTTTCCTTCCCGAAAGGATATTAGTGAGCCAGATGGGTTTTCCCAACAATCGACAATGGATTCATGGTCATCATTAGACTCTTAATTCCAGATTATTTTCTTATAAAATTCAAATTCCACCATCTGCCAATAGCAGGATTCAAACCTAGGTCCCCAGAACATTAGCTGGGTCTCTGGATTAACGGTCCAACATTAATACCATTAACCTACCACCTTCCTTATTAATAGCCCAGTTAATCACTGATAATCAGAAATCTATCAATTTCTGCCTTAAATAAAATCAAAAGATTGAGTTTCCATAGCCCTCTGAGGTAGAGAATTCCAAAGATTCACAATCCTCTGATTAAAATCATTTCTCCTCACGTTGGACCTATGTAACATTTTTAAATTGTGCCCCTTGGTTTTAGATTTCCCATTCAGGAGAATCCAAGGTGATTTGGTAAATGGGTACAGAAGTGCCTTGGCTATAGAAGACAGAGAGTAGCTTTGGAGCTTTTCCTGACTGGAGGCCTGTGACCAATAGTGTTCCGCAAGTATCAGAACTGGGACCTCTGTTCTTTGCAATACGTATAAACGATTTAGATAAAAATGTAAGTTAACATATTAGTAAGTTTGCAGATAACATACTAACTGGAGGAGTTGTAGATAGTGAGGAAGGTTGGCAGGATATAGAACAGCTGGACAGTTGGGCAGAGAAATGGCAGGTGGAGATTAATCTGGACAAGTGTGAGGTTATGGATTTGGGAGGTTAAATGCAAGAGGAAAGTGTGCAGTAAATGGCAGGACCCTTAGGAGCATTGATATACAGAGGCATGTTGGGGTCCAAGACCATAGAGGAAACACAGGTGGATAAGGTGGCAAAGAAAGCATATGGCACACTTACCTTCACCGTTCAGGGCATTAAATATAAAGGTTGGTAAGTCATGTTGCAGCTATATAAAACGTTATTTAGGCCATATTTTGGAGTAGTGTGTGGAGTTCTGGTCCCCACACGATAGCAAGGATGTGAAGGCTTTGAAGAGAGGCCAAAAGATCAAGGGTTACGGAGAGAAAGCAAGAGAATGGAGTTGAGGAACTTATCAGCCATGATTGAATGGCGGAGCAGACTAGTTGGGCCGAATGGCCTAATTTCTGCTCCTGTGTCTTATGGTCTTATTTTTGCCCAGAGGTTAGCTGTAAGAAGAGTTTGGGTAAATGTGGATTGTTTTTGCTAGGCAGTCAGAGATTGAAGAGCAACCAATAGAATTATCTAAAATTTTGTGGGGCATGGATAGGATGGATAGTCGGTTTCTGTTCCTCAGGGTAGGAATGTCAAATACTAGGGACAACAGTTTAAGGTGAGAAGGGGAAAGTTTTTTAAACAGAAGGTAGAGGGTTTCTAGAACGCGCTGCCAGGGGAGGTGGTAGAAGCAGATATGATAGCAATGTTTAAGAGTTATTTAGACAGAGGCACGAACAGGGCTGGAAATAGAAGGATACGGACCATGTGCAGGCAGTTGGGATTAGTTTAGAATGGCTTCATGGTCAGCACAGACACGGTGAGCCGAAGGGCCTGTTTTTACACTGTGCTTTTCTTTATTCTTGACTGACAGCGGCTCAGGCAGTCGATGTTGCTGAGCTCTACCCATTTATCCTCTACAGGTTCCTCCAGTGGGTAAAACAGTGCTGGAGGACGAATGAGGACCTCAGTTGGCCTCAAAGGCCTAGCAAGTAGATGATCTGCCTAATGCATTCCCCACTCTCTGTAATCTCGGGAATAGGGATCTCCAGGGAGGGGATGGGAGAAACTCCCCTCCCTCGAAATACACCAGCAAAGGCTGGGGGCCTAAAGGTGAGAGCCGTAAAATCCAGCCCATAATATCAAAGTTACCCACACAGTTGCTGAACATCATGAACCATGGACGGTGGTAGCTGGTCTGGAGTCCCTTACTGTCAGTGTGGGATGGGTGGGAGGATGACTGAAGGAATGTGAAGTCAACGGATGAGAAAGGTCAGAGATAACAAGGTGTAGAGCTGGATGAACACAGCAGGCCAAGCAGCATCAGAGGAGCAGGAAGGCTAACGTTTCGGGCCTAGACCCTTCTTCAGAAAAGAAGGGAAAGGATGAGAAAGGATAGTCAATTTAGCTCAGTTTGATTTTCCGAATGCACCAACATTGGCTTGGACACCATCTTCAGTCAAGCAGGTGACAGGAAGTGACATCAGTAAGACTGTTAAGAAACCAATCAGGACTGCACTGGATTGAGCAGAGTTCAACAACACCACATATCATTCACAGAGGTCAAGGCTAGCAGGAACCAGTGATTGTAACGAGTTGGACCTCATAAAATATGAGTTACCTGATTGGGGCTGTTGATCTGGTCCAATCAGGGAGCCCTGTCTGACATAAAAGACTCAATGGCAGGGTTATTGGGCCTACTGAATGCCTCACTCAGCGAGAGGCAGTGCTATCGTCAAAGTCTATGCATTTATAAAATAAGGGTGTTCGGTGATGGGATGCCAGCCTGTGAAGAGTTATTTCACATGAAAGCTGTTAACAGAAGGAAAGATATTGAATTGAATTGAATTCGTTTTATTATCCTGTGCACGCGAGTGAATGCAGTGAAATGTTTGCAATGTCGTCGCTTATGGAGCCATCTTACAGACAAGATGCCGCGGGACAAAAGCTTAAGTATATGGTACAAAATTGAAAGAATGATAAATAAACGTCCAGCATTAGAATAAAAAGAAGAAAAAATGAACTCAATTTACATTCATTTCACCCCAGCCAGTGCCAGCACCCATCCTCCAGGCTGCAGCGGGCCAAGTCTCCAGGCCATGCAACGCTTCAAAATTCGAGGCCTTGCCTCAGGTACACAATGGACTCCCCTCCCCATGACAGACTCTGGTCCGGGACTCCCCTCCCAGCACAATCCTCTGGTCCGGGACTCCCCTCCCAGCATAATCCTCTGATCCGGGACTCCCCTCCCCTCGCTGGTCTCTGGTGATTCCCCTCCCCGCGCCAGTCTCCGGTCCGGGACACACCTCCCTGTGCCGGTCTCCTGCCTGGGCCTCCGCTCCCCGTGCCGGTCTAGAGTTGGGACTCCCCTCCCCATGACAGACTCCAGTCTGGGACTCCCCTCCCCGTGCCAGTCTCCAATCCGGGACTCCCCTCGCTG